>LPNX010063951.1:8606-41976 GCA_001517045.1 Pseudotsuga menziesii
GATGGTAGCCACCTTGAATGGCCTCCCAGGATCATGGGATTCATTCATGCAAGGAATGTGTGCCAGAAGGAAGTGATTACTTTCAACAAACTCTAGGAAGAAGAAGAAGCTCGACTCATAATAATAGAAGAGAAGATGGGAGCAATTGAATATCAAGATCTCACCATCCAAATAAGATCCCTCAAGCGATGAGGAATATGAAGGACTCAAATCTTGAAGAAACTCTTATCCATCTTAGCATTTGGATTAGAAATGATGAATGAATAAGATGATGAAGCTGAAGGCTCAAGAAGGAGTCTACTCATGAAACAAATAAAGATAAGTATTCAATTGTCATTTCATGATATTGTTTTGTTATGCATTTGTTTATATTCAGTTGATGTATTATGCATGATAGAATGTTTGCATTAATGACAATATACTACTAATATGCATGTAATGGGTAAGTAGCTCATGGTGCTATACAACTCTCCATTGCTACTTATCTAGAATGAAACCTCTTTGCTGACATATTGGACTAGTGCACAATCTCAATGTTGTCTTGGTAGATATGGAAGGCATCTAGAAAGTTTCCGTGAGATATGGATGAATGTTGTATTGGCTAAAATAGTTGCATAATCATATATCTTGATGCAAAAGAATTTTTCATTATGAATATACCTTATGAAATGTTTCTAACCATACAACTAATGCATTTGAATTGTAGGAAAGATCGCGTAAAATCACCTACAAGCAAAGAAGGATGAGACTTGTTCCGAAGAATAAGTGACGATAGTTCAAGATGAAGGATAAAATGACGAATGCAGTGACATCATTGATGCAGAACCTTCCAGCCATGAAGAAGTAACCAAGAAGAAAGGGAATACCACTTCAAGAATAATGATGTCTAGGATGCAGTATCGATATGTGAAGGGAAGTTCATAGTTACATCATGCAATAGATGGAAACATCGTGGGATACAAGGCAATATTTGTAGCACGAGGCTTCTCACGAAAAGAAGGCATAGACTAGGAAGAGACATTTGTAGCCAGTGGGAGTTGAGACACATGACAGGAAGAATCATGTGTGCAAATGAAAGAAGACCCTGTATGAGCTCAGAAGACACCCATGGGATAACACATACATGAGAATCTTGATGAAGATCTGAACCTTTGCTACAAGGTTGAAGATGAAAGTCTCTAGAGGATGACAAGCTCACAGATGGGTGCAAGAAGAAATTTTGAAAAAGTTTAAGATAGAGGATCTTGGTATCCAGTGATCCTAGATGGATACATAGAATATTAGTAGCAGAGGAAGCTACTTGTCACTCCGGTACAGAATGTTTCAGTGCACATAGTATGAAAGGCAGAGGGAGAATGATGCTCCGCTCCAGAGGGAGTGACTACAGAATATCCTGAGGTTCGACATGGTACAATAGGATGGACAACTTACTAATGATTCTAGGCTTTACTAAGAGTAAAGCGGATTACAACCTTCAAGGTTGAAGGTAGAAGACCAGTGATGCTCCTATTATATGTTGATTTCTTGTTCCTGACAAAAAAGAGGAACTCATTAAATTTGCAAGAAGGAGACTTGTTGCCGAGTATGAGATGAAAAACTTGGATATGATGCACTACTTTCTAGGCATGGAGGTGTGGCAGAATGTGGATGGAATATCCCTAGGACAAGGGAAGTATGCAGTAGAGATGACTACAGTATGAAGTATAACAGTGATGCTCGTATTATATGTTGATGACTTGTTCCTGACATAAAAGAGGAACTCATTAAAGTTGCAAGAAGGATACTTGTTGTCGAGTTCGAGATGAAAAACTTAGATATGATGCAATACTTTCTAGGCATGGAGGTGTGGAAAAATGCGGATGGAATCTACCTAGGACAAGGGAAGTATGCAGTAGAGATCCTGAAGAGGTTCAAGATGTTGGAATGTAAGGCCATGACCACACCTATGGCATCGAACCTGAAGCTATTGAGTGTTGCTTCATCAAAGACGGTTGATGCTACGATGTATCGTCAGATGATTGGTTCCTTGATGTACCTGAAGAATATGAGACCAGATATTTTCTTTGATATGAACACATTAAGACATGTTCACCTGATGGTTGCAAAGCATGCAGTGAGGTACCTGAAGGATACAGTTGAGTATGGGCTCAAGTATGAGGTGAATCAAAAGATTAACCTGGAGGGTTATGTGGATTGAGATTTGGCAGTGCCATCGATAGGAATAGCACTTCAGGGTGTTGCTTCAGTATGGGATCAGGTGTGATCTCTTGGTTTAGTAGGAAGCAGTCCTATGTGGCATTGAGTATAGCTGAAGTAGAGAATGTTGCATCTTGTTTAGCTAGTTGTGAGGCAATATGGCTGAGGAAGCTATTGTCTGATTTATTTGATCTCCAGTTGGATGCTCCTTTTATATATTGCGACAACCAGAGTTGTGTGAAGTTGTCTAAGAACCCGGTGTTCCATGACAAGTCGAAGCATATCGAGATCAAATATCACTATATCAGGGATATGGTGTAGAGAGGAGTAGTGAAGCTCTAATATGTTGCGATGGATGAACAGATAGTTGATGTGTTGACTAAGCCATTGGCTAGAGTGAAGTTTGAATACTTCAGGGAGAAGCTTGGTGTTCTCCAGATTGAGGTTCCCTCCAAGGGGAAGTGATGAGTCTATGAGCCATTCTGACATGGTGAGAGGATTTGTTCCTTCCATGGTTAGATGTAAGGGCTGAGCCATTCTGTCATGGTGAGAGGATTGGTTCCTTCCATGGTTAGATGTGAGCACTGAGCCATTCTAAGGTGAATGTGAGATGTGTTCTCACATGATCAGATATAAGCGCTAAATTCCATTCTCTGAATGGAGGAACCTGGTCAATTACCAGGTATTTCAGTCTAGGACTGAAGCTCATCTTAAGTGATGAGATGCCATTCTTTGGGAGAATGTAGGCACCTGGTCAGTTACCAGGAATTTCAGTCTGGGACTGAAGCTCAACTTAAGTGTTGAGATGCCATTCTCTGGGAGAATGGAGGCACCTGTTCAGTTACCAGGAATTTTAGTCTAGGACTGAAGCTCAGCTTAAGTACTAAGATGCCATTCTCTGGAAGAATGGAGGAACCTGGTCAGTTACAGGGAATTTTAGTTTGGGACTAAAGCTCAGCTTAAGTGATGAGATGCCATTCTCTGGGATAATGGAGGCTCCTGGTTAGTTACCAGGAATTTTAGTATGGGACTGAAGCTCAACTTAAGTGCTAAGAGGCCATTCTCTGGGAGAATGGAGGCACCTAGTCAGTTACCAGAAATTTCAGTTTGGGACTGAGAGCCTTTCTGACATGATGTGTGATGAGTTTCCTATCATGGTCAGATGTAAGTGCTGAGCCTTTCTGACATGATGTGTGATGAGTTTCCTATCATGGTCATATATAAGTGTTGAGCTTCTGACATGGTTTGCAATGAGTTTTCGACCATGGTCAGATGTGAGTGTTGGGAGGGCCTTTTTGACATAGTTGTGTTGTCTTTCTTACCATGGTCAGATATAATCACTGAAGAAGATGAATACCTACACGGAAGCTAGGCCTACAACCAACATGAAAAAGGGTTGGCTCTGTAGAACTTCCTATGATGAGAAGAATGAAGAGATAGCACCATTTGATTGAGATAGTGCAGTGATGATCTAGTTTTGATGATGATCCCGTGATGATCCAGTTTCGATGATGATCTAGCGATGATCCAGATCCAGTGATGACTTGACGATGAAGATGACTTGAATATGAAGATGACTTGATGATGATCCAGATGATATAGAGAAGAATACTTGTGCTGATAAATTATGTCGAGAGAATACCTTCCTAGTTAAGAGGGAGTGTTGATGTATTTCTAACTTCGGAATGTATTCACTTGTATATATTATGTACTGTTCCCCGATGTTCCGATTGAGAGATTCAATAATGTAAACAAGTCATGTAAAGTCATTAAGGTAAACCCTCCATTGTAAGTTGGGGAAATAGTCCCCACAATTGTTTCAAGGTTAACCCTCCTTGTTGATCAGAGGGCAAAGTCCCCACAGTTGTGGGGCACTAGGGTTATTAAACTCTCCTAGAGATGTCGGCCCTAGTAAGTAATTGTTAAGTGGGACCAACATGTTGAAGTGGACATCAAGTGAATGAAAGAATATAAATAGAGAGTGAGTCTCTCTATTTATCACACACACACACAAACTCATTGGGGCGCATGAGTGAGAGAGGAGAATCTCTCTCAAGTGAGAGAGAGAGAGAACAAGCTGTTGGAGATCATCTTTATGTTTTCAGGTTTTACTGCTGCCATTGGTGCTCACTCTATCTCTGAGGAAGTTGTGGGGTTTTCTCCTTTATGGTTTCCCTTAGGAAAATTTTGTGTCTCTTGTCTCTTGTGTTTATTGTTGTGCATGTTATTCTATCGGATAATATCCTAAGATAATGCTAGATTGAAAGATAAAAATCTAACACTTTTTTCATATATATAAAAGTAAGCCTGGTAAGAGGAAAAAAATGAATCAGAATTGGAAAACCATAGTAGGTAACATAATCCATTCATTTGCATTTGTCATATATAAAAGTAAACACGAGTGAGAGGAAAGACCAGAAATCAGAATTGGAAAACCATAGTAGGTAACACTTGCATTTAATATTTCAAATTGAAACTTGTTTGTATGTCATCCATCACAACGATGCAAGGTATTAACATTGAGGAATTAACTTCCATCGTGTTGATAAAAGTGATGAAATAACGTAATTTTAAGTGACCAAAAATAATTTTGACAAGTAGACAAGTATGCATGTGAATTCCCAAAATTGCTTACAGTCTAGCAATGTTTAAGAAGAGGACATTGGAGGAAAAGGAAACACAAAAACAATGTAATATTAAATTATGAATAACAATTTTGATGGCATAAATATTGCCACCAGTCACAATGTTTGTTGTTGTTTTTACAATACATTGATGTGACAATAGCATTCGAAACCAATGGCACATATAAAATAGGCCCAGATGGTTTTTGTTTCATATGCTATTTAGTATATGGTGAAATCATGGATGGGCCTATTTTTATTTTCTATTTGCTTTATTTGTGAAAGGCAATGCAATAGCTAGAAATCCAAGAAAAGAAGAAAAAAAATAGTATAGGTAGAATCAGTGGGATATTTGTGCAATCCTGGAAAACTAAGAAATCCTAAGCTTTGTTCTACAAGATAGATACCAAAACATGTGTCAGAATGTACGATAAGCAACTGCAGTTTGTAAGCCTATTTTGTATTGTGTTCAAGTGTTTTGGTCAATTAGCTTACCTGGATCTGGACAACAAAATATTTCCACATAGGAAAGCATTTTTGGTGTGTTTAAAGGTAGTTTGTTTAGTCTTCAAAAACTGTTTGCGCATTTGATAAAGCAGAGAAATTGTCAAATGTTGATAGTTTTTCCTTGTCTTGTAGATGATGAAGATAAAATTGTTCAGCGTAACTATAACTGAACAATCAACATATGGCCATACAATTGCAAGGATGGAAACAATAACTTATTTCAATACCTTTTTTCATGTTCCATGATATGGACTAACAATTTGTAAATGAGGGGTCCATTTCCAAATTCTGTAACCTGAAAATTATCTGTTGTTAGCACAGGGAAATAGATTTGTTGTCGCTGTAATTTTTTGTGTGGAAAGAATAGTAGATTCTCCAGATAATTGTTGTGTTGTGCCAAGTATAGCTCATTGCTACATTGTTGTGAAGGACGAAAAATTAAATAAGTTCAATAATAAGGGGAGTGGATTTGATGGTCCCTCATTACTTATTGATAGTTGAATCCTTGTATTTGAGCCTTGTGATGGTCCCTCATTACTTATGCATGTGGGCGATTTATCGCCACTATTCATATTCTTCTCATTGTTAGTTTTAATGGGCCAGAAAAAATATTTACTTTTAATTAATGGCCAACAAAATATACATCATAAGTAAATAGAAGTAAATATTTATAGCCGACATTTACATGAGGAACGTTACATAATGTTACAACATCTGCGTCATAATCATAAATCATAAGTAAATAGAAGTAAATATGTATAGCCGACATTTACATGAAGAACGTTACATAACGTTACAACATCTCCCTCATAATCGAAAATCATAAGTAAATAGAAGTAAATATTTATAGCCGACATTTACATGAGGAACATTACATAACTTTACAACATCTCCCTCATAATCAGAAATCATAAGTAAATAGAAGTAAATATTTATAGCCGACATTTACATGATGAACGTTACATAACATTACAACATCTACCTCATAATATTTATAGCCAACATTTACATGTGGAACATTACGAAACGTTGCGTTACAAGATATCCCCCATACTGGGATGTAGAGCTTCTCGGCGCAATAAATGACGAACACTTAAACAAATAAGATAAGTTAAAATTTGATGATATTCCAATCTTAAAGGAATTCTCATATTTTTTCTAAGAAGAGATTCTAGGATTACCTCCAAAAAGAGAATTGGATTTTACTATGATTTAGAACCAGGAGTTGTACCTAATTCAAAGGATCCTTATGGGATGAACATGTTAGAACTTGATGAATTAAAACTACAACTACAAGAACGAATAGATAAGAATTATATACGACCAAGTGTACCCCCTTGGGGAGCACCTGTCTTATTTGTTAAAAAGAAAGATGGTACATTACGTTTATGTATAAACTACCGCCAGTTAAACAAAATGACAATTAAGAATAGATATCATTTTCCCCGCATTGATGATCTGTTTAATCAAATACGTGGAGCAATGATATTTTCAAAAATGGACTTGAGATCAAGATATCATCAAGTGAGAATTAAAGACAAAGATATTTTTGAAACTGCGTTCAGAACCCGATACAGGCATTATGAGTTTGTAGTTATTTCCTTTGGGCTAACGAATGCTCCAACAACTTTTATGCATTTAATGAACAATTTCGTAAGTAAATACTTAGATAAATTCGTAGTCGTATTCATAGATGACATATTAATTTATTCAAAAACAAAAGAAGAACATGATGAACATTTGCAGATAATACTACATTTAATGAGAGAACATAAATTGTATGCTAGATTCAGTAAATGAGAATTCTTTAAAGATAAAATACAGTATCTAGGTCACGTGATATCGAAGGAAGGAATATCAGTAGACCCGGATAAGATAAAATAAATAATGTAATGGCTTGTTCCCAAATATTTATCGGATGTACTATCGTTCATGGGAATTATGGGTTATTACCATAAATTAATAGAAGTATTCTCGAAGATCATGAATCCCATAACATCCTTACAAAAAAAGGGAAAAATATTTGTATGGGATATAAAGTGTGAAGAAATTTTTAATAAATTAAAGGAATTGTTAACTACTGCACCTATATTAAAAATAACAAATCCAAACAAGGACTTTGTAGTGCACAATGATGCATGCAATGAAGGTTTGGGTGGAGTACTAACACAAGCAGGTCATGTAATAGCTTACGAATCAAGAAAGTTAAAAACACATGAAAAGAATTATGCCACTTATGATTTAGATTTGGTGGCCATAATACATGCTTTGAAAATGTGGCACCATCATCTAATCGGTAAAATGTTTTTATTAATGTCTGATAACATAAGCTTGAAATACTTGTTTGATCAACAAAATATGAACGCAAGGGAAGCGAGATGGTTAGCTTTCCTTAGAGAATACGATTTCGAGATAAAACACATCAAAGGAAAGGAAAACAAAGTGGTTGATTCCTTAAGCAAAAATGAAAGAATGAATTTTATAGTTGCTATTAGCAGCTACAAAACAGAATTAAATGATAAATTAGAAGAAGGGATAAAAATGGATAAAGAATGCCAAAATCTAAGAGGAAAAGTAACAGAAAATGAATCTGAAAAGGTAAAAATAGATTTCAGTTTAAATGAAAAAGGATTAATGTTGTATAAAACCAGACTATATGTACCTAACATACCAAAAATTAAATTGTTGATTTTAAATGAAGTACATAAAAGTCCTTATTTTAAACATTCGGGATATCAAAAGATGATATGAATGCTAAGCAAAGATTATTTCTGGCCTAATATGAAGAATGAAGTTGTTGAATATATAGCTAGGTGTATTGAGTATAAGCAAGTTAAAGCTGAGCATCAACACCCAGCAGGTCTTTTGCAACCACTGCCAATTCTAGATTGAAAGTGGAAAATAATTAGTCTCGATTTTATAACTAGATTACCTAAGAATCAGAAGCAAAATGATTCTATAATGGTAGTAGTAGACAAACTAAGAAAGGAAGCACATTTTATACATGTTAAAACTAATTATAAGGATGCTAACATTGTTGATATCTTTATGAAGGAAATATTTCGGTTGCACGGAATTCCGAAGGTAATAATTTTTGACAGAGATCCTAAGTTTAATGGAAAATTTTCGAAGTCATTATTTAAAGGACTAGATACTAAATTAAATTTCAGTACTGCTTATCATCTGCAAATGGATAGACAAATAGAAAGAGTAAACCAAGTGCTAAAAGACATGTTAAGGATGTATGTTAGAGATCTTCCAAAGAAATGGGAACATTATTTGCACTTAGTCGAGTTTGCATATAATAATCACTATCATGATTTAGCTAAACTTAGTCCTTTGAAAATATTGTATGGTAGGAAATGTAATACTCCCATTTCATGGAGTGATCCGGTTGACAGATTAATGTTAGGACCTGACTTGTTAAAAGATTTGGAACTAACAGTGAAACATGTACAAAGCAATCTGAAAATTGCTCAGGACAGACAACAGAGTCATGCAGACCTTAAAAGAACTCAAAAATAATTCCAAGTAGGTGAGCATTTATTTGTCAAGGTAAAAACCAGAAAGAGCTCCTTTAAGTTGGGGAGTTGTGCTAAATTAGCACCCAGGTATTATGGATTATTTGAAATATTGGAAAGAGTTAGAACAATGGCTTATTAGTTAGCTTTGCCACCTAATATTAGAATACATAATGTATTTCATATTTCCATATTGAAAAAGTGTGTGCATGATGCTACTCATGTGATCGATTGGAACGTTATTCAGGTAGAACCCGACGAAGATTTTTAGGTGGAACCAGACTGTATTCTCAATAGGAGGAAATTTTTTCTCTGGAATTGCACCATTGGACATGTAAAAGTGCAATGGAAGCACCTCAGTCTAGATGAAACAACCTGGGAATTGGAGAGTCATATGTAGGAGGCATATCCAATTCTATTCTAGGAAGAATCAGAAGAAACTTAAGAAACATTGAGGACGATGTTAAACTTAAGAGGGGGAGTTTGTAACCCACCTAGAACTAAAAAATAAATATTTTTATTTATTTGAGAAAACATTATGTTAAATTTATTGTAAAGTTTTTATGACCAAGGATGGTCAAGGATGATTGTAATTGAATATTTTATTTATTTAAATAATTAAATGAAGAGACACCTATCCAAATAAGACTGTTGAAGAAACACATTGACCCACTAGGAGGAATCAGAAGTTGTAGAAGGCTAAATTACAAGTGGCAAAACTAGCATTTCACTTTCTAGCTGTTGCAGGAGGAAAAATCCCTAAAATTGTGGTCATGTTCCCTGAGAAGAGGAATTGAGCAGGTGGCTCATTTAATTAAAAAAACTGACCCAAAGACCTAGGCAATATTATAAATACCTTTGAATTGAGCAGGAGGATCAATACATTCTATCCCAAGTGATTATAGTCTTGTGGATTGATGGAAACTGAAAAGTCAGGAACACAAGAGGAATTCGATGAGGGGACAACTAAAGTGAAATTGTTGGCAGTTAAGTTTTCTAGTGAGTTTCTAAGTTGCATATATTTCTGTGAGGGTTTTTACACATCAGCTTCATCCTAGTGGTTCAGTGAACAAAATCGGTGTTCCTAAAGCAGGTGATATTGGACGCTTTCAGGAGACGGTTGGTAGGAACGATATTCTTAGGGTGTTTGTCCCCCTCCTACAATTATCCAGGTTCTAAGTTGTTTTGTTTTTTATCTGTGAATTTATTTTATATCTAAATCTAAAGGTTATGAATGCTGAAGGATATTTCTACTCTTTTAAAAATTACTGAATTAGATTAGGTTAGATAGATTTCACTTCTGTATGATATTTTATAAAGAATGCTACAGTTTTTACAAGTTTTATGGCAGAACTGTAGATTATAGTAATTAGTCTATAAAGGAAAAATATGTAGATACGTACCTATATTATTATATTCTTTACCACCTCTCTGTTCATTAAGGAAATTTAGGATCAAAGTTATGAACAGTCGAAAGCATTATTTGTTTTAAATGAAATCATTATTACAGCCAAAAGTCTTAAGCACTTACAGATTTTAAACTAGGATTAAAGAATCCTTCAAACAAACACAGAAATCGATTTAAACTCTACAGAATCTTATTATTAAGTAAATATATATACCTAAAGTATTAAATTGAAGTTACTTATTATCTAAATGTTATTCAGGTTTTATCTTGAAAAACATAAAGACTAAACTTTAACAAAATAAATACTATTATCAATGCTAAGTAAACAATTTGACAAAGATAGGTGTAGCCTTGTTCCCTTTTTAAACAATAATCAGTATTTATTATTATCCAAAACACTTATTGTCGTAGTATACAAATATTCCAATAACCATAATAATTAAAATAATCTAGAGTTGGACATGTCGAGGGTTCAAATCATGTACACATCTGGATATAAACATTCACAGTCGGAAGGCCCTTTTGTTTCCATAACAAGGGTTTTATGTAAATAAAAAACACAGTAAAACAAAAATATAATCTAAACCAAAATACTAATGATGAAACACACAGCAACCTTACGACTTTATGGTTTTATCCAACCATTGAAATGATACTTCAAAAAGTTAAACACGGTAACCTTAATTTAAATGACGTTGAAATCACAATGGTCTAGCGGCCTTGATTCCCAATTTTTCTAGAGAAGTAATCAATGTATAAACGAAAGCTAATAACTCATCTAGAAGTTAAAAGGCCGAAACCTATTATGTTAGTTCTTCTTTCTTCATCACAACCAGATAGAAACAAAGGTAATGATAGACAAACATAACCTCTCTCACAACACTATTGATTTTTTTGTCAACACAACAGCCTTACGACTTCAATCATTTATCCCACAATTATCCTGGCAGAGTAATACCCTAAATTAAAAATGAATTAGCAATGAAATGGCCTTACGGGCCTAAACATTTTCTAAAAACTTAACTTACAGTAATAAAACAAAAATGCGATAAATAGAATCAAAGAACAACGCAATATCTCCATAATAAAATTATGACATTACAACCAAAATGAAGTGAGTTTGCAGGTCCTTAAACCATGGCAATTTTGGTATCATTTAAACCTAGACATTTGTTTACAAATCTCTGTAAGAGCTCAACCCCATAATAAAACTAAACATTGTATTAAAATATATAGTTATCCTGTTCAACTCCACGGTCTGAAGGATTTTTTATGAAACAATTGAAAATGCCATAGGGCCGAAGCACCAAAGGTTTACCATTTCAATGAAAGAAAATGTGGGAATGAATCCAATCCAAGAAAATGCTAGCCACAGAGCCACAGACCCACTAGCCATAGTATCACAAGGAGCAAGGATTGCGGGGTATAGGTCTTACTAGAATGATGGTTCCTTTTCTTTGCGAAGACAGGCTTTTCTTCCAACGCAACAACCACTGGTCGAAACCTCTTGCAAGTAGACACGCAGAGGTCAAAATTTAGTTTTAAAAGTGTATGAAAAAACAATGAAGAACATTAATGAGACCAGTTAGATATTACCCTTTTAACTTTTTTGAAACGACGATGATGGAAACGAAGGTCTTTCAGACAATCCCACGAAATGAATGCTAAAGAGTAACTCAAGTGCTAGCCAAGGAGCCAATCAATTACAAAATAGATTGGTGGAAAAACAAGTTTTGGTATGTCGTAGACTGGGGAAGGGCCAAGAGCCTTAGCTCTTTCACCTTTCAACTTCACAGTGCAAAGGCAGAGCGTCACAACGATGAGGAAGATAACAAATTATGAGGCACATTAAACCCCAATGGTTTACAAAAAGACAAAATTTCTTACCAGCTGGAGGCCAAGAACCTTCACATGGCTCTCTTTAATGCCACCTAATTTTTAATATTTCAAACCCAAAACTCCATAGTTTCAACACCAACGAATATCAGCTTCGATTCCATAATACATTTCCTTATGCTTGGTTATTCATATGGTAAGAAAAAAACCTTGTTTAGTTAAAACTTTTAGTTCATTGCTTAGGAATAGTTTTTTCCCTTAGCTTAGGGCCTTTATTTTTAGCTAGGTTTTTGTGTGTTACCAACACAAGTTAAGCTCCCCATAGATAACACCTGCAAAAATAATACGTTTAATCTTGTGTTAGCTTCAGAGCTAAGTAAGACCTGTAAACCCATCCTCCTAGCATCACAATAGGGTTGGCAAGTACTTTAAAACATAACAAGCAGGAAACCAACTATATCTGTCATCAAACAAACATGATTTACCTTTTCCGACTTGAAAAACAAGTACACTAGTTCAAAATAATGGTAATTTGCATTCTAAAGTTGTCATAACTAATTAGTCATGTGCTAACACAAGTTAAAGGTTAGATGCAGAAGTTAGTGTGAAATTGTTTACCTTATATGTATTTACAGTTAGACCTTCACATAATTTTTATTTATTTATGAAATTTGGATATGTTAAAAAAGGTAAATTACAGAAAGGTATTTGCAGAAAAGTAATTGCGGAAAGGTAAATGTGGAAAATGCATGTAATGTTTTTAATTGTTTTTTACATTACTTGTGTCAAGTGAATAGAAAAGGCGATTTCACTTTCCAAATTGCACATTTTATAATGCTCATAAGTTCAACATATTTCCGCATATCTAAGTTCAATATACCTTCAAAGTATTAGTCTATCTTCTATTTATGGTAGAGTTCAAGTTTTTAATTAACATTTATCCTATACATTGTCCCATGACAAAGAAAACATGCAAATGTTGCTTGAAGTTTTTCCCATGCACAACAAAACAATTGGTTTTCCTATCTGTCATTGAACTTGCATACAAAAATTAACATTGGTGTCAATAAATATTTTCATATTTCATTTTCAACTCCCATTTCATATCTATTTTGTCAAAAAAAAAAAATTGATTATTATCTCTTTTTTTTGCAGCTTCTACATGTCAACTGCAACAAATTTCATCAAGGAAGATTAAAAAAAAACTTGGGAATTAGTCAAAGGGAAATGATTGTTTCCCTTTCACTAGACAATGATATAACTCTTACTAGTAAATTCAAAATAGTCCAAACATCAATTGTAATATCAATCTTAGGAAAAGCTACGTTAGCTATATGCTAACATTTTTAGTAATCTTTATTCTTATTAGTGAAATCATTTTTCTCTTTTGCAATATAATCTTATTTGCATGAAATATATTTTTGTTAATATTAAAATTAAACAAATTCTTATTATCTTAACCTTAGTTTTCACTTTCAATATTTTTACCCTCTCGGCATTCCTTTGCACCTCCCGATAAAGGGCATAACGCAATGGTAGATAACTTTTCTAAAAGGGAAATATTTATATAAAACTAAGGTTAAGATAATAAAACATATATTTTGAGTAATAAAACAAATATAGGTAATACAACATGTACATATTCAAACACTACACAATAACACATTAAAGTAGATGAAAGCAAATTTGAATTTGATGCTAACAAAGGAACATGTGATAAAGTGGTTAATCGCTTTGGTGAATTGAACCAATAAATGGGTAAACATATAAGTAAATAATACATATCAAGAAGAATCATATTCTATTTACTTTGCAATTGTAACAATACATCAAATAATGGGAACAACATAAGTGTGACCAATAGAAGAAGTGTTATGATCACAAGTATATGTTTAGAGAAAAAATAATACATCTATAGAGCAAACAATGAAAATCTTCAAGCAAAATTTGGTTTTAAAGACTTTGAAGCAAGTAATCTTTCCTCTTTTTTCCTACGTTGGACATATGGATTGTCTTGCATTCGAGAGTATCTAGAAAAAGAGAAAACTGGAGAAATGTGAAGGCCTAAAAGACATTTAACTCTTGATATTGAAGTGAATGTAATCCCCTGTCTATCAATGTTTCCAATATCTATTGTTGCAATTTGTAGGGTCATACCTTGTGCTTTATGAATTATTAAACCCCATGCCATACAAAGTGGTACTTTCCTATGTGTTCCTCTTGTTATGGGAGAGATGTGAACATAAGTAGGATTAGAAACATCCCATAAGGGTCCTTTGTAGTGGAGGAATTCGAAAAAAACTAAGGGTGGTAAGCTAGGAGGTTGTTCATTGGAGTTGTAGACAATGACAATGAATTTTCCAAGTGAGTCGTTAACAAGGCCTGCTCCAACCCATAATTAGCAGTTAACATGAATTGTTGACCAATAGAAAGAAGGACCTTTAATGGTAACTGCTCATCATCTATGGATTGGTGGAAATTTGTGTTCCTTTGTTCTACAAAGCAATGTGTAATTGGAATATTAAGGTGTTTGAGCATGTGTTTTTTGTGCAGCGCAACAGAGCTATTAGTGGCATACAAGTGGGTCGATTGTTCAAATGAAAAATTTTCCGCATGTAAAAGGGATGAGGTTGTTATTGTCATTAGGAGTTCCCAATATTCAAGAGTTGGCGTTGCATTTTGAAGGTTTAGTTTGATTTGGCAAAAGACAATTTGAGAAGGGCTATCTCCTTGTTGTCGGAAAATGGTTTTGAGCATGACAAAAGTATCAAATGTACGCCAGAAAGAAGTTCCAAGGGATGAGCCTACATACATGGGGATTTCCTTTACTGGAGGAAATTTCCCAAATTCACAAAGAAGGATCATGGAACAACCACCAAATGGGATTGTACAATGCGGGGGGAAAGATTGACGTAAGTGTGCATCAATTTGAGTAAACATTTTTAGGCCAATAAAGCTCATTTCATCGATGAGAATATAGTGAATATGACGAAGTTATTCTTGAAGGTTTGAAAGGGATTGGCCTTCAAGATGGTGCATTTCAACATTGGGTATTTGAATAACAAAATGTATTGTAAGTGCATGTATGTTAAAGGCAACAACACTAGTTGGAACTAGGAGAACCAATGGGAAGGCAGTTTGTCCATATGCGGTTTGGAGTGCAGATTTCAAGCAAGATATGAGGTAAGAATTCCTAGTGCCTGTAGTACCTTGAATGACCATTTTGAGAGGTTGAGCAGGTGTAGTGTTTCTAAATGGGAAACGAGAATTTCAAAGGTTATGCTTTGTGTGGGAGACAAGGAATTGGGTGAATTGGACAACGAGGTGGTGTCTTCATGTAGTTGGGTGGACAAGTGATTGAGGTTAATGAATGATATCGTTGTTTCATGCAAATGGGTGGGTATATTTTTATGTGTCCAATTGTGATTTTTGTCGAAATCACAATGTCCAAGCATTTCAAGGTCATCAATATGGATGTTGTTTCCTGGTCGGATTTTAGAGAGAAGTTCCCATTCATCCATGGTATGGGGCAAGGGAAAGGGAATTGGATCATAGTTTGAATCATCGGATGGAGGTGTAGAGGGTTATTCTTGTATGCGTTCAACATGCCACACAACAGATGTGTCTTTAATGCGATGCCAATGAGAAATAATTTTAGAACTTTTTGTTCCAATATCCTCAAGGAGGGCATGAAAAGGTTTGTATAGAAGTTTCCTCCAACAAAACAGTTCAAAAGTTGAAGAATCAAAGGGAGGAATGGAAGTGAATTGTGGAAAGACTCTAACAATATTGTGATGCAAGTTTGGTTTCCATGGATTTTTCTTCCTCTTAGGTGAGAAATACCAAGAACGAGCAACTTCAAGCAGGGTTAGATGTTCAAGAGCAAGGGTTCTTTCCATGTATGCAAATATGAAGGGGGTGGGGTTGGAGTGGTGTTAGTATTGTCATTAAAAACACGACGGAAGACACTTTGTCTCACATTTAGGGAAAAAAAGTGACGGATGCAAGGCACAAAAGGGAGTTTTTGTAGCATGTGACATGTCTCTTGTGCACTGATGTCTCATTCTGCAACTGTTTGTGCAAGGAATCCCTTGATTGGTTGAAGAACAAGGCTGTCACTTGGTGCTGCATGTTCATGGTGAGAGAGAATAACATGGTAGCGTTATTATTTTGGCTCTACTTTTGATGCATACTTTGAAATGTATTTGAGGATATCATGTCTAGAAAGAACATGTTGGAAATCAACATTAGACATCCATATTGAAAGCATGGTTGGGTTGTGAATATTTAGAAGGGAATCATTTCTTGCAGGATTGTAGGTTTTACGTCCATTTGCATCAATGAATAAGGAAGAAGTAGCTTGTAGGTCATAGGGAAAACCAGAGCGACATTGAACATATGTTCCTTTTTTGCAAAGGCAAGTTGATTTTGAACATCTGGTGTGCCTTTGAAGACAGTTTACAAGTTCTTCATATTCAACTGAGTAGTTTGATGCAAATATGGATGGTGATGCAAGACTGCATGGATCATTTGTAGTAGAATGATGTAACCCAATAGTGGACAAGTGGTCGTTACAAGGATTCCAAGATGTAACATATTTGTCAAAAATTTGTTTTGCGGATTCAACTACAAGAACATCTTCCTAGTCTAACTTGTCCATATTTGGTGCATCTGTCAACCAAATAAAACCATGAATGTGTGTGGATCCCCTATGTTTCCATTCATACGTACATGGGAGGAAAAGGAATATATTAGAAAGAAATCTTATAAAGTGACAAACATGATGAGAAGTATAAGAAGGATGAGATAGTAAAACATCTGCACCAAGGATCAGTTATATGAAGTCCTTTTTGAAGCACTCCTTGAAGGAATATTTTGAATCTATTGTGCATGTATTGTGATGTAATATGTGGATCTGATATGATGTTGTGAATCCTCCATTGATGGTGTTGATCTAAATCGACAGGGAGTTCACCAGGAATTAGAGCATGCAAATCCATCCATTTTGTGTCAGTTGCACTAAGGGTGAAGAAGAATGTTGATGTACCTTGTTGATTGATCATATTTGTGAGTTCAACTCTACTTTTGTTCCAATATGAGTGTGTTCCACACAATGAAGACCAAAATTGTGTGGCCCTTTCACCAATTTTGTCAGTAGGCATGTCTTGCAATTGGTTAACAAGATCAATTATTATGGGAGGGAGTGTATATTCAAGGTTAATTTTGACAAAAACAAAAGCAGTAGCATTACTATGATGACAAATGATTATATTGTATATGTAGTACCAGAAGCGAGGATGTTACCAAAATATGTTTTCATGATAGTGAATGAGGTGAACTACATATTCGTGTATCTCAACTTGATGAATGCAAGGTTGTTTAAGCATTGATGTACCTATGGGGAACAAGGTTGGAAAGGCCATGGAAAGGAGGCATTCTATATTGTTGATGCAGGAGCACCATGGCATGCCAGCAATATGATGAGTTAGTCACATGTTGTGGCATATTTTTGGTTTGGTTGTTTGATGATTCATAGTCTGTTATCCCCGATAGGAATAATTGCGGTTCATGACTCCCTGTGTGGAGATCAAGCCGTAGTCTGTTTGTTTTGGACTGGGACGTTTCATCATGCATTGTAGTGCTTTATTTTTAGGTTGCAGGACTACTCAGGGATGGGGGTAATAGTTTAGGTTAAATAGGTAGATTAGAGAATTCGAGGGGGTTTTGTTCCTTAGTTATGTTCTTCTAGGTTAGAATCCCATTTGCAGAGAGACATATAGACTTGCGTTTGGTTCCACTTGTAAATATTTTGAGAAGACAGGAGAAGGCGAGCCGAGTGGTGTAATTGTATGTTTCCTTAATAGGAATAGTAGTTGTGTGTTTGTAGTGTTAATGGCCTCTATGCATTTACTGTTTGAATTGTGTGTCTGGGCAGAGCCGACTTCGGAGATTTTCTGAATACTTGGGTATTTCTATGAAATGGTTGATTCACGCATTAAATCATTGCTTGAACAGTTGAAATATATCGTAGATGCATGCATATGAGGTTTAGGATAATTACTCTTTAAGTTTGTAGGATGGATTGATTGGTTCCATGATCAACCGGCGCAGCACACAAGTTTTCTTCCTTAACCAGTTTATTGCAGAGAATTAACAGTGGAGATTGAGTCCGCAAACGGAGATATGACGGTCGAGGAGATATCTACAATGGAAGTTATGAAGGAGATAACGGATCTACAAAGATATGTGAGATATGTGACAAAGCATAGATCAACAGTTGTGGAGGAAGCCACAAAGATCTTATGGTCGGGAGAGTTGCGGAGGAAAATTTATGGGGGAACAACTTTGGAAAGTTGATCGCGCATCCCGCATCCCATAACCCGCTTGCGGAAATCCTATTGTGTAAAGGCAGTTGCGGAAACAGTGTTGCTGGAAGGCCCATTGCTAGAAGGCCTGTTGCGGAAAGGCCATTGTGGAATCACTGCTACGAAAAATCCTGTTGCGGAAAGGCAGTTGCAGAGACAGAGTTGTGGAGAGGCAAATCTAGCTCAGAATTTGGTCAAGGGATAAATTTGGCAATCCTGCTAATTGTAGGATCCACCAAATCCTGAAGGTGTTGGTTGGGTTAGCTATGGTCGACCCCCCTACACCATTTTTGGTATCAGAGTAGGTGCAAAAATATTTGCACACTATGGAGAGGAATCTTGCAATATTAATTTGCAATTTGAGTTCATAATGTTGATTTTTGAATAAAGGAATGAAAAGGAGACCATGGTATGGGAACCCTCATAGCAGAGTGCTATAGGAAATGAATGCAAATCTCAAGCATGTAGAGAGCATAGGAAGTGCTCAAAGGTTCTGTGTGAGAACCAGAGAAATGCCAATAGGTCAAGTAGGAGGAAACTTGATAAGGTGTTGAGAGGGTAGGCTTGTTTGCAGTTCATCATGAGTGTGGGAAAGCTCATGGAGGTGGTGTGGAAGGTGGCTACTAAAATTCATCTAAAGGGTTCAAAAGGAAGCCACAGTAGAACAAAGGAAGATGCCAGAGAAAGTGGTGTTAAGAGGATGAGTCAAATTGAATTTGACAGAGAGATTACTGAGCTGAAGAAGGGGCTTAGTAAAGGGGTCAAACTGTTTCATGAGGAAGCTACATAAGGTCAGTGTTATGGATGGAAGTTGAAGAGGAGGGTGCAATGGCCTGTACAGAGGTTATGTGCCAGGAATCTCAAGCACAAAATTAGTGCTTGGGTGAAGAAAGAGGAGAGACTCAGGGTAGTTGAGCATGAGGAAGAAGTTCACGTGATGTGTGAACCTGAACAAGGTGTGTACCTTGAAGAAGAGAAAGAGAATGTTGATACAAAGTTTATTGACAAACTCATGGACCTGGCAAAGAGTTCATATTAGTATGAGAAGGAAGAAGAGGATGTTGATGTGAGATCTTTTGAAGATCTTAAAGACTGTTTCATAGAAACAAATCAGCATGGAAGAATGGAAGAGAAGGAATTAGTTGAGGCTGAAGTGACTTATGTTTTTCAAATTGACCATATGTGTTTAATTGCAAGTTGCATAGTTGGAACAGAGGGACAATTGCCGAATATTTTCCAACAGTTTGAAAGGGATGAAGATGAGAGTAAAACTATGGACATATGGAATGTCTGTGTTTTACATATCTATTTGCTGATTTTATTGCAGGTATTATGCAAATGGATAGCTAGAATGGTGGATGAGGAAGCAAAGTTGCTTGGTGACAATCTAATTTCCTTTCATTGGCTAAAGGAAAATACAAAGGAATAAGTTGTCTCAAGGGACAATATGGCAGCTCGATATTGGGATGAAGATGATGAGGAAAGTAGTAGCAGTGAACCTATTCTACATCAGAGCGAGAAAGCTTTAGAATTTCTTTATACTTCTAGGCAAATGAAAGTTGCAGTGGAGAAGGGAATCCAGACAAAGATGTTTCAGCAAAGAAGCATACTGGATGAGGAGATAGATGAGTTATGGAATCTCATGCAGAGATGTAAGAGGAACAATGACAGTGAGGTTTAGACAGTCCTTTGGATGGTTGTGGAAGACTGTGAATATCATTGCATATTTGATAAGCAGCAGCAGCAGTTACAAAGCAAGATGTGGGATCCAGGAGGTTTGAAGATTAAAATTACATGACCAAGAGGTCATGGTTTCTTTTAAATATCACGAGGATGGTGAGGAATAGTGGTCTATTTTGATTTGCAGGTCAAGTGAAAGGTGAGCATGATTGTTCTTCGGAGTCAGAACATATACCAGAAATTTGTTGCTGGGAAAGTGCTGTAAAGTATGGTTGAAGGGGTTGTTCGAGATGAGAACACTGCTAAAACTTACACTTTGAGTATCTACCTCAAGCCTACATAAAAGTAGCAGAAAGGGAGCTCATGGACTGGAGCCCATGAATACTTTCAAGCTGGGGAGTCTGATGCAGGAGCATTGTGGCATGCCAACAATGTGATGAGTTAGTCACATGTTGTGGCATATTTTTGGTTTGGTTGTTTGATGAGGCATAGTCTGTTAGCCCTGATAGGAATAATTACAGGTCATGACTCCCTACGTGGAGATCAAGCCGCAGTATGTTTGTTTTGGACAGGGACGTTTCATCATGCATTGTAGTGGTTTGTTTTTAGGTTGCAGAACCACTCAGGGATGGGGGTAAAAATTTAGGTTAAATAGGTAGATTAGATAAGTAGAGGGGCTTATGTTCTTTAGTTCTGTTCTTCAAGGTTAGAATCCCATTTGCAGAGAGATGGATAGACTTGCATTTGGTTTCGCTTATAAATATTTTGAGAAGATGGGAGAAGGCGAGCCGAGTGGTGTACGTGTGTGTTTTCTTAATAGGAAGAGTATCTGTGTGTTTGCAGTGTTATTGGCCTCTATGCATTTACTGTTTGAACTGTGTGTCTAGGAAGAGCCGACTTCGACGATTTTCTGAATACTTGGGTATTTCTGTGAAATGGTTGATTCACGCATTAAATCGTTGCTTAAACAGTTGAAATAGATAGTAGATGCATGCATAGGAGGTTTAGGCTAATTACTCTTCAAGTTTGTAGGTTGGATTGATCGATTCCATGATCAATCAGCGCAGCACACAAGTTTTCTTCCTTAACTAGTTTATTGCACACAACGAACGATGGAGATTGAGTCCACAGATGAAGATCTGACGGTCTAGGAGAGATCCACAACAGAAGTTGCGAAGGTGATAATGGATCTACAAATATTTGTGAGATATACGCCAAAGCATAGATTGAAGGCTGTAGAGGAGGCCGCAAGATCTGACGGTCGGGAGAGTTGCGGAGGAAAAATCGCAGGGGAACAAATTAGGAAAGTTGACCGCACATCCCGCAACCCATTTGTGGAAAGTTTGTTGTGGAAACAGTTTCGCAGGAAGGCCTATTGCAAAAACAGTGTTGCGGGAAATCCTGTTGCAGAAAGGCGGTTGCGGAGAGGAAAATTTAGTGCAGAATTTGGATGAGGGCCAAATTTGGCACTCTTACTAATTGTAGGAGCCACCAGATCCTAGAGGTGTTGGTTGGGTTAGCTATGGTCGACCCCCCCTGCACCAATTGTACTCATTGATAGGGGATATGCTTATACGAGGCCAATTAATGGAATCTAGTATGTGTAAGAAGCATCTAATTTTCAACCTCAGTTCTAGCATTTCTTTGTGTTGAAATAAACGATGAGGATTCTAATTCATAGGGTTCAAATTAATTTGGTGGTTGCATTGTAGAGGACGAGATTTGCTGATGAGATAATGTATCATTGCTATTAACATGGTGAATCAAAGATGAAATGTCTATTGAAAGAAGAGGCAAAGAAGCTAATGCAATTGGGTTGACTTGTACATCCTTGTAGTACGGATCATTGGCCATTTTGTATTCAAGAGCAGCAAGAACAATTGTTCGACTAACAAAGAGTTCATATGGATTGTTTGTAGGGTTTCCTTTGCGAACAACAAGGATGTCAATATCTAATATTAAATGGGGTAGGTATGTGGCAATATTGGAAATGTCTTGGGGGAAGCAAATAGTATGGCCATAATATTTATATTGACCACCACAGCCATGTGTGACTTGTAGGATTGGGTTCGCGCGACTAATGAGCATTTCTTCAGATTGCGTAACTACTGCAAGGAAAGGTGGTTGGATTCCTGGGTCCATATTGTTTTCCACTAAAAATCGATGGCATTTTCTTTCTAGAATACAACAAGAACATCTATATGCAGAATGGAAATTTTTCGTTTCAATTCCAAGGTAACATTCATTGCAAATTGAGCAAACATTCATTTCATCTAGTTGGTCAATTGTTTTATGAAATCGTTGATGTGCATCAACAAGGGGGGGTTTGGATGGATTTAGCACGGGGGATGGAAGGAATGGTGTGTTGGAAGGTTGGCCAAGAGAAAACAAAAAAGACATATCCACATATTGACGAGAATATCTATAAAGAAGATGTTTCTTCTTGTTGGTTTTATTCTTGTTCTGTGCATATACAAGTCTTCTTCATGCATTGGAATGTTCATTGTCATGATTCGGCATAATTCCTACAAGAAAAGCGTAAACTCGTTAAAGACTTAGAAGCTTTCATTGGTGGCAGGGACACATTTTGTATATGTAATAATTGGAAAGTATATGGATATAAAACATAAGATATAAAGCAAATGTTAAGTGATTTCATATTGGGAACCAACCATGTACGTTAAAATAACATTTATGGAGTAAATATATTTTTAAAGTTTTAGCTTGATAACTGTAAGAAAAAAACAATATAGAAGACCAAATTTTAGTAAGACAAAGCATATATGAAAAAAAAACAATAAATGTGATCATTGTTCTGTATAGAAGAATGACAAGTTGTGGTAATAAATAAGAGAAAAAAGTTGTTTATTTTATAAATAAACATAATAGAAAATTAGTATTGTATTCAAAAGCAACCATATAGGTTGCATCAACAATTTAGGTCCAAAATGTTAAGTGATATATTGTACAGTGGAACTATGAGACTACAATATAGAAATCCTAAAAGCGAAAACTATAAATGGAGTAAAAAAAACCTACTATGTTGAAGCAAGAAGTAAGGACAAATTTGAGAATTGAGGCAAATTCATTACAGACAATAACAAATGCTTAAGTATCAAGTTGAAACAACTTATGTATTTGGATGTACAGGTGAATTTGTCGATTAAATTTTTTCAACCATCACAATTACAACCTTTAGGCATGCAATTACACAAAAGGTCTCTGTTCTAACTGAAACAGTAAGAAGAAATTGTTTATTGCAGATATTCTGGGCTATTTCAACAAATGATGTTGCTTCAGTTGAGAGGAGGCATAGGTATTTTCCAAAAATTCCCATGAGTTTGTTTGCATCAACTTCAAAAGATACGACACCATGAAGGTGTCCAGTGATATATTCCAAGAAAACCTTTAGTATGTATCTGTAGTCACATTCAAGAAACTCCCCATCACATTTACCACAATGCCAAATGATTCCAACTTTGTGAGAAGTTTTTTTCATGCATTGTATGCCATCAACAAAAATAGGGCATGCAAGGAAATGAAAGTAATCCATGTTAGCATTTGTGATGGTTGCAACAACAGAGTATTAAATAGCCTTTTCAGACGGTCCAATATTTTGTAGCTTAATATTGATGGTAATTCTGTTATGAGGAGCATAATGAGAGGCATTGAATTTTCGGCTTAAAGATGGTGACGCTGAACAGGATCCATTGTCGTCAAACCATATTCGGAGAAAAAAAAATCTTCAATCTTTGGGTTTATAAAAAGAGTAGTGTTCGAGATAGTCCCAATAATTTTTCCATTAAATTTCGTAACACTGTTGCCTTTGATTGCTAAAACTGGAGGATTATCTAAACCACGAAGGTTAGAAAGCTCAGTTCCTTCAATTTTGAAATGATATCCCCAAATTTTTATGTCAATGCTATATCCTGACATGTCGTGGATTCCAATGGTGCATCGTACAGTATCTACACCATCCCGTTTCGGTATGCTTGATGTAGGAGAAACTGAAATTACAAGTCCAAGAAGGTCAACAATGGATTTGATAGGTATAGTTTGGATGTCCTAAATAGTTTTAAAGTTAAATATATATAAAGGTATTAAGGGGTATTTATCTAAGCATGGTTGGACGGTTGAGGAGGAACCTAGGAAAATCTCATGATGGATTTTCAAATGGTTGAAAATTGGATTGGATGCTTTGACTGTTCCATTTGATACTATGTACACTACTCCTATTTGTATTTGGTCATACAAAGAGAGTGTCATCTCATTGAATGTAGAGATATGTATTTCATCATGTGAAGCATTAACAAGGTCAAATCTGAACACTTTTCCAGACCCTCTTTGGTTTTCATATTCATGAATGTTTGTCTTGGAAATAACTTGAGCTTGAATGCTCCGAATTTTTCTACAAGAGGAAAGTTATGTGAATGGGATAGTCGATGCAGGAAAGGAAAGGTTTTCATTTATTGAGGTAGGTTTCACAAGAAAAGGGCTGCAAGTTTGGAGCAAGTCATTCTCTGGAACAGAGGAACTACTCTACGAGGGAGAGGCTACAACTAAGTGGTAAGATGAAGGGTCTCCAATAATCGATGCATCCACTGTGACAACCTAAAGTGCAAGAAATGTGATAGTCGTGGTAAGAAGAAGTATGTTAGAGAGTAATGAGAGACAAAAAAATGTGATGCATAAACGGTGTGAAATTCATTAAGTGGGAAAAAAAACAACAAGGAAATGAAACATACGTTACATTATGTACAACATTGCATGTACTGTGGGTGACTTTGATTATGGTTCCTTCTTTTAGTTTCCCTTCTTCTACAAGACTATTATATATAATTGGAAGTAAGAGCTCATGCTTGTGAAGGCCATCTGAGATAGAAATTCGGAACCAAATAGTTGATGAGTTGAGGGAGTTCACTTTGTTTAATGTGTAAACTTGTACCAGCGGACAAAGGTTGACAACGCTATGTAGAAAGAGTGAAATATAATCTTTAGTTAGCGTAGTATCTATAAGGTGATGGTTGTTCTTTCCTGTGGAATCAAATGGGGCATCAACAAAACAAAAAAATGCAAATTATGTAAACCTTATGAGGTTTATTCATTTAGACATATAGAAATCAAAGTATAGGTATGAAAAATGACAATGGTCATTCGGTTTGAAATCCACAAATAGAAAGGAAAGTTTATACATAAAAATAAATGATTACAAATAATATGTGAAATTTTAAATTTGCATTGTGCATGTGTGTAGGCAACACTTGCACTCGTAGCTTTTATTTTGAATCCTTATGGAGAAATCTACTTTGCATTTGTTTTGCATTTTATGCATTTCCAGAGATGTTGTTGTATAACTTTTTTTTGCATCAATTACTCTATATATATTGAGTGGCCTCGAGGTGAATATGTTGTCAACATGGCATATGCGATTATTCAGAGTGAAATAAGATGTGCTTTGACAGTGCGGATTGCATGTTTTGGAAGTGATCCTGTTAAATGTTTTTATGGATAGTCCTAGTGATCTTTGTAAAGATTTAGGATTGACAAGTGTTTTGCTTCTACTATCAACTGAATGCAAGATAATAAGAATTTCCCCTGGTAAAGTAAATACCATGCTTAATCAGAACTACTCTTACCCATTTCAAAATAACATTTACAAACAATTTGCAAAATGAAACCCTCAATTTGACAATAAATATATAATAATTCATACCAGCAATAATTCCACTGTCAAATCTATGCAAGACAACATATATTTGTCGTAAAATAATAATAGTCATTGTATAAATCATAGTTAAGCAACTTGTAAGTAAATACTAAATTTTTAAACATTTAAGATGAAAATTCGAAATACAAGAAGAAGACAAATTCAAAGCCACATAAATATCAAGCAAATATTTTGCTACCACAATGAATGTTGAAAAGAGTTAAGCAGAGTCAAGGAATACCTGCAAATTTGAAAAAGTAGCAAAACCTGTGGTGTAAACGAAGGGCATCAAAACCAATACAAGCAAACCAAATCCAAACAGTACCAAATATTGGTTACCTGAAGCTTTGTATATATGTGCAAAGCAAAGGCAGTGCAACAACAAACCTGATAAATCGAGACTTATGATGAGATATCTGAGATCCTCATAAGCTGAGTCACAATTAAGATATAGGCCCATGTATGAAGCAAATAAAAATATTTCTTGCATTAATGGAGCAACAATGCATTAATGAAGCATTAACATAGAGCATTCATGTCGATGAAGGGACATCGACTGAGTGTTCTTCATCGACTCGAGCGACAGTGAAACCAAGCCACGACCAAATTGACCCCACAAACTCTGAGCCTAAACCCATAAAATCCCTCGATTAAATTGGCCCCACAAAATATGAGCCTAAACCCACAAAATCCCTCAGAATGAAAATTTCGCAAAACCCTCAGCCTCAAATCTTGGCAAAGGCTATGCCCAATTCAAAGAAATAAACTGCAGTGAAGGACATTAGCATAAAAGATGGGCCTTTCAATTAAGACATTTTCCGAAACAACGAAATTGACCACCAAACGTGCATGAAAAAATATGTTAGAACATAATCCCATCAATCCATTCATGTGCAGGACCGACCGTTTAGGAACACAGATAAAATTATAGCCAAAACATGCAAGCCACTTGTCATCAAAACACCCGATACACCTGTCAACCCACTTGTGCAACAAAAACTAGTTAACATGAAAATTAATATAATCGTAAGATAAAGGTGTAAGAAAATTAACAGATCCGCAATGATAAGGTGAATATCCACACTTGATCTAAGATCAACGAACAAAGAAGAAGCCACAGAGATCAACGATCGAGGTTGATTTCTACAATGCGAAGTTGCAAACTTCTTAAAGCCGTGAAAAGTTGAATTACAGAAGAAAAATTGTAGGAGGAAAATTGTGGAAGCCCATATTTTGAAACTGGGAAGGATGATCTGCAATCGACAATCCGAAATCTAATTTCAAAAAGGGCCATTGCGGCCGCAATTTTGTGGAAGTCCTTTTTTTAAAACTCAGAACTACAAACCCGCAATCTGCAATCCGCAATTGTGAAAAGATTGTTGTGAAAATGCATTTGTAGAAAAGCAATTGCAGAAGGAAAATTTGCAGAAATAGAGTTACGGAACCAGAATTACAGAACGAGATTTGCATAACTGTATTGTGAAAACAATATTGCAGAAAAAGGATCTTGCAGAAAGGAGATTGTGAAAGGGTAATCTGTGGAAACAGAGTTGCAAAAAATCTATTGCGAAAAAAATTGATTTGCGGAAACACGAAGGTTACGCATAGCCTGGTCTCCACCTCATCTCCTTCCATTGCGATGAAAAACGATCAAAGCAGTTTTGTCACAGAGGCACTGCATTGTTCCAGACACCGCAAAAACCATCGATCATGTGACAGCTGAGATGATGAAAGGAGCCTCCTCCAATCTGTATAGTGTATTAGTAGGGTTTTTTGTATTTGTTTGTTGCTTCCTACGGAATGGGGACTGTATCTCTGACAAAATCCTATGAAAATAGACAAAATCTTGCGTTAATGACAAATGAACTGGGACTATAGTTTCTATGAAAAATACAGGTAACACATGTTCAACTACCATTTGTAAAATCAGCGAGACAGAGGCCCCACGTCGAGTGTTCTACTAAAATATGGAGAGTGAAGAATCCAACAGGACGCAATAAGAGATAAGGAAACAGAGTCCTCGACACAAGAAAAACCCCAGAGGGATTGCGATACAGATGTTTAATTAACATTTGTTAAAACATGTGGCTAGTGTTCCCACATGGAACCTACCTAAACATGCTTGCATGATCCACCAGAACCTCTTTTTGATGCACGGTTTCCATTCTATGCCCCGGGTAGGGATTCAACAAGTGTCCTTGAAAGCTTGTAGGAGGTGGGATTCAACATACGATAGAATGATGGTCATGGCTCAGATCGATGAATCATTGAATCTATTGGATTCAAGTCATCAAGATATTTGTAGGGGTGGCCCTCTACTATGGGTCCATGGACAAGGGATCTTGTTTTAGGTCAATTTTGGAAACTAGGGTTTTGCTCAGTAAGGGAATGTCAATTTTTTGCACATAGGGGTTATCTTTGCATATTCCTTGACCATGAACATGTGGCTAGTTTTCCCACATGGAACCTTCCTAAACATGCTTGCATGAACCACTAGAACAATATTTTGATGCACAGTTCCCATTCTATGCCCCTGGTAGGGATTCAACAAGTGTCCCTGAAAGCCTGTAGGAGGTGGGATTTTACGTGCAATAGAATGATGTTCATGGCTCGAATCAAAGAACCATCAACTCTATTGGATTCAAGTCATCGATATAGTGCTAGGGGTGGCCCTCTACTCTGGGTCCATGGACAAGGGATCCTATTTACGTCAATTTTGGAAACTAGGGTTTTGCTCAGTAAGGGAATGTCAAATTTTTGCACATAGGGGTTAGCTTTGCATATTCCTTGACTGTGAACATGTGACTAGAGTTCCCACATGGAACCTACCTAAAAACACTTGTATGACCCACCAGAACCCTGTTTTGATGCACGGTTTCCATTCTATGCCTCGAGTAGGGATTCAACAGGTGTCCTTGAAAGCCTGTAGGAGGTGGGCTTCAACGTGCCATAAAATGATGACCGTGGCTCAAATCGACAAACCATTGACTATGTTGGATTTGATACATCATGATAGTGCTAAGGGTGCCCCCCTACTCTGGGTCCATGGATAAGGGATCATGTTTTAGGTCAATTTTGGGAACTAGGGTTTTGCTTAGTAAGGAAATGTCAAAATTTTGCACATAGGGGTCAGCTTTGCAAATTCCTCGACCAGGAACATCTGGCTAGCATGCCTACATGGAACCTCCCTAAACACTCTTTCATGACCCACCTAAACCCTACTTTGATGCACGGTTCCTATAGCATGGAGCAGCTCATGCAGAGGTGACGTTACCAAATCCGTCCTTATTGGAAATTTAATGGCTTCATGGTTGATGATGCATTGGCTGAAATTTCTTCTTTGAGGTAACTTTAATATTCTTATGCCACAATATACATTGCATTTATTCTAAGAATATCAGATTTAAATGCACTTAATATGTTAGAAGGATCACATGGTGTGATGTGATCTTGTGCGTTTGGCATGTATGGAGGGCATGGAAAAAAAACATGAACAATTTGGCCAGCAGTAAAGATAAAGCAAATGAGATGTTCAAGGACATAGGATTCATCATGAAATATAGTTCCAATGATGATGTGAATGATGCAATCCATAGATATTTTTAGGAAATTTGCAAACGAAAAGAAGTTCTTAGAATACTTTCACAAGAATTGGGTTGTTGGTGACAAGTTTCGCAAGTGCACACACTCTTGTTGTTTTTGTTTTGTCTTTCATAAAGACAATATATCTACACTTAATATGGTAGAAGGATCACATTTCACCAACTTGACACATGTTAAGAAACAAAAAAAATTAAAATATCGGATCTCACCTATACACAACAAAATCTATACCTACGGAAAGTAGATTTAATGATGAAACTAAAGGTATCAAGTCCAACAGTCGATTTGTAGTGTAAGGCTTCCATTTTACCTTCCGAAAATGGAGAAACCTGAAAACTGTGCGGGTTACAGGTTTCAGAGGTTATTCAGCCGAACAATGTTTTTTCGTAACGGAGACGTTACAAATAAGGTTGTTCGGCCAAAAAACTAAGTGCAAAAAAAAATTCGTTAGCCGAAAAAAATAATCATATAAATAAAACGAAAGAGCCTCATTATTTTCGCACCTCTTCATTTCTTATAAGTAAAACAAAAGAGCCTCATTATTTTCACACCACTTCATTTAGTATAAGTAAAACGAAAGAGCCTCATTATTTTCTCACCTCTTCATTTCCTACAAGTAAAAGTATTTTTGAAAGAGTTTTTAAAGGAGATTTCTTTTGCCAAAGGGTTTTTAGAAGGTATTTTTCCTCTTATTTATAATCCAGGGGTACATTCAAAAAGGTTGTTCCCAAGGCATTTTTGCCAAAGATTTTGTGTTCTAAAGTAATTTTGAAAAGAAGTTATTTCTTTGCAAGAATTTTTTTCATAAAGTATTTTTCCAAAGTAGCTTATTTGTTTGCAATGGGTTTTCTTCCAAAGAGTTGTTTTTTTTTTTCAAAAAGTTTTTTTTCCAAGGTATTTTTGCAAAGTAGGTGCTTTGAAATGGGTCTTTTCCAAAGAGTTTATTTGCAAAGTATTTTTGCAAATGAGTTTTTTTTTTCCAAAATATTTATATAAATTATTTTTTCAAATAAGGTTTTTTTTCAAAGAGTTTTTTTTTTCCAATTGTTTTGCAAAGAAGATTTCTTTATAAGGTGTTCTTATTTTTTTCTAAGGGTTTTTCAAAAGGAGATTAAGTAATCATGGGCAATAAAAGAAACCGTAAAAAAAAAAAGTGATCGTAAACGTGATGACAATGCTAATAGGGAAAAACAAAAACTTAGAAATACAACCAAAAGAGCAAGGGTTGCAGAAATGAAAGAAATAAATGAAGATATAAGAACATATTTACATGACAATGTTGATGAAATGGAAATTGAAAATAGGGTACAAGAAGAACAAATGGAAGTTGAAGAGACCATTGTTGATGTAAATAGTGATTTAGATGTTAATGTTGATGAAGTCAATATTGAAGATCAAAACCAAGATCCAGAAATTGGACCTAGTATGTATATATCATGTATTTTCAAAATTCATTTTTTATAATGAATTGTATTTTTGAACATATGTTAAATTTAATTTAATTTGATGTATAGGTATTTTCACCATTGATGATGAAATTTTAGAAGACATTGATTGCGACAAATATGGAGAAAAATTACCCATACATGTTGCATGATATCGTGCTACAAAAACTTATGATGATATTCTCAAGGATTGTTCAATAGCAGGACAAGCTCAAATTTTGAGATGTTTATTGGTGTCCAAGAAGTTAGAAGGTGTTAGGTCATTATTGGGTATTCACAAGGCGACAAAAGAGTCGAAACTGAAACATAATGTGATAGAAAATATAGGTGATGCAATAAAAAAATTTGAAAAATCCAGAAAGAAAGATACCAGTGCTGCACGTAGAGCAATTCAGACAACAATTGTTTCAGCTAGTACTAGACAAAAACGTTTGAAAACACAACTAGCACAAGCTATTAGAACCTCAAGAAAGGCATTATACAAACATAGCAAATTCAGAATGAAAATAGATGAAAATGATGAACTTGCTTGATGGGCAATTATTTGTAGACAACCTTACAAAGATAGAATGGGAGAAGGTGTTAAAGATATTGTAGAGAAATATTGGTTGGAACATGCTCGAGTTTCACCAAACTCAAGGGATGTGATACGACAAAGAGTATCACGGAATGTATATGAAATCTGTCCAAAACATATAATGGAAATGACACTAGTACAATTGTTCTATAAATTCAAGGAAGATCATTGTGGAATCAATATGTTGATCACTACATTTGTGCAACAAAAACCATGGTATGTTAGACCTATTACTATACGTGACACATGTTGTTGTCGTTATCATGTGCAATTTCAATTATATTACGACTCGTTTCTTGAATTTGGTAAAATGTTTTGGAAAAATTCACCACCTCCGCCCACAGTATGTGAATTCATATATCAAACCCTATGTGAGAGAAATCATGATGAAGTATTTTATAATAAGAAATGTGTCAATGGAAAACATTGTCATGGTTGTGGAAATATTCTTTTTTTCCACAATAAATACCCTATCGATAATGATCAGTCGCTTTCAAATGTAACCGTTGATTGGAGAAGATATGAATACAACGATTATTCTACAAGTTCTAGTGATGCACATTCCAAAAGAATTGAATTGCGAAAAGATAAAATATGTGTGACATATTTTCTCAAGAAATTTGAAAGTGAAATTTATAAGTACACCAAGCATTCACATAGAGCACGATGGCAAGACCTTCAATTCAAACATTCCCGTGAAATTTTTCCAATTGGAACAATTTTGTCTATAGTTGATTTTGCAGAAAATTACACATTTGATGCACAAAAAGAGATTCAAAGTGAATAATATCATTCTGACCAAGTTTCAATATTTGTCCATGTTCTATATATACATTCTCAACAAGATGTTGATGGCATTGAAAGAACGTGCGACAATCGAGATGTGATTAAATAATATCACTTTTATATCAGCAATGATCGTACACATGATACACATTTTGTTCAACATTGTATTGAATTTTTTTTCTATGATTCACCAAAAAGTCGTAAAGTTAAATTCAATGAACATTGGATATGGTCGGATGGATGTGCGGGATAATTTAAATCTTCATGATCATTTTTTTGGTTATGTCGACTTCATAAAGCAATGGACATTAAACATTGCTAAAATTTCCTTGAAACTGGACATGGAAAAGGTGAACATGATGGTGCAGGAGCATGCGTAAAAAGAGCACTTCAAAGATGGCAAATGAACCATTCTTCTAAACGATTTCATTCAGCTGTAGAGGTTGTCCAATGGTGTAAATCAAATCTAGGCCATGATTGTAGTCTACAATCAAAAGATGTGTGTAGGTATGTACATTATTTTTTTAATTTATATTAATTGTCAATTTTAAAAAATGTATGTACTAACATTGAAGTATTTGTACACTAACATTAAAACTTCTTAACATTCCTAACCATTCCTAACATTCACTCATACATTCATATATTTACGCCTATCAAAAAATTTTAACATTGCTAACATTTCCTAACATTGATTCCTAACATTCCCCGCATTGATCCCTAACATTCCCCACATTGATTCTTAACATTATATTGCATCTAACATTCCTAACATTGCTATCAAAACTTTCTAACATTGCTAACATTTCCTAACATTGATTCCTAACATTCCCCGCATTGATCCCTAACATTCCCCACATTGATTCTTAACATTATATTGCATCTAACATTCCTAACATTGCTCAAATTCTCAACTTTTCAACATTCAAAATATGTTACATATACAAACATACATAAATTTACTAATACATACATTCATATAATTGCACCTATCTAAACTTCCTAACATTCATTCTTAACATTTCCCATCCCCATTCCCACAGTCACTCCTAACACTTCCCATGTTTATATAGTCAATTTAATTCACTTAACTCTTAACGTTAACATTCCCCATA
>LPNX010063954.1:0-18978 GCA_001517045.1 Pseudotsuga menziesii
ATTGGTAAGTTCTACCTCCTATATTTCCATTTGAGGTTCTCATTCATTAAAGATGACAAGCAACACCAAGCTTGATGAAAATCTTGAAGGAGTAGAGAATTTCAGAGCATGGGAGTCATGCTCATCCTTGAAGAACATGACCCAAAAGGCTACATCAAAGATTAGATCAAGGAACCAAAAGGAGATGAAGCAAAAGCCAAGCACAAGAAGGAGATGATCGAAGCTAAGAGGATCATTTGATCCCTCAAGTATCTTCAAAGAATACTCCAAAGGAAATGTTCGATGCACTAACCAATCTATTTGAAAGTAAGAACATCAATAGAAGAATGGCCTTGAGAAATCAACTCAAGGGTGTGAAGATACCAAAGGCAAAAACTATGTAGTCGTACTTCTCAAGAGTATCTCAGATCCAAGAACAACTAGAAGCCATTGGTGACATGGAGGAAGAAGCAGAAGTTGTGATGACCACATTAAATGGTCTTCCAAGAGAATGGGATTCCTTCACCAGAGGAGTATGTTCTAGAAGAAAGTTAACCGATTTAGTAAACTATGGGAAGAATGTGTATAAGAAGAAGGAAGGATAGCAAATAGAGAAGAAAAGCTAAATGATGATGAAGATCAAGCTCTAGCAGCTCATGCAAAGAATGGAAGAAACAAAAGGAATGATCGAGGATCACATCCTAGAAAATCACAAGAATTCAAAAGAAGCAACAGACCTAACAAGGATTACTCATCTTACGAATGTTATACATGTCATAAGTTGGGACACATTTCTAGACATTGTCCACTTAATAAAGACAAGTTCAAGAAGAAGAACCAAAAGTTCCATGACCATGCAGTGGGAGAATGAATCAAATAAAGAGAAGGCTAGATAAAATGAAGACTCTAGTGAAGAATATGTCTTAATTTCAGCTCTCACAAGATCGGTCTCTCATGGAAGTGACACTTGGCTCATAGATAGTGCTACTTCCAAACATATGACAGGTCACAAAGATTCTCTCTCATATCTTACCCAAAAAGCTTATCCACATAAGGTGCAGCTTGGAGATGATTATCAATATCCCATCAAAGGAATTGGAGAAACCTCTTACAAGCTAAAATCTGGAAAGACCATGAAGATGAAAGAAGTCTTATATGTTCCAGGTTTAAAGAATAATCTTCTTTCTATCTCAACTTTATATAAGAAAGGTTTCAGAGTTACATTTGTAGATGGTGAAGTTCAATATCCCATCAAAGGAATTGGAGAAACCTCTTACAAGCTAAAATCCGGAAAGACCATGAAGATGAAAGAAGTCTTATATGTTCCAGGTTTAAAGAATAATCTTCTTTCTATCTCAACTTTATATAAGAAAGGTTTCAGAGTTACATTTGTAGATGGTGAAGTTCTTATGTGGCCGAAAGGAAAGACAATCGATGATCTAGTTGTAAATGGTGTTCAAGAAGGAGGACTCTACAAATTGAAGGGGCACACAGATTCAACTTTTACAGACAGTACCATCAGTCCATGTGAACTTTGGCATAGAAGACTTGCTCATGTGAACTACAAGGCATTATCAATTGTGAGCAACGTAGTGACAGGTCTACCAGAGATTCAGATCAATCATGAAGGGGTGTGCAAAGGATGTGCTCAAGGAAAGAATACCAAGAACCCATTTCCAAGCAGTAATAGTAAAGCAAAGGGGATCTTGGATATTGTTCACTAAGATGTGTGAGGATCGATGTCAGCTATTTCCTTAAGTGGGTATGTACTATGTTTATTATGTCTCTTTTATTGATGATTACTTTCGTAAGACTTGGATATACTTTTTGAAAGGTAAAGATTAAGTATTTGAAAAGTTCAAAGAGTTCAAGGCTCTTGTTGAGAATCTCTCTAAAAAGAAGATCAAGAACCTGAGATCAGATAATGGAGGAGAATTCACCTCAAATGAATTCAAGGACTTCTGTAAAGAAGCTTGGATTAAGAGGGAGCTTATTACACCCTATAATCCTCAACGGAATGGAGTGTCAGAAAGGAAGAATAGATCTATCATGGAAGCAGTCAGAGCCATGATCCATGATCAAGATCTACCTATGCATTTATGGGCTAAAGCAACGAGAATCGCAGTCTATGTGCAAAACAAAATATCCCACAGTGCTCTTGGGAACAAAACTCCAGAAGAAATGTTTATCGGTGAGAAGCCCGAAGTCAGCCACCTGAAGATATTTGGCTGTCCTGTTTACTTACATGTTCCCAAGGAGAAAAGATCAAAGTTGGACCCTTTAGGAAAGAAGGGGATATTTGTTGGATACAGTGACTAGTCAAAAGCTTACAGAATCTACATTCCTGGTTTCTGTCAGATTGAGATCAACAAATATGTCACATTTGATGAAGATGCAGCTTTCAGCAAATCCAAAAAGAACTATGCAGATGAAGATCATGAAGAAGTGCAAGATGCTCCTAGAATTGCAAAAGCCAGTAGACCACCAGTTAGAGATGTCGAAGAAGAACTCATACTAGAAGATCATGACGTGGCAGAACCCCAAGTACCCATGGAGACACCCCATGAGATGATTTCAAAAAGAGGAGACCAGCTTGGGCTCATGATATAATTCGAGAAGCGAAAAGATATGGTGCACCAAAAGGAAGCAAGAGACCAAGACTCTACTCCAACTATGTGGCATTGATGTGCAACCTTATTGATGAAGAACCCACATGTTTTGAAGAAGCTTCGAAGAAGAAGGAATGGATGGATGCCATGATCAAAGAATACCAGTCTATCATATAGAATGATGTCTAGGATGCGGTGCCAAGACCGAAGGGTAAATCGGTGGTCTCTTCAAAACAGATTTTCAAGACAAATCATTCAGCAGATGGTAGTATTGAAAAGCTCAAAGCAAGATTTGTTGCACAAGGATTCTCTTAGAAGGAAGGGATTGATTATGAAGAGATTTTTGCTCTAGTAGCAAAATATACTTCAATTAGAACTATCCTTGCCTTGGCAGTCAAGATGAAATGGAAACTACACCAAATGGACGTAAAAACACCCTTCCTAAATGGTGTCATAGAAGAAGAAGTGTATATTGAACAACCACCAAGTTCTGAGACACACAACAAGAAGACACGTGTATGCAGATTAAAGAAAGCATTATATTGGTTGAAGCAAGCACCTAGAGCGTGGTATGGAAGAATTGATTGCTTCCTGATGAGCTTGGGCTTTACCAAAAGTAAATCAAATTCCAACCTTTACTATAATGTTGTAGATGATGGGATCATGATATTACTGTTATATGTGGATGATCTATTCTTGATAGGAGAGGATAATCTCATCAGCGAATGCAAGAAGAAGCTTGCGGAAGAATTTGAGATGAAATACCTTAGAATGATACATTACTTCCTAGGTCTCGAATTATGGCAATTCCCAAATGAGATTTTCCTAAACCAAGGAAAATTTGCAGTTGAGATCCTAAAGAGATTTGGGATGTTGGATTGCAAGGCAATGAACACTCCGATGGTGCAAACCTAAAGCTCCTGAATGATGACTCTTCAGAAAGAGTAGATGTCACACTATATAGACATATCATTGGCTCACTGATGTATTTAACAAATACAAGACTAGATATATGTTTTGTTGTAAACACCTTGAGTCAGTCAGTGTATGGTGGAGCCCCGACATATTCACTTACTTGCAGCAAAACATATGATGAGATACCTAAAGGGTACATTGGATTATGGACTCAGATATGTAGTCAACAGTGAGTTCAGATTATATGGCGATATTGATTGAGATTGGGTAGGAAGGGTTGAAGCTAGAAAGAGCACTTCAGGATGTTGTTTCAGTTTGGGATCAGGTGTGATCTCATGGCTTAGTAGAAAGCAACCCAGTGTTGCGCTCAGTACAGTCGAGGTTGAATACATTGCAGCATGCTTAGCCTGTAGCGAAGCAGTATGGCTCCGCAAGTTATTGGCAGGATTGTTTGATGCCAAGATGGATGCCACTGAGATTTATTATGATAACCAGAGTTGCATCACGCTGACAGAGAACCCGGTGTTTCATAATAAGTCAAAGCATATAGAGATAAAGTATCATTACATCCGGGACATGGTGCAGAGAGGAGTTGTGAAGCTCCAGTATGTTCCTAGAGAGGAACAAATTTTATATGTGTTGACTAAGCCTTTGTCTAGTATAAAGTTCGAATATTTTCGAGGCAAGCTTGGTGTAGTTCGAAAGAACCTCCCTGGAAAGAGGGAGTGATGATGGTATTGTAATTGATGATGTGATGGCAGCTCAGTCTAAGAGTGGTATGCCAATACAGAGAAGGCCAATCAAGCTTATCAGAGTGCCTATAGATATTGATGTGGTCCGACATTTATTTGTGGACGGTCTTGCATTCATTTGCAAACGATGTGGTCTTGCATTCATTTGTAGACGATGTGGTCCTGCATTCATTTACGAACAGTCTTGCATTCATTTGCAGACGATGTGGTTTGGCATTCATTTGCGGACGATCTTGCATTCATTTGCAGACGATGTGGTCAGGCATTCATTTGCAGACAAGGTAATCTGACATTCATTTGTGGACAAGCTTGCAATCATTTGCAGATGGTGTGGTCATGCATTCATTTGCAGACAATGTGGTCCAACATTCATTTGTGGACGGTCTTGCATTCATTTGCAGACAGTGTGGTCCTGCATCCATTTGCAGACGTTGTGGTCCGACATTAATTTGCAGACGGTCTTGCATTCATTTGCAGACGATGTGGCTCGACATTCATTTGCAGACGGTCTTGCATTCATTTGCAGACGATGTGTACGGCATTCATTTGCAGACGATGTGCTTCAGCATGCATTTACGGATAGTCTTACATTCATTTGCAAACGATGTGGTCCAACATTCATTTACAGACGGTCTTGCATTCATTTGCAGACGATGTGGTCTTGCATTCATTTGCGAACGATGAGATTCCAGCATTTTTCATGCTGTGGGTGATATCACATTGATTTGCGATTGTTGTGTTGTATTTGTATTTGATGATATTGCAGGGGATATGTCAAGATGATGTGCCGAGGTGATGTGTCGAGATGATGTGCCCAGATGATGATGCTCGTGATGATGTGTCGAGATTATGATGCTCGTGATGATGTACTGAGATAATGATGCTCGAGATGATGTGTCGAGATAACGATGCTCCGTGATGATGATGTTCCACAGATGATGATGATGATGATATAGTTGTTGAAAGCTTCCTATGACATATAGACTTACCAGTTAGTTGTGCAGAATCTGTACAGATGTTGTTGTTGTTATTATTGTTATAGAATAATACCTTCATTTTTAAAAGGGAGTGTTAAAGAAATGTAACTATGGAAGATATTCTATTTTGTATTATTATTATTATGCCTCCTTTCGGAGATGTTGTTGCTCTAATCGGGGATGTCATTGATGTAATTGGTCATGTAAAGTTTTGAGGTAAAACCTCCGTTGTAAGTCGGGTCAGTAGTGTTGAATTTTAGCATTAGCATGAATTCTTAAAAATTGCAGAGAGTAGCATAACAATAAACAAGTGCAGTAGAAACATCAACATCAACACACTGAACACAAGAGTTTTTCACGAGGAAACCTTTAAAGGACAAAAACCCCAAAAGTATTAGTAATTCATCTCTTAAATGAGATGACTAAGCTTCTCAAATAATTCTCAAACCCTAATAGGTTTAAATCACAGATCAAAATCCACAGAAGCGAATTTTATACAAAAAAGTCAAATTAGGGCTTTCTACCCTAACTCTTCCAGATGCCCAAAAATTTCAGAATGGTTGCTCGAAATTGTTTCTGCCTGCCCAGATTTTCCCAGAATGAGACTTAGCATGCCCGACATCTCTATTTGCTTGCCCGTGAGCCCTGTCAGCCTATCCGTGATCCCTGTTAGCCTGCCCGGACCTCTGTTAGCTTGCCCAGAATCCCTATCATCCTGCCCAAGATCTGTGTCTGCTTGCCCGTGAACCCTATCAACCTGCCTGGAACCTACTCGAGCCTTGTCTGCTTGCCTGGAACCTACCCGAGCTCTGCTTTCCTGCCCGAAACCTGCTCGAGCCCTGCTGCTGTCTGCTCGTGCCTCTGTCAATCTGCCCGAGCCTTGCTGCTACCTGTCGAAAGTCTGTAGCAGGCAGACTGTAGCTGCCCGAGGCTAGTAGCAGCTGCCCGAGGGTGCTGGCAACCTACCCAAGCCCTTCTAGGGTTTACTGTAGCCTGTAGGTGACGGAGGGCAGAGTGAGCTATCTGGAGAGGAGATCCGGCCTGCTCGTGAAGAGACTGAAGCTGCCCGTGAAGGAAGAATGTTTCCCGTGGAGGCTGCCGTGAGGTGAAGAGGTTTAGGATGAAACACTAGTTTGTGAAGAGGAGGAAGATAGTGCTCCAAGAGATCACCATGAAACCCTAGCTTAGAGTTTACAGCAACAAGTGTGGGTGCCCTAGCTAGAATCCTCCATGCTAGGGTATAACCACAAAAATTCTCCTTCTCTCCAAGACCAGAGAAAATCTCCCTTGAGTAGCTCTAAGTGCATGAGCAAGTGTGTGTGACAAAATGAAATGGATTGATCTTCTTTTATATCCTTTGAATCACCTGTAAGTGGACCAAAACTCAAAAGAACAAAATAATATGAATTTTATTCTTTTACCTTTTGACTGATACTTTAAGGTACTAATGACCTTTTATGTATTTTCACTTTGACTCCTTGGTGGTCCAAGGGTTCTTATGTATTTTTTACTTTTACCTTTTAGCCTTCTTCAAGTACCTTATGTACTTTTTAGTTTTACCTTTAGCCTTCTTCAAGTGCCCTGTGGTCCAAAGGTCCTTATGTATTTTTCCTTTAGCCTTCTTCAAGTGCCCTGTGGTCCAAAGGTCCTTATGTATTTTTCCTTTAGCCTTCTTCAAGTGCCCTGTGGTCCAAAGGTCCTTATGTATTTTTCCTTTAGCCTTCTTCAAGTGCCCTGTGGTCCAAAGGTCCTTATGTATTTTTCCTTTAGCCTTCTTCAAGTGCCCTGTGGTCCAAAGGTCCTTATGTATTTTTCCTTTAGCCTTCTTCAAGTGCCCTGTGGTCCAAAGGTCCTTATGTATTTTTTACTTTTACCTTTAGCCTTCTTTAAGTGCCCTATGGTCAATGCAAGTGGTCATAGGGGTCATTCATCCTCACTTAAAGTACATCATCATAAATAGAGAGAATTACTAATGCTTTTATCTCACACTCCTTGTGCCACCAAAATCGAGTACTAGGTGTCTTAACCAAGGGTAGCTAATCCTTGGAGAAGATCACAAAGCCCACAGATCGAGGGAAGTAATGCCTCACACGCCCAGACCCAGTCTAGGACTTACAGTCATGTCTTGGTAATTGACCAGGTGCCTCAGCTCTAGGCTGCATGATTTGACTCAAGGTCAAATACTTGGTAACTGACCAAGCGCCTCTATTCTCCTGGAGAATGGCCCTCAGCCTTAGGCTGAGTCCCCCAACCCTGGACTGGTTCATTAGGTACCTCCATTCAAAGAATGGCCACCCAGTTCTAGACTGAGTTCCCCCAGTGTTTAGACTAGTTCCACATCTTGGTCCTTGACTAGATGTTCCATTCAGAAGAATGCCTACTCAGCACAAGGCTGAGTTCCCCCAGTACAAGACTGGTTCCACATCTTGGTCCTTGACTAGATGTTCCATTCAGAAGAATGGCTACTCAGCACAAGGCTGAGTTCCCCCAGTGCAAGACTAGTTCCACATCTTGGTCCTTGACTAGATGTTCCATTCAGAAGAATGGCTACTCAGCACAAGGCTGAGTTCCCCCAGTGCAAGACTAGTTCCACATCTTGGTCCTTGACTAGATGTCCCCATTTAGAAGAATGGCTACTCAACACAAGGCTGAGTTCCCCCCAGTACAAGACTGGTTCCACATCTTGGTCCTTGACCAGATGTCCCCATTCTCCTCAAAAAATGGCTCTTGATGCTACACAGGAAAAATCAACTAGTACCCACAAAAGTATTATTAAAATGTTATTTTGAGTCTCCCAAGATAAGTCGGCCTTGGTTGCGAGGAAAAGTCGGCCCTATTGGGTTATTAGCTATGTTGCAGGAAACATGAGCCTCAACCCCGTCCCCACCGTTTCGCTGTTTCAAAACCCGAAAACGAGTCCCGTACGGCGTGGAAATGTGTTTTCTTACGAATGAAACATGTTTCCAAGATGAAAACGTGTTTCGCCCGTACGGAAACACATTTCCAGTACAGATGCAGTCCAAGAGGTCACATTTCCAAAAAATATTTCCATGGTGCAGTAGTATTTGGTGTTATTAATGGTAACGTTAAATTCTTAAAGTAAAAGTGACATTCTCCTTATCTTTTGTTTTCCTTCATTTTACTTAAATTTTTAACATTACTATTAATTGTTTCATGATGTTTGAGAGTGGTTCCAACTTCATTGGACTTCATATTCAAAAAGTAGAATTTTAGATCCCATTTACAATTCAACAGACTTAATAGTTTTCAGGATTTTAGGATTGCAAAGTTTCCACCAGATTCTATTACGTATGAGGGTATGGAATTTGCATTTAATTAAGCACATCAACCCCTATATGTACCTAGATGTTGGTGGTGTTGATTGTTGAACTCCTTTGTCATGACCTTAATAAAAATGTACTCTTCACTCAAGCAAAATCACTTATTAAGCATGGAAGCTTTTTCTACCTTATTTTAACGATTGGATTATGAAGTTTCATCAAAATTGTAGGGTGTTGAGCTGTTGACTAATGTCCTTGGAGGATCAACTTTGAAATTCGAGTTAGAGGCAAGGGTTAAAGCCTAGATGAGGGAGGCATAGGGTGCTATTGATGAATAGGATTCCTATTTTAGCAATGATTCGTCGACATGTATGATTTATGCTTTATATTTCACATTCATTTGTATAAATGTTCTTGCTCATATATATATATATATATATATATATATATATATATATATTGTGTTTCCCTATTTCCAAAATTTTTGGGGGTCACGTTTCCTCCGTTTCGAAGTTTCCCCGTTTCCCCGTTTCATGCAACTTAAGTTATTAGGCTTCTCAGTTGATGTGTATAAATAGATGAGGCGCCCTCCTCTTTTGGACACACTTAGAACTCAAGCAAGTTCGCTAGAGAGAGAAGGAGCAGTCCATTTGGGAGGAAGGAAGCAGTCTAGTCTTATTTTTGGGGTCTTACACTGTACTTGGTTGAAGTTTATATCGAGGAAGTTTTGTTGGGTTTTCTCCCCCACGAGGGTTTCCCAAGATAAGTCTTTGTGTTCTCTTTTGTTCTGTTGTACTTGTTATTCTTTCAGTGATCTTTTTGTTTTGGCATAACAACTTTTAAAATCTTAACGTAGTATCAGAGCTAACCTGAAAGAAGACATTGTGCAACAGCTTTTCCATTAGTTCAACAAGCTAGGGCTCACTATTCCAGACAACTCCCTCCACAGATCAACCGAAAAAGAAGCACCATTCAACTCGCCCTAGGAGGGCATATCTGTCTGTTCAAAGTAGTTTTCAGTTTTGTGGATTTTCAATTTTTGACCTGCCACTGCTACCGGGAGAAACTAGGGCTTCATATTTTTCAAGGTTCCATCCACATATTTGGGAAAAGGAAGATATAAACCAGCTCGCCTTGGGGAGGTGCATCTTTTCCTCCAATCAGTTTTGCAAGTGACCACAATTGGAAAATCAAGGTTTTCCTATCAAACCCTAGGTCATCCTAAAGCATATTCTAGAAGCAATCCTCAAATTGGTAAGTTCTACCTCCTATATTTCCATTTGAGGTTCTCATTCATTAAAGATGACAAGCAACACCAAGCTTGATGAAAATCTTGAAGGAGTAGAGAATTTCAAAGCATGGGAGTCATGCTCATCCTTGAAGAACATGACCCAAAAGGCTACATCAAAGATTAGATCAAGGAACCAAAAGGAGATGAAGCAAAAGCCAAGCACAAGAAGGAGATGATCGAAGCTAAGAGGATCATTTGGATACACTCAGAACTCAAGCAAGTTCGCTAGAGAGAGGAGCAGTCCATTTGAGAGGGAGGAAGCAGTCTAGTCTTATTTTTGGGGTCTTACACTGTACTTATATCGAAGAAGTTTTGCTGGATTTTCTCCCCCACGAAGGTTTCCACGGATAAATCTTTATGTTCTCTTTTGTTATGTTGTGCTTGTTATTCTTTCAATGATCCTTTTGTTTTGGCATAACAACTTTTAAAATCTTAACACTTCAAGCTGTACCACAAGGAAGCATAATAGATTAAGAGGGATGTTGAAGCATATAGCAGATGAGGAAGTAAATGAGACAGCAACAGAAGTTCTCTCAAATCTTTATGTTCTCTTTTGTTCTGTTGTGCTTGTTATTCTTTCAGTGATCCTTTTGTTTTGGCATAACAACTTTTAAAATCTTAACACTTCAAGCTGTACCACAAGGAAGCATAATAGATTAAGAGGGATGTTGAAGCATATAGCAGATGAGACAGCAACAGAAGTTGAAGAATTGGAAGATAGGGGATTTTCCAAATGATGTGTAAATTGTTGTATCCTGTAATCAATGTATTTTATTATTCTCTGTAACTAAGATGTATAAATAGTAAGTCTTTTAACCCCAAGGGTTAGCTCAATCAATAGAACCATCTGCCAAAGGCATGTTACTGATAGAGAGGCCATAGTTCACAGGTTCAAATTCAGTCGCGTATCTCAGGGTTACCAGCCACTATTGTGGCTGGCGGTTGAGCCACCCTACATCTGGATATTATAGGGAAGAGGGGGATCCCATGAGATATTTCTTGGAAAATAAAAATAAAAGAAATAATAAGGTTTTCAATGAAGAATGTGTGTGAGCCGAGTATTGGTTTTGTAATCGCAATTAGGGAAATTTGCAAGAGCATATTTGCACTCTAAATCTTATTGTTCTATATGATCTTATTTTCTTTGCATATACTGTTACTTTATTTGTTAAGTGTAATTCCTAGTTTATGTTCTGTATATGAATTTACCTAAAAGGAACTATCGATAGTTTAGCTGTTTTCGGGCCAATGGAGCCACGAAAGTTGCTGCACATAGACTCAATAACAACCAGCATGCTGAATTGTAAGAGTCAACTTGCCACTCGGCTAAAAACTGTTATTCCAAAAACATCTAAAATGATCAAATTTTAACCCAAAAACATAGAGAAATGTCCATTCCATGCCGATTCCATCAAAATAGACATATGCTCCTGTAGGTAGACACATGATATTAAACAAAGTACCTACGTGATGGTTTATAAGCCGGAGACCTAATAGCTGATAATCTAGAAACTGATAGCAGAGTTTGCAATTATCTGATACATTTTTTCCTTGAATATTTTCCTTCTGTTGACATTTTCAGAGAACATATATTGCAGTTAGTAATGGAATTTTTTCTTTAAATATTTTCTTTTTGCGGATACTTTTATAGAGTAGTCCACCTGCTTTCAGTTTTTAGAATATCAGATATACTTTCCATTAGCCTTTCCATACTGCAAACTTAAACAACAAACCACATGTTTACATTACTGGAGACTAAACATATAAAACAATCATTGGCAGCTTTGACTGAGCAACTTTGACCGGCTATGAGCAAGTTTGACTTGAGTTTCACAAGACTAACGAATTTGGCAGACTTTTACTATGTCATGTCGAATAGATAGAGTATGGGAAAGTTTCATGACAGGACAACTAACAAAGTCAATTTGTCGAGTTTCTACGTAACTAAGAATCCTGTTAAATAGCGTGCTTCTTGAAGCTCCCCCACACATATGAATTCCAATTGATCAACTTAGATGAAACTAATCAAGAGAAGCATCACTAAGATTCTCTTGTCAAGCCATGAAAGAAAACAGATAAAAAAGAAAGCAGGAGAAGTTTTGACAAGCAAAGGGAACCATAGAAAGATTTGAACCAGGGATGAATTCTGAAATTTTGCTCACTAAAGATCATATTGTTGAAAAGATTAAAAATCAAGAATTTCTCATTGGCACAGAGACCCTTTGCTCATAGAAACAAATGGAAGAGGTAACCACATGATAATCCGGGCTTTTGACATCCGGATTTCTATCTCCTCTTTAGATAGAAATGCATCATATATCTAGCCTGAGTATGTTTTATTACATACCAAAGTAACTCTTTGTTTCCTTGGCTCGTCCGGATTTTCTTTCCAGTATCTAATCCCCCCACCAGTGAGTAGGCATGCAAATATTTTGCCCTCAAATGACGACTAGTGCCAAATTTCTACACTCTAAAAAATGACAGATGACTCATTAAAGAGGGCTTTGAAGTTCTGTCAATTCTGAAATAAGACAATAATTGGACAGAATCTTTTGTCCAATACCAGAGGCACCCACATCCATCTTTTGGGTGCCATCTAGTTCCCCAATAAAAGTAAGTCTTCCTTGCATCGCAAGCCCTCTGGCTTTCTTAATGAATCAAACTGCTCTTTACACCTTACACACCCATGGCCATTGGCACAGCAATATAATAGGTAAACATGCCCAGACCAGAATGATTAGGTGCAGGGTTGGGGTAAATCGCCCAGCCTTTGCTGGGTGTACGGCTGATGGTGATCACCCCTCCAATAAGCTGGAGACACTATTCATCATTTAATCCACATATAGTGTAGGATGGTAAATTTGGTCCTACCTGGTTTACCAGAGTTGGTTGCAGGTTTGGATGCCATGGGTACCCTCTGGTGTTTGTATGTGTGTAAGTTATGATTTAAGAATCAGTTGTGAGGTCAGTTAATACTTTGATTTCATTTCCCTGATTCTTAGAGATAACTGCGGTTCTCATATATTTGAAGAAAATCATGGATTAGTGGATTGCCAAAGATTTAAACTTCGATCTCTTACCACTGGTTCTCAGACATGACTAGTTCACACAGTATTTGAAGAAAGTCACCGACCTCTGGACTGCCAATTGATGTACTGCATAAAGGAAAGCAGTTTTAAGTGATATTTGATCCTACCCCACAAATTGCATCCCTGGTTGTTCAACATCCCAGCAAACTGTGCTCCTTCAAAACCCCACCACGGGCAGTTAAAGTTCATCCATGGATCAGCATTCTTTCGTTGTAATTAGTGTGAATTTATGACCAATCTAGGTTGGCAACAGAGGAAGAACTCGTTGACCAAGAAAAAGTACTTAAAATGTTAAATATCAAACATTCTGAAAAAACAGAAATAAAAGTTGTACTGTAAAATACCCATTAATGGGACACAAATGGAAGAAATGAATGAAGCCAGGTCAAATGCCAAACGTTTAAAAGAAAAAAACATCGCCGTGAATAAGGAACCCAGATAATATATATTCATAAATGCACCCCCCTTCCAACCAGCAGTCAATAAAAAACTTAAAAGGCTTTAAGGCCAAGTGTCATGGACTTACGCTGTAGTTTCCTGACCTCCTCCCTGTGTACCAGTACTGACAAAAAAACCTGCAGGCTTCCCTGCGAGAGTCTGCTCCCTCCATAACTTCCCCGTGGAATCAAAGAAGGCCTTCATCTGAGCTGCCATTGCACCATACCGAGTAGGAAACCCAAACAACACCCCATCTGCTGCAGCCAACTCTTCAGCAGTTATGACAGGAATGGACTCATCCTTGGGGGGCGCACACATCTGCTCCAAAACCTGGGCCGAGAGTATCTCAGGGACCCTGTACAAACTCCCCTCCACTCCCTCGATTGCATCAATTCCCTCCTTCATCTTCTTTGCCAATGCTTCCACATGGCCATACATAGAATAGAACCTGCGACCAAAGGCAATCCAGAAACCATCATAGACAACCCAAAATTCACACATTCATATTGAAAAAAGGATTACAAATCCCATTTTCAAGCCACCCAAAAGTTCAAATTTGAAAACCCACTTACACTATGAAAATTCTGAGTTTCCGAGGGGAATTAAGGGGTAGAGAAGAGGCTGTATCCTCCAATATGGCAGGAGGATCCTCATGACCTAGTGTTTCTTCAATAGGCTTCTCTGAAATGTCATTGTTAATCTCTCGAGGGAGATCAGCATTGGGATCTTCTTTGTGAGGGGAACCAACACCATGCGCACGCTTCCTAGATGAACTGGGAACACAACCCCCTCCTTTGCCCATGATTCCTGATTACATTCCACCTCCACAGCTCCCAATCAGAGACTGTACCTCACAAAGATTTAGAAATTTCTTCAATACTATTATGGATCAAATTTGTTCTATGCAGATTTGCACTGACATCCGCAGCTGGACACCATTTCCAATGAAGCCTCCTTTCTGTTTTGACTTGTAGACAGACTCCTTCAAATATACCCGACTTTATGCTTCTCCGTAAATCTTACTCTATCCATATTCCTCTGCCATCTTGATAACTGTATTTCGCCCGCAGGAATTACTGTGCTACCTATCGCCCACATGGTAAAACTCTAAGTGCCCACAAACTCTTCATGTGGGGAACACTGGAACTGCCCGGAAGTTATTCTTTACATTGCCCACATGATTTCCGGATCAGAGTGAAACCATCGAGATGATTTCTGCCCCAGATTCACCCTACCCACATCATTTTCTGGTCAGATTTAACATACCCAACCGGTTTTCTGGTCAGATTTAACATACCCAACTGGTTTTCTGGTCAGATTTTTCATGTCAAACTGGTTTTCTAGTTAGATTGTAGGCACCCAACTGGTTTCCAGGTCAAGTTCATGCAATCCCATTGGATTTTGCTTATGGTTGAAGGTGCCCACTGCCCGCCTGGCTCTTCGGTTTTTTCAATACTTCCTGCCAACGTGGCACCATGGCCCTATTACAGCTGCCAACCTGGACTTTCCGTTACATCCACACTGCCCAATTTTTATTTTTTTCATCAAGATCCACACTGCCCAATTTTTATTTTTTTTCACCAAGATCCACACTGCCCAATTGAGCAGCAAACTCGTTCCTCTTATGCCATCATCCTGACGTCAAATTAAGAAAACCAAATTACTGAGATAAAAAGCTGTCTATGGATTAACTAAATTGCCCTATTTCTGATTGCCTCGTCAGAATTTGACAAAACAAATCTTTGAATAATTCAATTTGTTGTAAGAACTGATTAGAGTTCTTTCAAAATCCAAACTCTATACATACTAAACCATATTCCTAAAAGTTTGACCTAATTATAAACTAATTTATATGAATTTCAGATTAATAAGCACCCTACCAAATTCCAAATTCTAGATATACTAAACCATAATCCTCAAGTCTTCACCTAATTCTAAATTGAAATAAATCATTAACAAATTATTTCATTTTCAGATTAATAAGAACCCTAACAACTCAATAAGAACAGGGACTTCTCACTTCTAATTCTGAATCATTTAAATCTCTGACTTCTCACTTCTTTATCATAACTTCAACAATCCAAAAACAAATTTCCTTCTAAAAAAAGGTCAATCTTTTTTTTCAATCCATTAAAAAGAGATTATCAAGCACAAATTACAGAAATTCAGATTTATCCCATGAACTCTGATGGGCCAGACCTAGAATGATGTAAACCGACCACCTAATTTTTTTCAATTTTCAATATTTGAGAGGCTAGGAATCTCAAATCCTCATGGAACCATCTCATGTTTTTATTAAATGAAATTAGAACCCACAAGGTGATCATGGGTGTCATCATTATCATCATCATACTGATCAGCCACGTTTCTGTCGCTATTATTTTTCATCATTTTCAGTCGCGAGCAATCATAAGAATCATGGCAGCACGTAGTTTCATAATTGGGAGCACTATATTCAAGGTATTCTTTGCTAATTTGGTCCAGGTCAATGCCAAATTTTCCGCCTGTTTTCACTGGCTAGCCTGTCAATTTGACTGAGCTAAAGCCGTCAGAAGGGGCTCTAATCTCTATCGTCGCATCTGGCATTGTTTCTTTAACAAATTAAGATTCGGATTTTCTTTCATGAATCCAGATATTCCAGTGTATTGCTTTGACAAAGTTCTTTCCGTGTTGCAGAAAGTTAATGACTTTGACAAAGGATTCTTAATGTATGATAAATATAAATAAAAACATGTTTTCTGGATTTTATATTTTATTAATATTGTTTTATTTTGTAGGCTTTTTCCTCTTATTGAATATAATTTTTGTCATTTTATTTTGAGGAGACCATATAGTATTCATTTATTTTAAGAGTTTTAAACACTCTCATTCAATTGAAAGACTTTCACAAAGTATTCTCAGTGTATGATAAATATAAAAAATATGTTTTCTGGATTTTTATATCATTAACATTGTTTTATTTTGTTGGCTTTTTCTTCTTATGGAAGATAAATTTTATCATTTTATTTTGAGGAGACCATATACTATTCATTTATTTTAAACGAGTCTCATTCAATTGTTATATGTATATATATTTCCATTTTATAAAATTAATTTTTTTTATATCAGTATAGTAATTAATAGTTTTATCATCTAGGATGGGGTGTACCAAATGAGTTGGAGAAGGGACAACTAGGGGAGAGGAGAGGAGTCACTAGTAGTGAAGATAAAAATTGTGTTGGTTGATCTCAATCTTGGAAATACTAGCTACCATAAACAGTTCATAAAAGTACTTTATATACAAGTTATTGTCAATATTTTTCATGCTTTTAAAATTATTTATCAAAAAAAATTCTTTTGCATTTTGAATTAAAATGAATATTTGAAATTTGAAATTTCATTTTAAGTCACATCCAATTTCGAGTTGCATCAATATTCATCCATTGTTCTCAATAAAAAATATACTAAAACACATTAGGACTCGACGACTTGGATCTTTGTGGTTGGCATGGCATCAATTTGGATTCATCACACTTCAAGATGAATATGTTTAGATAGAGAACACGTCAAAGTATATGTGATAAAAATTTGGAGGAATCAAGAGCTCGGGAACATGGAGAATTAAGTTACACAAAAAGGAGTAAAAAATATGCACCAATACGGGCTTCTCTCCCTTAGGTGAAGTCAACATAGATGGGAGCATGCAAGGACATGCAAAAATAATAGGCGTGGGAAAATATAGATGAGGGCGAAAAGGATAGGTGAGGGATGGACAAATGATTCTTGTTATGGTGAATTAATTTGAGGAGATTGTCAAGAGTTAAGTCATCGTTCTAGGTTGATGTTTTGTGATGGATGTAGAACATACATTATGTTGCCTCATGGTATTTTTTAGGGTCAATTGATGGTGCAAGACTAGAGCATTCACATGGGCTATAAGTTTCCCTTGTTGAGATGGGGACCTAGAAATAAGTCTTGGCATTTCTCAACGACCTTTTCCATTTTATCCTTTGATGAAAGCTCGTAACACTATAGATTCAATTTGATTGTGAATTGGTTATGTTTTTTGTTTAATGTTCTATATATCATGGTTGGTTGCATCCAAGGCAAACATGGCAGCAAGGCCACCAAGCATGACCTGTAGACAAGGGCAATGAGGGAGGTCAAGGAGATTAAGGAGCTCTATTGGACTAAGACCCTAGTAAAAATCAGAAAACAAATTGAAAGGGCATAAGCATGGATCAAAACACAGCAAGAATGTATGTACTTTGAGAATATTTAAGCATAAATAGGGCCTTGGGTTCAGGACACACGGTCTTCCCGATCTAGGGAGACCAAATACTACAACATTGTGGCTCTATTTTGGCAAATGAAGACACTCTCAAGGCAAGCACTGCAAAGTAATATCAAGACACACAATGAACTATTGTTGCAACTAGATGAGACAAGAACAAATTTGAAAGCTAGACTCAAAGCTCAATATAATCCTCAAGGCTACCACAGGTCTGGAATTCACCACTACTATATACAAACCTATTCTTGGTCAAGAGGTGCCCCTTATTTCCATTTCAGATGATGATATTATCAGTTAGGCTAGTCATGGACTCTGTCTCTTTTTTTATTGATTTCATGTTCTTCTAGGTTATATACAATCACGGTTAGAAATCACATACTTTATTCAAGTATCATAGTGTATACTAGTACAGGATTGAATGCTGATATAAACTTCAAGATTAAGAGGTTGAACAATGACAATGTCGTTTTTTTTGTGCCTTGTTTGGTTTCCCTTATGGCAAACCAAACAACTTTTCATATGTATAGTCTATGTGAAGTAATATAATATTAGTTAGCTTACTAAAAAGAATACTAGTTTTATCATTAATTTTTTACAAATTAAAATTTGAAAAAGAATAGAGCAAATCCAAAACTTTTTATAACTTGTAATCTCAAGATTATAGTCATTACACCCTATCATATCCTCCTCATAGAAGTGAGTCTTTTCCCCATTGAGAGTATGGCTATGATTTGGTACATAATGTACAAAAACAAGATAAACAACACATGAGACAATAGGCTTCATAAGATTGTTTCATTCTCTAGTCAAAACATGTGGTTTAGGTGAGGTTGACATATTGATCTCAAGTCTTGGGTAAATCGTTGGGAAGTCGAGGAAGAGGTCGCTTTGCAAAATAGTGATAACATTATTACTTCTAATCGATTGGAAACATAGCGTACAATTAAGGCACTCCCCGCGACATCATAGGTCCAAACCTTTATTAGCCCATGCCCCATACTTGCGGTTTGTGTGCGTGCACCTAGGGGTATAGTGGCAGCGGACGAGAATAAACCGCGTGCCATATGAGTACGAGCATCGCCCCAATTTTTTATTCCCCTTGTACAAATTTTTTTTATGAAGATCAAAAGTATCTCTTTGTTCTAATAGTGAAAAGAAGAAAAATAGCATTGCTAAACTAAGAACAAATCCCCACAAGCTCCGTAGTGAAATAGGGTGTTGGACAATTCAAACAAAAGAATTTGTCACCTTTGTGAAATAAGCGATTTGATGATGAAAAACACTTTTTCTTTGAATTTTTTTCACCGAAAGGGATTAACCCCTGGTTAGTTAAGGGGTCATGGATGAGACCTAGGAATAGAAACCGGTCAATAG
>LPNX010063954.1:19003-66604 GCA_001517045.1 Pseudotsuga menziesii
AATTTCAAAATATTTGTTACATGCTGACATTCCTAACCTTTTGACTCATCACAACTATGGTGATCTAGAAAAAAAAATTTAAAGTTTTTCAAGCAAATAAATAAAATTCTAAAGTAAACCAAGTAATCCTCTATTTTTTTAGATAGCTATCTGAGGGGTTATTAAACATTAGGAATTTAAGTTTTTGGAATTGGATTTGCGCTGCCGAGAGTTTGCATGTAGGGTTGATTGCACGCAGGCCGCAGTGTGACTAGCCGGCATGGCTTGCTCCCCTCAGGTGAGCTCGAGGAGATCGTGATCCACGGTGAGGTTGGGACTGCATAGATCTTGGATATTGGAGGCATTGCATGCGAAACCTCAAGCACTGAGGCTGGCTTGGTGAGGCAGCTCGATGGTGGATGAGGTTGGCGGTAATCTGCCGCCAAATTTACGATCGGATGCCTTTGAAAGGCTAATCGCTGATCACTCTAAAAGATCTAGCAAATGAGATCTTCCAAAGTTCGTTAAAAGACTTGAGGATGTGCCGGAGGTTGCCCTACCCCCGAAAGAAACGATCAGGGTTGCCCTCTCTTTCGCGGACTGAGCCCTGATCGGGCAATTCACAGGGCTCTGGCCCTCGCCCAAAACCACAGACAGCTGGGTCCAAAGGAACTGGCGACCGCTAATAACCAAGAATGTTGCCTCGTATTCCATCGGAAGGGGATACTTTCTCTTCAACTTCGAATCTAAAGAGGATAAAGACCTAATTTTCAGGAATGGGCCCTATTTCATGGGGCCGCAAGGACTCTATCTCAATGGGTGGACCCCGGATTTTGACCCAGAAGCCGATACTCCTAAGGCCGTGCCTATCTGGGTTAGATTGCCCAATCTCCCTATGCACTGCTGGAAACCCAAATCCCTACAAGCCATTGGGAATGCTTTGGGGGAATATATCGACATGGCCAGTCCAAAGGATCAATTCATCTGTGCATGCATCTGTGTTGAGGTTGATCTCGAAGCAGGACTACCAGAATCTCTAAACTTAACGGTGGGGAATTGGTCCCATTTTCAAAAATCGGACTATGAACAGCTCCCCTTCAAATGTAGAGGATGCCATGAATATGGGCATTTCATCTAAAACTGCCCTAAAAAGAACATTGAGATCCAACAAGACAAGGCAGAAGGATGGCATAAGGTGAATAGATCTAAATCAAAAAATCAACTGGAGGGGCCCCTACGAAGGGTGAGGGGAACAAGGAAGATATAACCAGCCCATCCGAAAAAATTCAAGAGCCTTCAAAAACAACTCAAATGATAAAAGTAAGGGATGAGCCTAATGAAGCAGAAGACAGATCTAGTTATGAAGAAAGTAAGGATCCGGAAGCAGGCCTCTCAGATCAAGCAAAAGATAATGAGGAAGGAACAAGAGGAACTAAAGAAGGAGACAATCTGGGGAAATCTGAAGAAGAACCTGAATTAGAAGAAGAAGAGGAGGAGGAAGGGGAAATTGAAATCACTGCTCCAAGGTTGATCAAAACCAAAGGAAGGAAATCTAGGAAAGAAGTCAGGGAGCAAGCCACTTACAAGGATAAGTTGCAAGGCTCCTAGCTAACCCTGGAAAAACTGCTGAAAAATCCAAGAAACACCCGCCAACATGGGCATGCCCTGAAAGGGATTCCTATGGCCTCTAAAAGTAAGTAATGAAGGTAATTTCCTGGAACTGCAGAGGGCTTGGAAGTAAAACTAAGGAAGAAGCTATGCTAGATCTAATATCTCTTCACCACCTAGATATATGTTTGATCCAGGAAACTAAGATGGAGGAAGCTGCATTCCTCCAAGTCAGTAAAAAATTTTGGAATAAAAAGGGCATTGCTGCATTAAGCTCTAGGGGAGTCTCTAGAGGCATAGGAACTCTTTGGGATGATACGAAATTCGAAGTGGTGGACATCAAGAACAACACCCATTGGATCCTCACTTTGCTGAGGCAAAAAGACTCCAATACTCTGGTAAGTATATTCAATATATACGCACCTAACTCTTATGCTGAAAAATTAAACTGCTGGACTCTACTCCGAGAGGAAAGGAGTAAAATACAGGGCAATATTATCTTGGTTGGGGACCTGAATGTCACTCTTAGCCAGGAAGAAAGGAGAGGAGGTTCCAGGACTAGAGACCCCATCACAGATCTCGTGGAAGAAACCATCATGACGTGGGAGCTAATTGATATTAAGCCCAATTCAGGGAAATACACCTAGAATAATAGGAGGATCGACCCTAGGCACATTGCAGCCAGGCTTGACCGATTCCTGGTCCAGGACACTTTTTTATTGCTGGGCCTGAACATGACATCCATAATCTTATCCTTCGGAGGCTCTGATCATAAGCCCATCCTTCTGGAGATGGTGTCTGAAAGAAATCTGGGTCCTATCCCGTTCAGATTTAACTCTTTGTGGATCAACCATGCTGAATTCTCAAAAATAGTCATTGACTCCTGGGCTCAATCAGTCACCGGGCCTCCCTTCTATGTCTGGGAGGAGAAATTGAGAAGGCTAAAAAAAATTCTGAAGAGCTGGGCCAAAACGTTACCACCTCCAAATGTCACTAAACTTCAGGCTGTCAACGCGCTGGAATCTCATCAGGATTTCATGGAGGATAACACGGTGACCCAGGATGATATTTATATGGAAACTAACCTGCAAATGAAACTCCACGCGGCCTGTAGACAAGAGGCTGAATGGTGGCATCTAAAATCCAGATGCAAGTGGCTGAAGGACAGTGATAGGAATACCAGATACTTTCATAAACTGACAGAGGCTAGGAAATGTCATAACCGTGTGCTTGAGATCCAGGTAGATGATAGGGCAATTGGTAATTTTGAGGAAATCAAAATAGAAGCCACAAGCTATTTCAGTGAATTGTTTACTGAACAACCCACTATAATTGACGGCCAGCTACTGAATCTGGTACCTAGCATTGTAAAGAGCAAAGAAAACGATAATTTGAAAAAAGCCATCACGTTGGAGGAAATCAAGGACACAGTTGATAATATGGAGGAGGACAGGGTCCCAGGACCAGATGGGTTTAACGTCAATTTCATAATCAGCTGCTGGGATATTATAAAAAAAGATTTATTAAGGTTGATTAGTAAATCCCAGAAGTGTAGGAAAATTGGAGGAAGTACAAATTCGGCATTTTTGGCTCTCATACCTAAAGAGAAAGAAGCCAAAGCCTTTGATAGGTTCCGGCCAATATCTTTGTGTAACATAGGATACAAAATTATAACTAAGATCATGGCTTCCAAATTAAAACACATTCTGCCAAATATTATCCCGGAGAATCAAGGAGGATTCGTCAAAGGAAGGAAGATTTGGGATAATATTATATTAGTCCAAGAAGCCATCCATTCGAGCCTGAAGAATGGAGATAAAGGGATGACAGTGAAACTCGATCTGGCAAATGCCTTTGACAGAGTTAGCCACCCATTCCTCTTTACTGTAATGCTGAGATTTGGATTCGCTCCTGAATTTGTGTCTTGGGTCAAGGCCTGTATCAGCAAGCCCTGGATTGCCCCTCTCATCAACGGAAGAGCTGCTCCATTCTTTCAAGCTTCGTGAGGCTTGAGGCAAGGGTGTCCGCTCTCCCCTCTACTCTATGTCATTCAGGCCTCGATACTTAGTTTTCAATTGGAAAATGCCAGGCAAGAGCAGGAGCTTCCAGGCATAAGGCTAGCCAGAGGGACTAAGGATATCAACCATGCACAATTCGCGGATGATACCATCTTAATGGAGGAGCCAGTCAGATCATAGCCAGACATTTTAAAACTGAAATGAATCATTACTGTCTGGCCTCAGGGAGTAAAATCAATCTCAGGAAGAGCAAGATTTATGGATGGAAAGTAAATCCAAGGGAAATGTCAGACATTTCCAGAATTTTAAATATGGATGGCACTGTTAGTTGGGATTCCTTCAAGTACTTAGGGGTCCCTATTTTCAATAAGAAATCCAAGGGTTCAGACTGGAATCTTATCATGGAAAAACTCAAAAAGAAAATTATAGGATGGGGTACTGTATGGTTAAACCTGGCTGGGAAGGTAGTGCTAATAAAAGCTGTCCTTAACAGTTACCTACTTTACCAATGCTCTATTCTCCTGGCTCCAGTAAAAATTATCAATCAAATTGAAGGACTGATGAGATCTTTTCTCTGGAATGGTGGAAAAAATGGAGGAGGTAAAAAGTTTTCGCTGGTCAGCTGGAAAACTATCAAGCTGCCAAGATCCGAGGGAGGACTTCAAATTAAGGACCTAAAATCTCAAAATCTGGCTACTGGGGCAAAATTACTATGGAATATGCTTGAACCAAATCCTACCTGGTGTAGTCAAGTTCTAAAAAATAAATATTTTCTGGGATCAAGGCTCAGATGCCTGGAGGGGAGCATGTGAGAACTGCGGGCTCTTCAATCTTCAAATTATGCAAAAATCGTTGGCCCAATTTGCTGAAAATTTGTATTGGACACCGGGTAATGGGCAAAAAATACATTATTGGCAGGACACGATCCTTGGGAAACCTCCACCACGAATTCCAGGATTGCAGAATAGAATGGAGGCATTGGGGCTGAATACATTATGGAGTATTTCCAAATGGGAGATGGAACCACCGTATCGCTGGATTGGTTGGGAATTGCCTGAAGGTCCAGCAGAGAACGTTGAAGATAATAAACTACTGATCACCCATCTGGCTGGGAACGCACCAGTCTCAAAAAAAATGAAGGACAGGTGTGGTTGGGGAAGGAGAATAGGTAGCTATACGATCGCTGAAGGTTACCGGATGTATTCTGAAAATTACAATGTGCTAAATAATCCTGATATCTGGAACAGAATTTGGAAAACCAAGACGTTGCCGAAAATTGATATGTTTAGCTGGACTTTGATGCACCAAAGATTGCTTACTGGGGAGAACCTGGAGAAAAGGGGGATGGCAGGCCCATTCCGTTGCCCCCTCTGTGAAGAAAATCCAGAAACTAATAATCATATATTTTTAAATTGCCAGTATGCTATTTCTGTATGGAAGGAAGCAATGATGAACATAACTGTTGGGTTTCAATGGACCGGCAATATACATGACTGTTTTATTAATTGGTGGAACATGTACCAGGGAGATCTCCAACAGAAAAATGGATTGAGAGCGTGTTGGCTGAAATTGCCAAAGATAATATGATGGTGTATTTGGATAGAAAGAAACCAGCGAATATTTCAGAATAAGAACCAACCAACCTGGAAGTTAGTGGCTAAAATAAATGCATTACTGGGTGAGGTGGTAAGTGTCACTAAGATACCAAAAAATAATGCTGGCTTAACTGATAAAGAATTGAACTGGTTGCAAAGTTTAAATATTCAAGCAGTAAATAGTAATGCCCCTAAAAAGCTGGAGGAATGGGAAGTCCGGCTGGATAAATCTCAATTTGAGAACTGGTTAAAAGAACGGAAGTTATTTAAATTGTTCTTTGATGGAGCTTCAAAAGGGAATCCGGGAAGAGCGGGAGGAGGAGGAGTAATCATCAATCCCGGAGGGAAAGTTGAAATAGAATATTACTGGAACATCGGGTATAATTCAAATAACATGGCTGAGGCTTATGGGCTCTGGCAAGGCCTCAAGTAGGTGCAAAAGAAAGGCGTGGAGGAAGTTAGGGTCATTGGAGATTCTAGACTAATTATCCAAGCTCTGAATGGGGGAAGAAGGGGGAAAAATGAGCAAACTGAAAGGATTATTAATAGAATAAGATTTATGGCCAAAAGGTATAAAAAGATTGAATTTTTCCATGTCCTCAGGGAGCTTAATGGGCTAGTGGATATAGCAGCTAATAAATCAATAGATGTAGACTGCTATGACCTTATTGTAAACTCGACGGTAAGCAAGGATATTCCTCCTTAGTCAGTATCATCAGATTAAGGAAGGAGTGACTTGATGGATGGTTGTAATTTGCTCTGATTAGTGTTTCTCAGGTGAGTCCATTATAATATCATAATCGTTTTTGTTTTAAAAAAAAGTAATCCTCTATTTTTTAAAAGTTCAATAAATGAAAGTTATTGGTCTTAATACTCATTAATAATCATCAACATTATAAATAAATAAATAAAATCTATATTAAAAATATAAAAATAAAAAATAAAAATATGATTAAAAATTATAAAATATATTTTATTTTGAATATTTAAAATATAATAAATTTAAAATTTATTAAATATATTTTATTTTGAATATTTTAAATATAATAAATTTAAAATTTATTAAATATATTTTATTTTAAATATAATAAATCTAAAATTAAAATAATTTTTGTTAACTTTATAACATATATATTATAACCATCTATTTAACAACCGAACTCTATAGACGAATGTCTTTATCTTGCCAACCAAACTCTATAGAGGAATGTGTTTTATCTTGCCAAAATGATATCTTTGGAATTCTTAACATTGTTGGTCCCCCAAAAAAGCATCTTACCTTACTTTCATCACAAGCATGTTAATTTGAAAGTTGTTTTTTAGTATACAAGCATGTTAATTTGAAAGTTGATTTTTAATATAAATTTTAAGGTTGAAGTGATAACATCATTTTCATTTGCATATTGGCATCAAAACAATTTTTATATCATATATCATGGTCCATGGACCCTTTCCAACTTGTGGTTTTTCTATCTATAATGTTGTTGTTTTTTTAGATGGAAAGATCCACGGGAAACCCAGCAATACTTTCCTACATTCGTGGATGGTAGAGGTGGTAAATCGCTGGCCATCCTAGCAGAAGGCCTAACCCCAGAGAATTCAAGGCTCGAACTGAGAGTGTGTACGCACGTCTTACCAATTGAGCTAACCCTCTATCTATAATGTTTATAGTGATAAAAAGTTTTACAATAACATAATTTATAATTGATATTTTATTTGATATTAATATTTTATTTTAATTATATTTATGTAGAAAGTTTTATAATAATATAATTTATGATTGATATTTTATTTTATATAAAATTTTATGTTAATTATATTTATGTTGAGTGTATGTGTTAGGAGGTGACCCATGTGTATAACAATGGTGAGACATAATTAGTTTATAAGGTAATATATAAATAAAAAATTTACAATTTTAGAATTTTGTTTTAAAATTTAAGTCTCCAAATATTAAAGTAATATAATGTTTTATGGATCCTACATATGATTGTAAATCTTGATTTCTACTGTTTAACCACTTTACGATCAAATCATACAAGTTAATTAAAATTTAAAAATAATGAAAGAAATAATAATTTGATAAAAAAACTAAGGCTTGCATTATTTTTCTCATGTTTTATAAATAATAACATCACAATTAATATTCTTTTATGAAAAAATGATGCATATATGACAAATGCATATGCTTCTAGAACATATTATATATGAGAGGCACTTATGTTATTACAACATATTTATGAAGAATTGATTTTTAGTATATTATAACTAGGTCTTTAATTGTTATGCAAAGGGACTTGAGTTCACACATTTATGTTTATCATGGAAGGAAATATTCGAAGGATTTATATATATCGATATCAAACGATGCAATTTGAGTGGGCATAGAAGAGGGAGGATACAAAGCTGTTTTGTGTTTTTGCGAGAAGTTGGGAATATGAGAAGGGTGAAATATAATCCACCATATTTGGTATTGAAGGCTCCAAAAGAGAAAATGGGAAAGGAGGGCAACAAGAGACGGGGTAAGTTATTGAAAGCATGGATGAGAAAGAAGAAAAGTGACAAACCCCCTAGGACTAGAACCAAGAAAGTGGAGATTTTAGGCATTCACAGAGGTTACTAACTTCATAGAACACCAAGAAACAATTGGAGCTTATAGAATCCAACATGAAGAAGAAGAAGTGACCTCAAACCCTTAACTATGTGATAAGGAGGTTGGTAAAGTGAGTCATTTTGAAAGTAAGGCTTTAGCTTTTAAGCATTCACTGAGATTACTAACTTTATAGAACACCAAGAAACTATTGGAGCTTATACAAATTAGCATGAAGAAGAAATGACTTCAAACGCTTGATTATGTGATAAGAGTTTGGTAAAGTGAGTCATTTTGGAATAGGGATTCTAATTTTACAAAGATAATTGACATATAGTAACATGCTAAGGAAATGGTTACCTTCAATATTGAAACATAAGATAATTTGCTTATAGTGACATCAATGATTGCCTTTAATATTATGAAGTAAAAAGTTAATTTCATTATCAAAAGGTTGGAACATATCAAAAGCAAATATGATAAGTTTATAATCCAATATTTAACTTAAAGAGGTTGGTGAAGGGGAAAGACATTATAGAAAAATAAGTCTTTGATGTTACAACTAATGGATGGAGATCATAATGATGAAGAAATTTAGGAAAGTAATATAATATTTTCAAAATATATATTTTGTCTTTTCTTAAAATGGATAAAAATATTATTTTATAATTAATATTTTTTCTTCCAAAAACAAAATCTTTTTACTTATAGTGAATAAATATGAGTTGCTTTGATTAACCCTACATCAATTGTATTGCCTTTAAAGCTACGACATTTTTGCTCTTGTCTCATACAAAATTTGCTTCTTCGAATTGTATTGCTTTTAAAGGTACATTATTTTCAGTTAAGACATTTTGATATATATATATATATATATATATATAAAATTTTTTATATTATAAATTTAAAAATAATATATGATAAAAAATAGTTATAATAACTATTTTTATCATAATTATTATTATGATAAAAAATAGTTATAAATAGTTGTGTTTTTTTTGTGATATCATGTGTTTAAATTTTGGTTGACTTTATGCACTATATGTACCGAGTATTCCATATAATTGAGAGTATAACCAGCGTAGATCCAAATCCTAGGCTCTATCAAGGGTCGAGATGGATCAAATCTGTCCAGGTGCAAACCTCTTCTTAGGTATCCATTGATTTGATTCAAACCAAAAGACACATCTTTTTATTTAAGGTCCACATATAATTTTATTATTACTAATATTTAATATTATTTATGGCTGACATATAATATTTATTTTTTTATTTTTTATTTTGTTATGAACGAACATTGCATCATTTCCCCACACATGGTTTTTTTTTTCAGAAAGAAAAAAGCCTGCCTTGTTATTCTCATTAAGAATCAAAGGTCATCATTACATTCTCCCATTAGGCGGGTTACAACATCCACATCAAACCAATGAGTAATCGCTGGAGGGGGAGGCATAACAGCATAAAATGAGTGATCCCATTAGAAAACTGTCTCATCATAAAGAGAGAACTGTTTGCACATCCACATCTACCGAGCACCAACAGGAGTTGAACAACAATCCAAAAGAGATCACTCTATCAATAAAAAACAAATAATAGGGAGGAAGAAATCCCTTTAACAATCTCAGAAGAGCTGAAAAGTATCCTGAGAAACCAAATGGTTTTCGAAATATTCCTTAAAACTGCCTTTACCCTGTGGGTAAGAGAGTGCAATTTTAGAGAGACGGTCAGCCGACCGATTGTGCTCTCGGTAGATTTGGGAGAAAGACATGTCCTGAAAGCTGACCATGAGCTTTTTTGTTTCCCTACACTAATGCAGGAGATCTGGTGGAGAGAGCGCAGTTGATCCTCGAGCCCAATTGATGATTACTAGAGAATCACCATATACATGAGCAAGAGGGATCCCTATCATTTGGGAAGAGAGAAGAAGAGCCCATAAGCTGAGCAATTCCGCTTTGGTGTTAGTTCCATATCCAACCCCCAGCGAGAACTCCAAGTAATGTGACTTATTTAAAAAAATGCAATAACCCACACCAGCAGTCATACAACTTGAGGCACCATCCATAAAGCCATAGGGAAAAACCATGCAGGGGGCCCTCCCCAGATTTCTTCTTCGTAATTTCTTTGTGACAGTCCGCAGAGGAAGAGCTTTGACAGTTGAAATAATCTCCTGAATCAAACTATAAATATTCCTTCTTTCTCCTTCGAAGATGGCCCGATTGCGGACCTTCCAAAAAATCCACATCATATGAAAAGGGAGCGAATGAAAGTGCGAGGTCCTGGGCAAGTTTTCTATCCATCCTGTGATCATTTCTCCAAGTGAAACAGAAGATGAAAAAGCAGTAAGATTAAAGAGATCACATACATGGGTAGCGACCGATCTCCAAACATTACAGTTGATAAATAAGTGCTCTACAGTCTCCTCATCCGAGCAGCAAAGAGCGCAGATCCCAGGACCGTGGAAGCCTCTTTTCTGAAGATTCTCCCAAGAGAGGATCCTGTTCCAAAGGGAGAGCCAAATGAAACAAGAGATTTTGTTGGGAAGAGCTCTGTTCCATAGAAAGGAGTTTGCCTGGTTTGCAGCCGGAGATAAGTGAGAACTGATAATGCAATCATATGCAGCCTTGGCAGTAATAGAACCCGAGTTTTTTTTATAGGTCCATACAAGATCATCAGAACTGTCAGTAAGGCGGATACCAGCTCCAGAGAGTACTTCTATGTAATTATTCCATAAAGTAATGTAAGAGCCCCCAAGATCTAAGTCTTCAGCAGATAACCAATAGCTCTTCGTAGGATGAAGAGTATTCCAAGCCTGAGAAAGAGTGCAGATATTCAAGTCTTCCAAATAAGATCTTAAATCCTTTGGGAGGCTAAAAGAGGAGTGTATTCCAACAATTGGATCGATTCCAACGAGAATATTTTTACCATCCCCCACCTACCATGCCAAATGGATGCCCATCCATGGGAGGGTCTGAACAAAACCTCTCCAAATAACAGAGGCACAACGCGTGCTGAAACGCTTCTTTTTGAGCCAATCGACCACTGAGGAGCATTTTATATATTTAGTGTGAAGGACTTGAAACCACAGACCATTAGAGTGAAGAGTTCTCCACAGATTTTTGAGGCGCAGAGAAATGTTGAACCAAAAGAGGTTTTTGATACCCCAGCCCCCTAAATCCTTGGGCCAAGAAAGGTCACTTCAGCTTGCCAAGTGATACTTTCTGTTAATATCTGAGGAGCCCCAAAGAAAGTTGAACATAATTCTTCTAAGCTTCTGTAAGATGGTAGCTGGGATTGGAGCAAGACCCATCCAATAAACAGGAATACTAGACAGGATAGATTGAACAAGAACCAGTCTGCCCCCAAGGGAAAGGTACTGAAAAGTCTAATGACTGATCCTCTTTTCCAGTTTTTGAAGAATCCAAAGCCAGTCATTGACTCGATACCCAAGTGGTTTCAGGTAATAACCCAGGTAATTGAACCCTGAATGAAGAGGCAACATTCTGTAGGGAAAAGTACCAGCAAAGAAATTTTGACAAGCAGTAACTTCGAAAGCCGACCAATCAAGGAGAGTACCAGAGCCCATCAAGATCACATCATCCACAAAGAGGAGATGAGAAAGAGCAAGGGAGGGAGATATTTGAATGCCTTTAATGAGACCATTTGTTCTGGCATCCCGAATGAGAAGATTTAGGCCCTCTATGACAAGGATGAAGAGGAGGGGGGATAAAGGACAACCTTGGCGGATACCACGAGAAGCTGTGAAGAAGGACGAGGGAGTCCCATTGACTAGGACCGCAAAATTGACAGAAGAGAGGCATCCCATTATCCAATTAACAGTAAGGAGGGGAACTCCAATTTGGATCAGGATCAGCCTGACATATGTCCAGTCCACCCGGTCGAAAGCCTTAGAAAGGTCCAGCTTTAGAACAAAGGCACAAAGGTTCTTAGTCTTGACTGAATGAAGTACCTCTTGAACAATACCAATAGGTTCAGATATTTGACGATTCTTAAGGAAGCCAAATTGTTCCTGAGAGATTCCCAAGTCTAAGAAAGGCATAATCCTTCCAGCTATAATTTTTGCAATGAGTTTATAGAGAAGGTTGCATAAGGAAATTGGTCTAAAATCGGCAAAGTTCCAAGGCTTGTCCTTCTTTGGGATGAGAGCCAGGAAAGTCGAGTTCAAAGAAGGAGGGATAAAGCCCGAGATCCTTGTCTGGTCAATAGCCTTAAGAAGAATAGGACTTAGGAGATCAAAGAAGTGCAAGTAGAATTCTACAGGCCAACCGTCCGAACCAGGGCTACGGTCTTTTTTAAAGGCTTTGAGAGAGTGTTCGATTTCAAGAAGACTCACTGGCCAAGAGAGAAGGGACGAACTATCAAAGGGGATAAGCCTGGGAAAGAGCGAGATAAATTTAAGTTGGTGTTCAAGACTAGTAGATCCATCAGCTTTGTAAATGTCAGCAAAGTGAGTTTACCCAACTCCTTTAGAGAAATCTCATCCTCTATCAGATTGCCATCGGGGTCTTCAAGTGACCAGATCGAGTTTTGTATCCTTCTCCCTGAGGCAACTGCATGGAAGAACTTTGTGTTGGAATCTCCCTGAAGGGCCCATTTAATTCTGCTTTTCAACTGCCAGGTAAGTTGGAAGTGTTCCAAGATCCTCTGCCTCTCAGCATTTAAGTGAGACAAGTGAGCAATTTTCTCCTTGGAGAGAATTCCTTTAGGAGGACCAGCAAGAATGGATTTGATGGCAAGCTCCAGGTTAGAGGATTCAGAGACCATACTATCTGATTTGTCCTTAGTCCACCTTTTTGTAGCAAATTAAGTTTTCGCAGAGTGTGACACAGTTCTTCAATGTCAATAATAGTATCAGCTTCGAAAGATGTGGACCACCCTCGCATAAACCATCCAATAAAGTTCGGGTCCTCAAGCCAAGAACGGTTGAATTTGAAAGGGTAATCAAAGGATCCTTTCAAATTATTCCACTCAAAACAGATAGGAAAATGATCAGAGAGATCCAAGCATTTGATCCAAGTCTTGTAAATCCCCAAAGAGGGAAGCAGAGAATCAAATATAAGAAATCTATCTATATGCTTGCTAATACCCTCACTGCCAGCTCTGCCATTGCGCCATGTAGGCCCAGACACTAGTGGAGCCACATCCACCAATCCAACTGACTCAAAGAGAGATTGGAAGTGGTTTGAAAGCGGGTCCAAAGAGGCCTTGGCACCCCAAATTTTAGATGAACGGAGAGTGAGGTTGAGGTCCCCACCAAGAACAAGATGTGATAAATTGAGTAAACCACCTCTGAGGGCTTTGTCCCAAAATTGTTCACGGTCCCGGTATGGGCAATAAACATTTAGAATGTTTAAAGGGTTTGGCATCCCCCGGATAGGGGCCTGTAGCAAAATGCCCGCACAAGTTTGGAATGCCTTACAATTAGCCTTTGATGGATTCTAGGTAGAGAGAAGGCCTCCCGAAAGCCCATGAGCACTGATAGCACAAAACTCCCAGGAGGGGAGTAATTTCGAAAAAACATAAAGTGCTGGGGAGTCACTGCACATTGTTTCTTGTAGAAGGATAATATCAGGCTTAAGAGAATTGAAAAGTGCGCAGAGGCTGAGAGATTTGGTCCTACCTCCTAGACCACGAGTGTTAAGGGAAAGGATTAACATCAAGAAGCGTCCCTAGGGCGTGTCAAAGCTCTAAGTCCCCTGGAAGAGATGCCTCTGGCCGCGTCCTTAATACGGACTGAGAGAGGGATGTAAGGAGGTGAAGCTGAGGAGAGATCAGTCTTTAAGTCAGGTTTCCCTTTAGGAGGTTTTCTGACAGTTACATTTGCAAACCTAATGGAGTTAATGTGAAGAGTGGTGGGGGAAGAGGGGGTGGAAGCTGTGAAAATAGAGAGGGATTTTTTAAGGGAGGGAGAGGAGAATGAGGGAGAGGAGATAGGACTGTGAGGGGAGAGGTCCTGACCAGGAGGAGGAGCAACAAGATTGAGAGGGGGGGGATCCTCATTCGAGTCTAAAGCAAAACCCGAGTTCAGAGGATGTAACAGCAAGTTTGGAGTGTGAGAGATGACAGGGCTGGGAGGAGAAAGGATAGCCTCTACTTCCGAAGAGGAGGAATCATGAAGGGGAAGAGAGACCGATTCGGTGGGAGGTGTCGTAAGCGGTATGGGAGACGGCTCTCAAGAGAGGGAAGAGGGAGGAGGGGCAGACTTCTTGTGAGATAGGATTAAATTGTCCACGGCCTCAAAAAAGGAATCAGGAACAATATCAGAGGGCGGAATGGATTCCAAAGACAAAACTGGTGGAGTAAAGAGTCCTTTCGCAGGATTTGCAGGAGGCATGGCCGATTCAGGTTCACCAGCATCCGAGAAAAAGCCTTCAGAGAGCCTTTGTGGGCAAGATTTTCTCAAATGTCCCATAGAGCGACAGCTGCTGCACCTAAAAGGCACGTGCAAATAGTCTAACTTCTGAATCAGCAGGCGTTCATTGCATAAAATCTCCACTTCTGTTGGGAGCCCCTGAGAAATATCCAACTCTACAAGAATTTTTGCAACTCTCTTATCATATACTAGATGAAAGTCATCCTCCACTGAAATAAACCTTCCAATGGTGTTTCCAATTCCTTCAAGGATATGTCTGCTCCACAGGGGAAATGGGAGGTGGGGTAAAAGGACCCATAGGTGGCGCTTGGAAATCCTCTCTTTTAAAGGATCAAAATTGGAGTGCCAATGTCCAAGAACCAGCGAGCCTTTACCAATACGCCAAATGCCTTCTAGAGCCCGAGTGCAGTGTTCAGCATCAAGGAATACGAACACGATCCATCCATTAGACAATAAACTTATGGTCGGAATGTAATCAAAGAGTGGCTTCCAGTTCTCGGAGGCCCAATTGACCCAAGACGCCTGATTCATGCGGCAATATTCCAGTCGACCGACCAGAGCGCGAGAGCAAAGGGACGAAACACGCTCCATGAATATGTCATGTCCTAAGACGAAGCGATAGTGCCCCTCTTGAGCCTTTATACACTTTGACCTTCGCTTTCTGCGGAAGCGAGCCTGTATGTCCACCTCTGTCAAGGACTAGTGTCCCTACATGTTAATCCCCAAACGGCGTAGTGTAGAGTCAAGCAGAAATAGTCCAAATTCGCAGAAAGAAACCACACCGAATAAGACCCCATTCAGAGTGGAAAACCAGGCCTAAGTCACGACCTAAGAAGGACTCAAGGTTAGCAGCAACACAAACCAACCACCAGCAGCTCGAAAGGTAAAGGGGTTAGGTTCCCAAGCCTCAATTGAGGAGATAAAGAGACAGTAAATCGAGCCCAACAAGACCCCGAGCCAAAGGATCCTAAAGGCAGAGTCACTGACCCAGGAAGGATCAACGGCGACAAAGAAACCAGCCAACAGGGACGAGGAAAGACCCGAGGTCAACAGCAACAGAAACCACCCATCAACAGCTTGGAAGGGTCCCGAGTCTCAAAGGAGGAAATAAAGAAAATCTAAAAACAGTTAGCCAAAACCAATAAAACCCTAGTCCAAAATATCCTAAAGGCTGAGTCACTACCTAAGGAGGGTTCAGGGTCAACGGCGACAAAGAAAGCGGCCAACAGAAGGAGAAAACGAAACTTCAGGACAACATAATCATCCAAAGAAAACGCAAAAGTCAACCCAGTACTCGAACAAAACCCACAGAGGAAAAGGATAAGAAACCCATGCACAGGTGGTGGGTAAACGACGTCCACCAGTGTAGCCCAAACATCGATTCCTTCCCACTTTTTTTTAAAATCTTGGTTGGTACTAGTCCCCTAGTGAAGGGGAGGGACTCCAAGAAGGGATACAGACTGGTACCCACCTCCAAGAGCAATGGAACCCTAAGACAAGAAGAACCTTAATGCAGGAGAAATTATAACGCAGAAGAGAAGCAAACATGAGGCCTAAACTCTCTTACCAGGTACCCATGAACTAGAGCTAGGAAATTAAGCAAGAGTACACCAAAGCCGCCATGAAAAGAAGAAACACCATCGCTACTCGCGAGCACTTGCAGAGGTAACAGGGCGCATAGAGAAAACTCCCTTATGAAAGAGAGAAACAAGATACCGAGCACCTCCGCAGAGAGCTCAGCTACCATCACAGAGGAAGTGTGGGATAACGCCATGGAGACGCAGATGCAACAGGAGAGCGAGCCATCTCCCCTTCGTCCCACATCACCATCCCAAAGAAAATCATGTTTAGAGATTTTTTTATAATTTGTATCGATGAGATCTTCCCCACACATGGTTTTAAAACCATATGCAAGGCCCTCCTACAATCATGGGTTGTTTAGGAGGCCTTGCACATGGTCTTAAAACAATTTGCAAGGCCCTCCGAAACCATGTACAATAAAACCATGGGTTGTTTAGGAGGCCCAAAGCCTCCTAAACCATGTATAATAAAACCACGGGTTGTTTAGGAGGCCCAAAGCCTCCTAAACCATGTACAATAAAACCATGGGTTGTTTAGAATGCCTTGCACATGGTTTTAAAACCATGTGCAAAGCCAACATTTTTTTGCGGATAATTCAATTTTGTGTTTTTTTCTTGACCCACATATTTTTTTTACGGATAATTAAATTTTTACTTTTTATTGTTTTGATAAGTAGGAAGATTACAACATCTCCCCCATATTAGATTGTTTTGTGGCCGACATTTATTTTGGCCTATTAGAAAATTTATTTTTTATTAATAAAAATAACGTTACGAAAGTGATATTATTTTGTGTTACAAAATCTCTCCCAGAATATTCACTATCATTATTATTTTTTGCCGACATGTTACAAACTTTTCATCACGTTACAAGATCTCTCCCATAATATTCACTATCACTATTATTTTTTACCGACATGTTACTAACGTTACATCACGTTACAAGATCTCTCCCATAATATTCACTATTACTATTATTTTTTGCCGACATGTTACAAATGTTACTAACGTTACATCACGTTACAAGATCTCCCCCATATTGAGCTATAAAGCGCTTCTCCACACAATAATAACACACCAAAATCAATAAAAATATAATAATAAAGAACCAAAATCAACCCTATATTATACGAGTACAAAACTAATTTAATTAACAATTCCAATTCAAAATATTACCAATAAAAAACATGGTACAAATAACATGTAACATTTATCATACCAAATAAAAAATAATGATACAAATAACATCATCATTTATCATGCCATATGCAAATATCATGTGTAATAACCACGAAAGTTATAAAAATGAAATGTATACGCCTCTATCTCGTTTTTACTTATTTTACCTTATTAAATTTAAATGTACTTACCTATATATTTTTTTATTTTATTCAAAATCACTTGAGAGTGCTTTTTTTTTTAATTAATGGAATCGGTCATTCCACATCAACATTTATCGTTAATCTTAAAATTAAATTAAGATCACTAAAAATTAATTTCAATATAATGTTTTATCAATAATGATCATTTGCACCAATAGGATGACTAACAATGCATAATGTGAAAGCTCACGCGAGCCAAATCGTCAAATTGGTGCAAATGGTCGGGTAACTCCATCCTCTACCACCATGGGGTATATGATTTATAATTATATATTTTATTTATGGAGATTTTGATGCAAGGAATGACGTGAATTCGCCAATAAAGTATCAATTAATGTGATGATGATGTGTGGGTTAGACTTCTAAGTGATTATAGAATGAAAACTACTCCATCATACTTGCCATTGTTATTATAAGTAATTATTATTAAAGGTTTTTAAATGTATTTGAATATTTTATTTAGTTGAAATAATTATTATAACGTGTATTAAAGGGCTATTGTGGTTGTATTATTATTTTTTTGTTTTTTTATATAAATATATAGAAAAATTAATAATTTTTTTTTATATATAAAATAATTTGTTGAAAGTCAAATAACTTTGAGTACTTACCGCTCATAATAAAGATAAAAATTCTTATAAATATGAACCAAAAGATTACATTGTCTAAATCTTAAGAGTGAAATTGTCTTATAAATATGAACCAAAATACTACATTGTCTAAATATTATGTCTATCATATGCAAGAACTATTTCAATCATATAAAATATTTAGCAAGTAAAATCTATGCAACTTATCATCATATGATAAGTTATTCTTGAACAGAGACATGCTCATTACAAGCTTCCTCCATGGATGTATCATCCATTCCAAGTCTAAGGTCTTAAGGTGTCCTATGTTGTTACTCCGAGGCTACTTTTAATTGTTGTATAATATCCTCATCAACACTTTTATTATTAATTGAGCCAATAGAAACAAGGGGGGTCCAACAAGTGATTGAGGGCCCCTTGCAAATTCTAGGATAATGTTACAATGCATCTCAAGATCAATAACCATTTTCTCTTATTTTAACTTATGTTCTACAAGTTATCCGCGAGATGTAGAAAAATTGGTGGCGGGGTATGGTTAAGACGCCCCCTAAGCGAAAAAGGTCATCGGTTCTAATCCCGTGGATACCAAAAAATCCAACCATGTTAAGGGTTGGTGTGGTCCAGGCTGGGTGCGATCCCTGAGTGATTTTGACGGCTTAGATGCCCCTGGTTCGTGGTAACTTAGCCAATGGAAAACCTACTAGTCAGGGGGGTTCCACCACTTTTCCAACAAAAAAACTTCTGTTCTACAAGTTGGGATTCCAATTCTTCTTGTCTAGACATGTGCTTCTCCATATGCATGCTTAAATATTTAATCGCCTGGTGACCACCTTCCAGTTGACTGGAGTGCCTTAAAGTTTTATTATTCTCATAAATCCCATCCACATTATTACTTCCATGCATAGGGTGACTTATCGTATCAATATACTGGGATAAAGATTTCAAAAGCCATAGCCTCCACATAAAACCCAAATTGATGCAACCAACAATAACTAAAAGATAAATTGATTAAGGGCGTTGCCGAGAAGCTTTTCATAGAGACTAGGTGATAGAATTTAGGCCATATCGAAGACATAGGATTAAGTATCAAACTTGTGACATCTATCAAAGATATTGATGAATCCAATGCCTCCCACAAGCTAGTCTCTTAAGCTCTATTTGAATTGGTGTTTCCTCACATAAAGAGTAGGTGAAATTTTGGTCTTCATAGCGATTAAGGCACAAAATGAAAAACATCATAAGGTAACAAGACACCTTTTTGCTTCCCTTGGAATATCAACATATACTATACCAAGTAACGTCATCCCAACTTCATTTGTATTCTCCATTAAGACTAGTTTAATTTCCCTTCCATGCCATTACAAGTTCAAGTGGGGGAGAGTTATAGCCCTTCCCTTAATCCCCACCCTTAAACATTTATTTGTTGCCTCTTGTATTATGTCATGTACATGTATTAAATGATGCCATTTCCCATGTTTATGAAAATGACTGGATATTGATGTCATGTGAGACATAAGACTAAGATATAACAAACATTTTAAGGGTTCCTCCATTTCTAATCAAGAATCCCTTCTCCAAGTATGTCGCTTGGTTTTCCATTTGGTTTGGATTACTATTATTTTCCCTTCAAACATGACAAAAGAGGAATGTACAGAGGGAGGCTAGGAGGACATAGGTTATTTCTAACATGTGAGATAGAGTAGATCCATCAGAATCTCTTTGCTTCATATCAAGTCCGATGATTAGGGAGGAGTCTCCAAAAATCATCACCGACTTAATTTCATGAGAATAAAGAATGGAGATCCCAAGATAAATAGCACAAATTTATGCTTACTTGTTGGTTGTTCTCCCCATACCCCAACTATAGCTTGGTTCTAGGCTTCCATTAGGACCATAAGGAATTTAACTCCCCCCACCTCCTGTCACCCCTACATCATACAATATATTAGTATAAACAAAGATGAGCTTTCCAAAACCCAATTTTTTAAAAGGTTTTAAAAAATAAAAAAATTAATTCATATACGCTGGGTTATTCTAACTTTCTCGAAAATATAGCAAAGAAACTTGCTAGTATATATCCTAATAAAATGGCCTAAACTCGTATCTACCTTACAAAACATAGATAAACTTGGAATCATAAAAATAAATGCACATTAAGGGCTTCCTATTTGATGATTGTTGGTAATTGGAGCTCTTGGTACATTTGTTCCATTCCCCATTCTCCTTGAGCTTGCTAAATATTTTCTTCATCTTTGACAACAACAAAGGTAGACCAAATTGATATCTTTGGGTGAGAAATAAAAAACTAAGAACTCCCAGTGATAATCAGGACCAATTAATAAAGCATACCACAATTAGCTTCAAGCTTCTCAATTTGTTTTATCTAACAATTCAAAATTTCTAATAGTTTTTCGTGTTTGGAGTTTTAAGCTTCAATTTGATAGATGTTATTCATATGATAAATTACTACTTGGTTTTATATGAGGAGGCATTCATTCTGTCTCTAAGCACAATGCAAGTATGAGGTCTCACATAAGAAACATCGACTAGAGTGATTGAGTGCTTGTGTCTAGCCATTATTTAATCTATATAGGATCTGCTACATATTGCACTTATCAAAACACAGATCTAGACTTGAAATGAGCCTGATCCCAGTCTTGATAGAAAATCCCCTTATATGAAAACACAAAAGAAACCACAACAACCCAATAGAAGAGAGCCCTTAGGAAGGGGTCAAGTCCCTAAAGTCACAATCACCACTATTCCCAATGCATTCTAAAATGAAAAGAACCAAACAGAACTTAAATAATCCCATATGTGTTTTCCAAAACATTTTATGCCATTTATGATCCTAAAACACCACTATGAGAGGTATGCTGAGAGTACCAGAGGATTAAAGGTTGTAAATACCCATTCTTCATATTGAATGTGCACTGCACCTGTCTCAATATGTGTCCTTCATTACTATTTGGAGATTTCTCTCTAATTATGGTTAATATCGAAAGATCCCCCCCCCACCACCCTTTGTCTATGAGTAGCCTTGCTAAGATACAATCCTTAGAGGTTGAACAATTTCACATATCTGAAAACCTTGATAATGAGCCAAAGCCTCAACTTGATTACTATTAGCTTTCCTTAAATCCCCCACTAAAAATTTGTTTTATGTTTCCTCTTAAGATCAATTATGATTCCCATGCACTTGCCATTGAGATTCGTATTTTGAAATTAACCAGATGAATAGTTTAATACTAATTTTTTATGTAAAATTTTTATTTTATTAATTAATTAGGACTTTTTAAGAAGACTATTTATCTCAATACAAATTTTAATTAAATATGTTAAGATATAAATTTTCCATACCTTCAAAGTTACTTAACCATATGTTAAGATATAAATTTTCCATACCTTCAAAGTTACTTAACCTGGTTGTCTCATTTCGAAATTTGCAAATCTATAGAGACACTACAATGATAATTTATTCAATGGTTTTTTATATCAATTTTTAAACATATGAGTTGTAATTCAACATATTGTTGTAGTTTATTGAAATTAAATAGATGACTTATTTATTATTTAATATGACCTATTTTAATGAAGATTATTTATTCATGATTAATTTTTAACAAGCTTAAATAGTCGACATACTTGCATCATAAAATACTTAAAATGATATTAAAATCAACCAATATCAATCATCACTATCCCAATTTAAATTTAATTATAAATGTATAATAAACTTTTATGTTAAGTTATTAATTAATTTTTATATTATAAATTTATAAAATAATATATATTATTTTAACGTCACGATGTGAAGAACATTAATATATGTTATGCCCTCTCTAAATATGGAGTGTGATAACAATGTCATGATTATAAAAATGAAATTTTTATTTATTTAGTTTTTTTTAATTTTAATTTTTTTACTTGGAAATATGTTATTTCAAAAAATCAAGATATGGTCATAATTACATGTCTAGTCAAACCATGATATAGTTAAAATATAGAGGTTCAACAAGAACATCATCTCCCTTCTAAGAATTGAACCTAAATGGAGATGGTAACAATTATTCCTCCCAACTACCCAAGCTATAATTATTAGTCACTACACACCAACATTTGCATAAATCAAATATACTAGTAGACTTGGAAGAGACTAATAGCTCTCTTTGAAAATTTTCTTTAATGGCTTGGTTCTCCAACAAAAGGAGTCCTTCTTTGGAGCTAGTATCCACTTCTCTATTGAGCTCTATGTAACGTGATTAAAATTCAACCCACGAGGCGTAGAATAGATGATGAATGGGTGTACTATTAAGGCACTCCTTGTGATAGGTCACTCGTTCAAAACTATGTGGGCACTAGCTTACAAAAAAAAAAACATGATTAAAAGTCACCTCTTGAAACTGTTTTGAGATTTCTTTCATATGCATTGCCAAAGGATATAGACTTATACTATCAACTTGAAGTAGATCCTTCATTCAATTAATGGTTAGTGCAAAAACCCTAGAGATATGGAGTATTCCAATCCCTTTGCTAATTACATATTTCATAAGAAATAAATGAGCCTTAATTTACCCAACATTATTTGTTCCCTTGCAAAAAAATTGCTTTTGTTGTGAAAAAGTGGAAATCTGAAAGTATTAATACAAAACCCAAGCTACAAGTATGTCGAGGACTTTGACAGGCCCATAAAAAACTCCAAGCACAAGACTCGTCCATCAAGAGTTCTCCCATAACCCTCCGCACCTTAACCCTGTCACTGAACTTGTAAACTTAGGCAAAAGCCAAAACTTGAGCTATAATTTGAAAACATGGAATTTTTTTTTCTTAAAAAATACTAGTGTTCTTCGCTATCCATATCTTCCAAGTAACTAGGTAAGGAACTACCCTAAAAGCCTTTAGCTACCTTTGCATAAACTGCTCATGAAAATTCTCATCCACTGATCCTCTCCTACATAAAAATTGAATACCTATTTGTACTTCCAAATCCTTCCACACCTACATAGCATAGAAAATGGACATGACAAAAAGAGGTGAGAGGTGGTCTCTTCATTGACTTTACATAATATGCACCATCCAGTGCCAACTTCGTTACTTTTCTGAAGCATTTCCCATGCCATAACTTTATCGTACAATACTAACCCCACATGAACAAAATATACTTTGTGGGTACTTTTACCTTCCACAGTTTTGACAACCACCATGTTTCCTCAACAAGTTTGGGGTCTTGTAGGGTTAAACAACGTACCTTTATAGAGTAATCACCACCTTTTTTTGTTCATTGCCCATACAAGTTCATCTGAACCATTATTCAACCTTATATGGTCTCTTCTCAATTATGATTAAAAGGACTCCCATCCTTGACCCATGTAATCACCCATACCTAAATCTTGGGTTATCAACTAGCCTTGGGCCCATAAAGTAGTGTTAAACTATTTACCATATTTAATGTGCTTCTCCCCAAAACATACAAGTGTAAGACCAAATTTTCTAGAATAAATACATCCTAGCCATATCCCATGGTAACATCAACCTCTATATTCACCTATGACCCATTTCCAACCTGCCAAGCCATGTACTAACCAATAACTAGAAAATCTAGTGTTGTAGCTTTCCATTGATTTAATACATCTGTATACTCTTCTTTTCCTTTTTGACTTAGTTTATAGAAATTTTTGGCAAGCATATTTCTGTATGATTATTCTCTTCCAAAGACTGTCTTTTGTTACTAAATTCCATAGTGGCTTTGCAACTAAAAAATTTCCAAATAAGTGGATATATTTGATCCCCCAATCCCCCAATCCCCCTAATATTTGGGAGTTGTAGTCATCTTCCACCTATCCAGATGCGATCCCTTAAGCTCATTGCCCACTTCCCATAAAAATTTAAAGCAACAATTTTTGATCTTTTTCAATATCCCCTTAAGAATGTGTGTTTGTGTGTACTAGGATAATGGTATTGCTTCTAAGATTGACTTTACTAGAACTAACCCCCCCCGGGAAAGCAATCTATAGCATCAAAAATCTATTTGGTGTTCAATTCTTGATAAAAGACACCCCTAGTCAACTTTCCCATAATTATTAGTTTTAGATTTAAGCCAAGACATTTGACCCCTTCATCTGTGTCAAGATGTTGAAAAGGAAAGACTCTTTCAACCTTGGAGTTCTAAAGGTCATCCAAACCGTCTGTGTACAAAGCATATTTATTCACATACTTGTAACAACATTACAGTGTTGTAGAATATCCTTGTAGACATTGTAATACCTCGGTTTTGACCCTGATTGCATTAAATTATATATGATGTAAATAGTGTTATTAAATAATGGCGTGGAGCTCAAGGCAAAGGCCCCACCATGGATTTAGTATTTTATGTTTGGATGTGAAGTGCATCCTTGTGTTGGCTTGGCTAAGTAAGTCCAAGGAACCCATCTGTTAGATGGTTTGACTGTGTTTGGATGTGATTGTTGGATTGGATGGGTAAGTCTAAGGAAACCATCTATTAGATGGTTTGACTGTGTTTAGATGTGATTGTTGGATTGGCTGCGTAAGTCCAAGGAACCCATCTATTAGATGGTTTGACTGTGTTTAGATGTGATTGTTGGATTGGTTGAGTAAGTCCAAGGAACCCATATTCTATTGGCTTGTTTCCTTAATATCCCATGAAACCCAATTGTTTATTGGCTTGGCTGGACAGTCTGTGAAACCTAAATGTGTGTTGGCCTGACTATGGGTGTATGGTCTTGTTGTGTGTAAGTCTGTTGTTCCCTACTTCCTTGTGGAAATCATGCCCAACTTAGGGGTGGCAGTGGCACTGAGAGATTAATGAGCACACTGGCCTATGGTTGGGTGGAACGTTGCAAGGACATAGCTAGTTGTAGGGAGATTCTTCTCAAGATAAGTATTCTCTTGTGTGTTTAACCCCTACAATGTATTTGTTTTATAAATTATTATGAACATGATGAATGTGAATGAAATGTATTTTCTTCTGATGTTTAATGAATTATACATATGCATATGTATTTAATTTCAATGCATTTTATATGTTATGGGGTTAGATTTCCCGTTTGTTAGCAGCAGCAGTGTAGGTCGCTTCCTCTCCATCGTCGAGATGGGCGGAGGGGACATGACAAACATGCCCTTCAACTTCATTCCCAAAACATAAAAGAAGCATACCATCCACAAATAGAAGATGTGTTTAAGATTCATTCCTCCCCACCTTGATGCGTTTTAGTTGCCTTAGTCTCTTTTCCTCTTTAATTTCTCTCATGAGTCCTTCTACCACCAATACAAAGAGGTATGGGGACAAAGGGAAACCGTGTATTATCCCTCTTGAGGACTTTAAGAAGATAAAGGCTAACCAATTTATCAACACATCAAAATAAATGGAAGAGACACACCCATAATCCATTTTACCAAAGGAAGGGAAAAGCCTAAATGAATCAACAATCGATGTAGATACAATGAAGATACTCTATTAGAGGCCTTAGACATATCTAGCTTGATAACAAAAACATGAGACCAGTAAATCTTAATAGAGTGAATACCGTCCTAGGTAGTACCTATGGATTCATGAATCTTTTTTCCCTTAAGGAACACATGTTGGGTTCTAATAGCTATTACAATGAGCATGCATATTTATTCTTGCAGTTAAACATAGTTAAACATTACGCAATGTCACACAACATATTAACAAAGTACATATAAATTACCTTGGAAACCTCTCTATCGAGAAAATCTAACAAACCATCGAGCTTAACTGCTCATCTATTAATCAACACTCTTAATCAACATTTACAACCATGATTTACTAAACAACAAATCACACTTCATTATTTATGCTATTACATAGCCATTGCATCTTATTTATAGATGCAATACATACACTATCTTGTGGTACCTGAGTTAGTTACAACCAAATGCTCATTAATGATGATATATAATTTCCTAACCTCTTTCAGTTATTTTATTATAGTCGACTTAACTGTCAAACTTTGGTTGATCGTCCATTGAGGTTCTAGTCATTCCAATGTCCATCAGCTTCCCATCAACCAGAGGTTTTTTATTGACTAAACAACTATTCCAATTGGCTTATCAACTAGGCTTCCACCATCTATTGACTCCCAACTCTAGTTGACCTATAGACCAATTGACTATTGACTTTGACCATCAATTTTATGCAAAGAACAAAACATTCCCAACATTCTCCAACTTGTTGTTTTCTTTGCGTAAACATGAGACTAAGAACTTCAGTTCACTTTAGTAGGGATGACATTCCCATTGATTCCTTGCACTAGGAAAACTTCTCAGTACTTGCCAACTTGGTTAATGGGTCTGCAACATTCTTTACAATGTCTACCTTTTCTAGCAACACCTTCTGGCTTTCCACCATTTCTCTCACAAAATGGTACTATACATCAATATGCTTTGTCTTTAAGTGATATGTTGGGTTCTTTGCTAGAAATATTGCACTCTAACTCTCACAATCCAACTTAACATCATGTTGACCAAACCCAACCTATAAACACAATCTCTACAACCAAAATTCCTCCTTACATGCATGATTAGTTTCCATGTATTCAACCTCAATAGTTGATAGTGCTACGTATGACTTCCCCCTACTCATCCAACTGATAGGTCCATCGAATAACTTGAAAACATATCCATTGGTCGACCGTCCATGGTCATGATCTTCGGCCCAATCTAAGTTGACAAAACCATGTACATTTTTTTCCTTATTGTTCTTAAGTTCCCCTTGATAGCAGATTGCATAATTCATCATGCCATTTAGGTATTTGAATATCGTCTTGACTATGGTCTAGTACTATTTTCTAGGTGTCAATATGTACTTTCTCAATACTCACACTACATTGGAAATATTTGGTTGAATACAAGCCATAACATACATCAGACTACCTATAACACTAGCAAAGGGACATGTGACATGTACTGTATTTCTTCCTATGTATTAGGACACTAATCAACATATCATTTTACTCCCAAAAGAATAGGGATCTTAACCGACTTACCCTCCAACATGTTAAAGCATTTCAAAACGGTCTCAACAAATTTACTCTGACTTAACCAGAGCCTTCTATCTGCTCGATCTCTTTTGATTTCTATTCCAAGAATGAAAGTTGTTGCACTGAGATCCTTCATGTCAAACTTGGAGGACAACTGTAGTTTTACCTCCTTGATTACATCCATGTTATTTCTGACCAACAACATGTTGTCAACATACAAAACTACATATATGAAGTGATCATTGAATTCCTTTCCATACACATAGTGATCAACATGACTTCTCACAAACCCCAACTGCTGGATATACATATCAAATTTTTGGTACCACATTTTAGGCAATTATTTTAGACCGTAGAGAGACTTCTTGAGCTTGTAGACCAACTCCTTTTCTCCTTTCACTATAAATCCCTTAGGATGGTCCATATAAATATCTTATTCAAGATCACCATGAAGAAATGTTGACATCCATCTATTCTATCTGAAGATCAAATGATGCAGCTAATGACATTCGTACCCTAATGGTCGAAGTTAACTTGGAAATATGAGAGAAGATCTCACCAAAGTCGACTTTCTTGACTTGGGAATATCCTTTTGCTACAAGTGGAGCTTTGTATTTCTTGACCTAACCTATTGCATTCAACTTTTTGTTAAATACCCACTTACCATCAATGGGGTTCCTTCCATTTGGTAACATGACCAGATCCCATGTTTCATCTTTCTCAAGGATTCCTTTTTTTCCACATTTCTTCTTGCATGTCCCTTTTCCAGAGTTCACCCTTTGTTAATTCAATCACTTCCTTTACCGACCTGGGATCATCTTCAATGGAAGATAGTGCAAAAGTAAAATGAAATACTAGTGGACTATACCTTTTAGGTTGTTTCCTTGCTTGAACAAACCTCTTGACCACTGGAGTCTATTGTTCCACCTCTTCATTGGATTCGATCAACTCATTTGAATCTAGACCTTCGTCATTTATTTCAAACTCTATCTTTTCTGGTTCCTTTTCTCTTCTAACATATTATTCTTGGAAGTACCTATGATTTCTATGAATATTAAATCTCTACTATAAGTTTCCTTCCTTGTGATTGGATTCCACAACTTATATCCTTTCACTCTATTTTTGTAACTTATGAAGATGAATTTCTTCGAATTGTTGTTGAATTTGCTTCTTTTCTCCTTTGGGATATGCACAAAGGAATCACACCCAAAAACTATAAGATGTGTAAGAGAGGGATTTTTACAAATCCATGCCTCATATGGATTCTTGTTGACTAGAGTCATCAATGATGACCTATTCACCATGTAACATGTTGTGTCATATTCCTTTGCCCAGAATTCTTGTGCGATTCCAGCACCATTAAGCATGTCCCTTGCTTTCTCTATCAATGTTCTAATCATTCTTTTAGAAACTCCATTATATTGAGATGTGTATGGAGTTGTGTTTTTTCGAGCTATATCGTGCTTCCTATAGAACTAGTTGAATGCCTTATTGAAAAATTATTCTCCGCTATCAGTTCTCAACATCTTGATCTTTCTTCTGGTCTAAATTTCTACAATAGATTTGAACTCTTAGAACTTCTCAAATACCTCAGATTTATTTCTCAGAAAATACAACCATGTCATTATGTAGAAATCATCTATGAAAGAGACGTAATACTATGATCCTCCTAGTGATGGAACCGACGTTGGTCCAAATACACCACTATGTATTAACTCCAGTATTTCCTTAGCTCTAGTAGCATCATATGAGAAACTTACATGAGTTTGTTTACTATAAATACAATGTTCACAAAAGTCTACTTCTTTAGAAAAATCGGAGATACCTTTGACCATACCTTTACTATGCATAGCACGAAGACATTTCTTACCAATATGTCCCATCTGTTGATGCCATAACATGGTCGAGTCAACAATACAAGAATACATGCTATTGGATTTAGAACAAACTAAATTAACACATATGTCACTTTCTATTCTCTCCAATAACTTATATGGGGTTCCATTCTAAACTCCTCTCATCAATACCATTTCTCCTCACACCATCTTGCATATATCTTTCTCAAATACAAACTGCATTCCTACATTCTCCATCTTAATAATCAAGATCATGTTTCAAGCCAAACCTAGGATATGAAACATTCCTGGAAGTATTCCTATTCTTCCATATTTTAATAGCAGTCAAATTTTACCTTTTCCGACTATCTTGGTTTGTGAATCATCTCCCATAAGAACATCACCATTGCCAAACTTCTCATATTCACAAAACCATTCTCTGGATGGTGTCATATGACATGATGCACCGGAGTTGATAAACCAAGAGTCACGATTTGACTGTGTACTTGTGGAGGCCAAATACACATATCCTTTCTCTTCTTATGAAGGCGTACCATTAGTCAACTAACCTTCCTCGAACCCTTTGCTTCTCTCAACTTCCATTGAATTACAATCTTGCTTATAGTTCCCAATCTTACTGCATTGCCAACATCTTCTCATCATCAAACTAGGAGATTTAACTCTAGTCTTAGATATACCTCTCTACTTTGATCTTCTACTGGAGGTTTTTCCTTTTCCTCTGTCTACTGGTCGACCTCTTACCATCAAGGAATTATAGGTCAAACCTTCCATGTTATTTCATCTCATCTCTTCCAATAGTAAACATGTCGACATTTCCAATATTCAATGTGGTATTATTACTTCCAATAGACACAACTAGGTCATCCTATGAGCCTGGAAAAGAACACGACAAACTAATACAATTCTACTTTTTAGTGATTTTAATATCCATGAACAACAACTGACTAATCACAGTGTTGAACACATTTAGGTGCTCTGTAATCGAGTTTCCCTCACTCATCCTTAGAAAATATAACTTATTTAGAATAAACAACTTGTTAACAAGATATTTTGATTGGTATACTTTCCCCAACTTTTCCATAGCTTCTTTGTAGTGTCTTCTCCTAAGAAATTTAACAATGCAAAATATGATAAACAAAGTTGGATTGTTTTGCTTATTTTCCTATCAATTTTCTACCAATATTACGATGGAATACCTGCTGGTGTTGTACCAGGGCTGACAAAAACCCATTGTTCTTGACCTCCATTTTAAGCTTCCAAAGCTTAATTTTTTTTTAAACTAAAACAAAGGGGTAGATTATAAGGTTCCGGCAAATCAGCTACCGAGTGCTTTGACAAGTAAACTGAGCTTCATAGCAGAAGTACTCTTTTACAAAGTGAAACTTAAGATCCAACGAGGTTCAACGGCCTTATTTACAATTATTTAAAGGAATAGAAGCGAAGAGAGGCAGAGAGGGGGACCCAGCTTGAGCGGGAACTGCAGCGTTCCAGCTTGGTTCTTCATTTATCCAGCTTAGCTACCATCTTTGCCACTACAGTCTCCAGGGCAGTAATACGCTTTCCAAAATCCCCATGAATGTTTGCCTCATCCTTGAAGCCAGTACGCACCTCGTCCTTGAACTCTTCCATTTTCTCTGCTGAGGCAGCGTGGTTTTCTCTTAGTTTTATCTCCTGCCTTAGAGGATTCTTCCTGTTTTTTCTCTTGGCCTTCCAAACGGGCTCTGATTCTCCCCATAGATGATTCCAGAGATTCGATTCAAGTTTCCACTGACAGACCCGAGGAGGAGGAGCTATTCGAAGCCATTGTGAGAATCGGGTGAAAGGAACAGCTTCTGGACCACGCAGCAAAGGGGGAAATCTTTACCTTCAGAGCAACTTCAGCAAATTGGCTCCATAGCAGTGCGATGCTTAGCGAGAAAGCCTGGAATAAATAGCAGTCCAAGGGGTCGAGTCGACCACAGAAAGCTTGAGAGCAAAATCGATGTTCAGAGATTTTTTCTGTAGTGCCAGTTGTAGGAAGGGAATCTCGGTACAGCATAGCTCTGCCAGGCAAATGAGAATGCTTTTTCCAGCTAAGGGACGTCCCATCTAGTCTCCATACCATCCATGTGCAAAATGCCTCTGCCCAAGAGGGTTCCCTCATTCGCTGCTCTGTTTTCCATTGAGTTCAAGCTTCTAAGGACGTGAAAGAAACTAATGGAATGGAAGTTTTTACAAAGCATCCGAATTCTTTGCAAAATTTGACTGAGCTGTATATTGGAGGGGCGTTTCTTTTTTATGATGGCTTGAATTAGAAGCCTAGAGTCCCCAAAAACCAAGAGTTTTGTAATTCCTTTAGTTCTGGCGATCCTCAGTCCTTGATAAAGTCCGTAAAACTCTGCTTTATTATTTGTCCCATTTCCAAGACCCCAGGCATAGGAGCTGACCAAGTTACCATTTGCCTCAGTGATCACTCCACCACAACCGGCTAGCCCAGGATTACCCTTTGTTTCTCCGTCAAAGAAAAGACAGAGATCATTCCTGGCGAATTTCCACCTGTTGAAGGCATGCTCATCTAGCCGAATTTCCCAATGAGCAGAGAGAATTTTCGAAGGAGATCGACTTTGGTGGTTGGGGACAAACAGGGCAAGCCAATGAGATTCTTCGGGATTGAGAGGAGTAGAGTTAGATAGGGAGGTGTTCTGTTCCAGAGCTTCCCCAATAAGAGCTCTTGCTTGGACTGCTACTATAGAGGGATGGCTTTCTTGTCCCCTGAAGACTCGATTGTTTCTTTCAATCCAAATTTTCCAACAGGTGGCTTTTAGGATCCAGTTCCAGGCAGAATGGAGGAGGGGTTTCTTGGAAAGCTGGAATGGGGAGATATGCATCCAGCTTGAGAGAAGTTCTTGGATGTTTGCTGGAAGATTTATGCTTGGGCTCATCCTCAAGGCTTGATTCTAGACTTCTTTGGAGAATTTGTAGCCAAGGATGATGTGATCCGAGGTTTCATTCTCACTTTTGCACAACGAACATCTAGAGGGGCCTTCCATCCCTCTTTTCTTGAGATTTTCTCCAGTGAGGATACTTTTGTGAGCCATAGTCCAGCAGAACATGTCGATTTTTGGAATGAAGACTTTCTCCCAAAGGAAATTCCAGATCGCCGGATTGGGAGCAGCGAAGGGGATAGCTTGAATCTTCTTGTAACCTTCAGCAGAGGAATAATTTCCTGAATTACTTCCCCATCCTCTTTTATCTCTTATTCCTTCATTGATGGGAGAATTGCCTTGGAGGAGGACTGTGAGCCTTTCAGCCTCAGCATCTAGATCCGGAGGGGGATTGCCTAGGTCCCAACCAATCCAATTGTTACCTTCCCACCAAAACAGATCCCATAGCAATTTGACCCCTTTGTTTAAAAGCCAGAGTTTGAGGTGATCCACTTCCACGCAAGACCCAATAGGGGCATATCCCATGATTGAGTCGTCCCAAATTCTTATTGTTTTACCATCACCAGGGATCTAGTAAAGGTTACTTTTGAAAGGTTCCAGAGCTTTAATACACATCTTGTAGATGGGAGAACCATTTCTGTTTGGGGGTGGCATATCCAAGCATCTCTTTCTTGGGCTTGGAAAGTATTTTTTCCTGAGAGATTTTTTGCTCCAACTGTATTTTCCAGTTACAATTTGCTAGAGAAGTTTGGCTCCTAAAGCCAGATTTTGAGAGGATAGACTTCTCACTTGAAGTCCTCCTTCCTCACGAGGCTTTTGTATCTTATTCTAGCTAATAAGATGAAGTTTTTTTCCATTCCCCTTGCCTCCTTCCCACATAAATTTTCTTAGCAGACCTTCCATTTTACGAATGACCAAAGCAGGGGCGAGCATAATAGATGAATGGTAAATAGGCATGCTATTAAGGACAGCTTTTAAAAGAATAGTCTTACCTGCTATATTAAGCCAATTGGCACTCCAACTTTGGATTTTGGATTTAATTTTGTCTAAGATGGTATCCCAGTTTGCTGAGTTGAGTTTGTTTTTGCAGATGGGGATGCCAAGGTAGAGGAAGGTCTCCCAGTCTGTTGTGCCTTTCATCCCAAGCATTCTGGTTATTCCCTGGAGCTCTCTTGCTGAACACTTCCAGCTGAAGATCTTGCTTTTTTGGAAGTTGATTTTACTTCCGAACACCTCCTTGTAAATTTCCAGTTCATGCTTAAAGTGCTCGGCAGAATGAGAGCTTGCTCCTCCTAATAACAAGGTGTCATCTGCGAATTGAGCATGGTTTATGCTCCGAACACCATTCACTATTCTTAGGCCAGGAAGCGAGTGGATTTCCTGGCAAAGGTTGAGCTGAAAGCTGAGAACTGAAGCTTGAATGGCATAAAGAAGGGGGGACAGCGGGCAACCTTGCCTGAGACCTCTGGTTGCTTTGAAAAAGCCCATATGCCTTCCATTCACTAGAGGGCCTATCCAAGGAGTATCTATGCAGCCTTTGATCCAGTTTATAATGGTTGAAGAGAAGCCAAATTTTTCCATAACTGCAAACAGAAAATCATGCCTGACACGATCAAAAGCATTAGCTAAATCAAGTTTAATGACCATACCTTTCTCATTACGCTGGTAGCTGGAGTGAATAGCTTCTTGGACGAGAATAATGTTGTCCAAGATTTTCCTTCCCCTGATGAAACCTCCCTAATTTTCGGGGATAATTTTGGGCAGAATCCTTTTAAGTCTGGAGGCAATAATCTTGGTTATGATCTTGTACCCTGTGTTGCACAAAGAGATCGGTTTGAAGCGATTGAAGGTATTGGCCCCTTTTTCCTTCGGGATTAGAGCTAGGAAGGAAGAATTGGTGCTACCCCCCAACCTATTTACTAACTGAGAATGCCGAACCATTTTTAGGAGATCAATCTTTATTATCGACCAGCAGCAGGTGAAGAATCTAGTAGTGAAACCGTCAGGGCCAGGCGCGTTGTCCAGTTTCATAATCGAGAGGATCTCTTTAAGTTCATTCATAGTAACCAGAGTTGTGAGAAGATTGTTATCCTCCTGCTTGATAAGGTTTGGAATGAGATCAAACGGATGGGTGGAGATGTCAATCGGGTCCTCAATGGGGGCTGTGTATAACTCCTTGAAAGATGCATGGGCATCCTGCTTAATGCCCTCAAAGTCTTTGATAAGGTCACCATTGTAGATGATTTCAGAGACTGCATTGTAGTTTTTCCGAGCCTCAGCCTGCTTATGGAAGTACTTGGTATTTTTATCCCCACTCAAGAGCCAAAGGTTTCAGGATTTTTGCCTCTAGTATTCTTCTTCCATCCTATAGGCTGAGAAGAAGACTTTCTGAAGTTCCTCTTCCTTTCTCAGCATGCAATCAGCTATAGAAGAAGCGTCCATGAGGAATTGGTGGGCTTCCAAATCAGCTTGAGCAATATTCCTTCTTGTTGAGGGCGTGATGAGGAGCTTTGCCCACTTTTTCAGGTCCATTTTTAGCCTTTTTAGCTTAGATTCCCAGATGTAAGAGGGCGAACCTTTAATTGGAGTGGCCCAGGAGTCTGCTACAACTTGTAAAAAATCCTCATGTTGGATCCAAAGGGGGCTAAAGCGGAAGGGGATCGGACCGAGGTTATGAGCGAGAGACAACTCTAGAAGGATGGGTTTATGGTCGGAGGTACAGTGAGGAAGGATTTTGGAGGAAGCCAAAAGACCAAGGGTAAGAAAGGAGGAATGGACTAGGAACCTGTCAAGCCGGCAGCCACATGACCAGGTCCAACTCTCTTATTCGACCATGTAAACTTCCCTCTGGCCGGTTTTATGTCTAAGAGATCCCAACCGAGAATGATATCCTCCACCCATTCCCTCGAGGGATCCCTGACCAGCGTGCCCCCTTTTTTTTCACTAGTTGCCAGTGTAACATTCAAATCGCCAGCTACTATAATATTATCAAGGCGCTGAAGATTGAGAAAGGATTCTAGCTTATTCCAGCAGTATTTTTTTTTCAATTGTAGGACAGGAACATAGAGATTGAAGAGACTTACTGAATGCCTCGAGGCTTTGTGGATGATTTTAGTAAAGATCCAGTGAAGCTCACGAACTTTAGCTTCAAGAATATAGAGATTGGAATCCCAGAAGGTTGCAATACCTCGAGAGGCTCCTCTAGAGTTGTTGGCAGTCCCAGTACCTTTTTTCCAGAACTTTTTCCCAACTTGGAGGACAACAGCTTCCTCCATTTTTGTCTCTTGGACTAGCAGAATCTCAGGGTTATGAATTCAGACCAGATCTTTCATTGCTTCTTCTTTTAATGTGGAGCCTAAGCCTCTACAATTCCAAGAGATGTACCGCATTAAGAACGGTGGGGGGAGGTGGCCCCTTTTGAGGCCGGACCGGTTCCTTTCTTCGATCTGGTGTTCATGATACCTTTCAATGTTTTTTGTGAGCCGTCAAGGACCGCTAAATATGTAGCTTCTTCTCTCTGCTTCTTTTTTGATTTTCGACCTCTTGGAGTTTTGAAGGGAACCATCGAAAAAATACTTGATGAGTCCCCTTCATCCGTCTCTTCACCTTGATCCGATTCTAGCAGTAGAGGATCCACGCTTGGTTCTTTGAGAGGACTTGAGGTATCGGCCAGAGAGGAGGTCCTAGGGTGGGGAATTTCCCCCGATTCCAATGGATCTTCATTATGGGACGCGGCTTCTTTTTCTTTGGATGGATTGCTGGTTTGATTTCCAGCTGGATCGCTGGCATTCCCTGGATCTCCATCTTCCTGAATGATGATTGGGGTTGATTTGGTGGCTTCCTGGAAGGAAGAGCTTGATGGCTGGTTCTGCATGTTACCTCCTGTGTTTTTTTCATGAGTTTTGTTATTAGTTTTACCCTTCTTAACTTTTTGCCAGCCCTCCTCTTCTTCATGGACCTGAATTTGTGGACAATTTTTCTGGAAATGTCCATGCTCGTGACAATGGTGGCATTTGAACGGAAGCTGCTCGTAATCCAGCTTTTGGTAATGATGCCAATCTCCAAATTTCAGCTTAACTGCCTCAGGTAGTTTTGCTTCCAGGTCAACCTCCACACATATTCTGGTGCAGGAGTACTGACCTTTGTTCTCTGCTTTGTCTATGAATCTCCCTAGGGTGTTCCCCACTTTTTCAAGGGTTTCTGAGTTCCAGCAGTGAACTAGGAGATTTGGGAGCCTTACCCACACTGGCACTTCCTTCGGGACATCTACTTCAGCATTGAAATCCGGGGTCCATTTGTTGAGATACAGCCCTTGGGTACCCATGAAGTACGGGCCGCTTCTGAAGACAAGATCTCGGTCTTCTTTGGAGATGAATTCAAAAATGAAGAATCCTCTTCCAACCGGGTAGCAGGTAACACTGTTCTTGATTTGAGGTCGCCAGTTCCTTTGGATCCAGTCGTCAGTGGTTCTAGTTGAGGGCCATAACCCCATGAATTGCCCAACCAGTCCGCGCTCAGCTAGGGCCAGAGCGATCTTGATGGGTTGTTCGATCGGCAGGTCAATTTCCGAGACTACATCAAGTTTCTTGATAAATTTTGGAATGGAGGGGGCTGCTAGTTTGAATCCCGAAGCCGAAAGCAACCTTCTGAAAGAGGAAGGCGAGGAAGGGGAGAGCCCTCCCCCAGGCGTAGCCATGGGGGCAGCCAGAGAGGACGAACAGCAAGAACCCTAGGCGGCAGCTAGTCTAGCGCAGCCTCAGAGTGCATACGCCTTATCCGGTGGTCCAAAATATTCCAAAGCTTAAAATTATTCTCATTAAACTTTTCAATTTCTATCCTCAAAGTGTTAGCCATTCTAACTATGAATAATGTTTCTAGAAACTCCCACTAGAATTGGTATTCACCATATCTAGGACCAAGCCAAACCCTTAGCAATAAAGGCATTCCCTTGAATCCAAATATAACTTTGATACCAATTGTTGGGTTCTAATATCTATTACATTCAGCATGCATATTAAATCTTGCAGTTAAACATAATTAAACATTAAGCAATGGCACACAACACATTAACATGGTACACATCAATTCCCCTGCAAACCCTTCTACTAGGAAAAACTAACAAATCAATGAGCTTAATCACTCATATATTAATCAACACTCTTAACCAACATTTACAATCATGATTTACTAGACATCAAATCACACTTCATTACATTATGCTATTACACAACCATTACATCTTATTTATAGATGCAATACTTACACTAGCTTGTGGTACTCGAGTTAGTTACAACCAACTACTCATTAATGGTAATCCATAACTTCCAAACCTCTTTCAGTTATTCTATTACAGTTGACTTAACTCAGTCAAAATTTGGTCAATCTCCTATTGTGTTTCTAGTCATTCCAATGTTCATCGACGAGTCGTTTGTTGTCGACCAAACAACTATTCCAGTTGGCTAGTCAACTAAAATTTCATCGTCTTTCGACTTCCAAATCCAATTGATCTATAGACTAGTCGACTATAAACTTCAGCTATTGATTTCATGCAAAGAAAATAACATTCCCAACAACCCAAACTGCTAAGGGGAGATAAACATGGAGAGTATGGGATTAAGTCTCATAGCAATGATCTAGGAAATATTTTTATACACATAATTGCATAAATATGTAGGCTTAAAACCATCAAATATCTTAGGGAAGTAAACCTTAGGAATTAGGGCTATGAAGGCGGAGTTGAAGCTACCAAGAGCCTTACTAGACAATATTACCTCTTTGACCAACCATACTATATCATCACCTAGCAACTCAAAGAAGTCCAAATAAAATTCAACATTCCACCCATTAGGGCCATGAATTTTATCCTTTTGAAAACTTTTTAAGGCTCCCAACAATTCCTCCCATGGGATTGCCTTGAATATATTTTCATTGTTCTCTTTTTCAACCATCATAGGAAATTAAGAAACCACTTTGATTATTTCTCCTTTGTTAGCCCTTTTTCATGTAAAGATGTCTTTGAAATATTGAAGTCCAAGGTCTTCCAACTCTTAAAACCCTGAAACCTTATTTCCTTCCCTATTTGTCAATTCCCATATGGTATTGAATTTTCCAAAATTTTCCAAAATTCTAAAAGAAATTGGTATTCTTATCCCCTTGTTTTAGCCAAATGGCACGATTTTTTATTCTCTAGTCATTCTCTATACATCACAAAACAAGGCATATTTTGGATTACAATAGTTTGATACTATTCAACACTTCTTCATTATACAACCCTTCAACATTACCCTTATATATCTTCCCCAAACCCCCATGAACCTTCAATCCAAGGGGGTGGTCCATGTTAGATTTGATCATTTAATCAATATGATCTAGGATCTTATTTGAGAGAATAACATGCACAACAATAATCACAAGAGACAAGAGACACAAAGAATTTTCCTCGGAGAAACCATAAAGGAGAAAACCGCGCAACTTCCTCAGAGATAGAATGAGCACCAAAAGCAAAAGTAAAACCCAAAGATACAAAGATGATCTCCAACAGTTGTTCTCTCTCTCCCTTGTGCAAGATACTCCTCTCTCACTCACGTGCTACTGTTGAGTGAGTGTGTGTGACAAATAGAGAGTCTCACTCTCTATTTATACTTGTTTTCCACTTGACAATAACTCTATAGGACCGACCTCACTAAGAGATTCTAATAACCCTAATATGACTCAACTGTGGGGACGATTTCCCCGACTTACAACAAAGGGATAAACTTAATAAATTTTCATGACTTTATTATATTAATGACTCTCTCGATCGGAGGAACAAACATCTCCGTCGGGGTACAATGAAATACAATATAAAATATACAAGTGAATACATTTCGAAGTTACAAATACATCAACAATCCCTCTTAACTAGGAAGGTATTCTCTTGAAATAGTTCATTAGCACAAGTCTTCATCACTTGATCATCATCAAAGTTGGATCATCATCATTACTGCTACTGCTATCTCAAGCAAATGGTTCTATCTCTCAAATCTACTTGTCGTAAAAATTTATACAGAGCCAACACTTTTTCATGCTGGATGTAGGCCTAGCCTCCATGTAGGTCTTCATCTTCAACACTTATATCCGACCATGGGAGTCCCAACCTACCACCATGTTGAAAAGCCTCAGCACTTACATCTGACCAAGGGATGCCCAGGCTGCCACCATGTCAGAAAGGCTCAACACTTACATCTGACCATGGGAGGCCCAGCCTGCCACCATGTCGAAAAGGCTCAACACTTACATCTGACCATGGGAGGCCAAGCCTACCACCATGTCGAAAGGGCTCAACACTTACATTTGACCATGGGAGGCCCAACCTTCCACCATGTTGGAAGGGGTCAGCAATTACATCCGACCATGGGAGGTCCAGCCTACCACCATGTTGGAAAGGCTCAACACTTACATCCGACCATGGGAGGCCCAACCTTACATCATGTCAGAAAGGCTCAACACTTACATCCGACCATGGGAGGCCCAGCCCGCCACCATGTCAGAAAGGCTCAGCACTTACATCCGACCATGGGAGGCCCAACCTACCACCATGTCGAAAAGGCTCAGCACTTGCATCTGACCATGGGAGGCCCACCTTGTCACCATGTTGGAAAGGCCCAACACTTACATCCAACCATGGGAGGCACAACCTGCCATCATGTTGGAAAGGCTCAGCACTTACATCCGACCATGGGAGGCCCAACCTGCCATCGTGTCAAAAAGGCTCTCGGACTCATCACTTCCCCTTGGAAGGAACCTCGATCTAAAGTACAAACTAGAGCTTCATTGCTCCTCTCTGCATCATACAAAAATGAAATTTAGATCAATCAATTCAAATAATAGCTTTCAAAAGAAACATAGTACCTCACAAATAGCCGAGAAAGTGGCAACATATTTTGCCTCAGCTGTACTCAATGCCATGCAGGACTCCATCCTACCAAAATAGTAACCCATACTGGATCTCAAACTGAAGAAGCATCCCAAGGTGCTCTTCTTCTCCGTGGTGCTACCAATCCGAATAAACATAGCCATGCAAGTTAGTCTTCTGATTCGTATCATACTTGAGCCCATACTCAACTGTACCCTTCAGGTACCTCATTGCATGCTTTGCAACTATGTGAGCATGTCTAGGATCCTTCAGGAACTTGCTTAGGTCATTCACAACAAAGCATGTGTTTGTTCTTGTATTCGTCAGGCACATCAATGAACAAATCATCTGATGATACATCGTGGCATCAACTGTCTCAGATGAAGAATCACTCAATAGATTCAGATTCAATGCCATAGGTGTGTCCATGGCCTTGCAATTCGTCATCCCAAACCTCTTCAGGATCTCCACTGCATACTTCCCTTGTCCAAGTTATATTCCTTCCGTACTTTGCCACACCTCCATGCCTAAAAAGTAGTGCATCATACCCAAGCCCTTCATCTCGAACTCGACAGCAAGTATCCTTCTTGCATCTTAATGAGTTCCTCTTTTCCTATCAGGAACATGTCATCGATAGATAATAGGAGCATCATTGGTCTTCCGCCTTCAACCTTGAAGTAAAGGTTGGAATCCGCTTTACTCTTAGTAAATCCTAGAGCCATCAATAAGATGTCCATCCTGTTGTACCATGTCGAACCTCAGGATCTACTGCAGTCACTCCCTCTGAATCATAACATCATTCTCGCTCTGCATTTCATACTCTATGTATTGAAACATTATGTAATGGAGTGACAAGTAGCTTCCTCTGCTATTAATATTCTATGTATCCATCTAGGGTCACTGGATACCAATATCCTCTATCTTGAACTTTGTTGAAAATTTCTTCTCGCACCCATATGTGAGCTTTTCATCCTCTATAGGATTTCATATTCAATATTGTAGAAAAGGTTAAGATCTTCATCACTCTAGGTGATCTTCAAGATCCTTATGTAACTATATGTTATATCTCATTGGTGCCTTCTGATCTTGTACACGGCCTTCTTTAATTTTCACACATGAGTCTTCCTATCATGTGTCTCAACTCCCAGTGGCTTCTATACATATACTTGACTCGTCATTGGTGCAAATGTCTCTTCATAGTCTATGCCTTCTTTCTGTTAGAAGCCTTGTGCTACGAATCTTTCCTTGTATCCCATGATGTTTCCATCTACTGCATGCTGTATCTTGTAGATCCATATGGAAGACACTACGTACTTCCCTTCAGGTCTCAACACCGCATCCTAGACATCATTCTTCTTGAACTGGTACTCTTTGATCATAGTCTCCTTCCCTTCCTTCTTGTCTACTTCTTCATAGATGGAAGGCTCTGCATCAATGATGTCACTCAACAGTGTCACATAACTAGAGTATGTCTGAGGCCTCTTTCTTTCTTTGGAAGTATCATCATACTATTCTTCATCTTGGATTATTTCTCGTGCCCAAGGTGGTCTTCATATCTCGAGGTGAATCTAATGTTCTCTTTATATTCTTCTGAAGCTATTTCTTTTGCTATGGTGTCTTTGACCCAGGAAGCTTCAGGTTCCTCTTCTGAATTGTCGTTACTTGTTCTTTAGAATGATATACAATTCAAGTACTGTTGTGTGATTAGAAACATATCATAACTTCCAAAACATATTAATAGTGACAAATATATGTCACATAGCCATGCGACTATTTTAACCAATGCTACAACATTCATTCATATCATGTATACATACAGTAACGTCTAAATGCATTCTACCCCAATGTTATCAAGTGTGTGTACTACTCCTAATATGCCAGCAAAGAGGTTTCAATCTAGATAAGTAGTAATGGAATACTGTACAACATCATTGACTTCTTACCCATCATGTGCAATTCATCAGTCTAAATGCAAATACTCAAACATTCATAACCAAACACTATCATGAAATGACAATTGAATACTTATCTTTATTTGTTTCATGGGTAGACTCCTTCTTGAGCCTTCATCTTCATCATCTTCTTCATTCATAACAACATCATTTCTTATCCAAATGCTAAGATGGATAAGAGGTTCTTTAAGAATTGAGTTCTTCGAATTCCTCATCGCTTGAGGGATCTTCTTTGAATCATGAGATCTAGATCTTCAGTTGCTCCCATATTCTCTTATTATGAGTTGAGCTTCTTCTTGTGTGCACTTTCCCTAGAGTCTACTGAAGGTAATCACTTCCTTCTGGCACACATTCCTCGAATGAATGAATCCCATGATCTTGGGAGGCCATTCAAGGTGGTTATAACAATATATTCTTCTTCTTTGATTGCTTCGTCATAACATCAAACACTTCCTTTTGGTGTCTTCAAGGATGACACATGAGGAATGAGATATTTAATAGAATATGCCATGATTCTCTTGGCTCTAGCCTTAGCCTCATCTGCCTCTGGCTCCTAGAAATTTCTTACTAAAATACTGATCCAAGTCAATTTCTTCAAGGATCATGGAGGTCCTATACTTCCATAATCGAAATTTGTTAGCTTCACCAAGCTTGTCATCAATATGGTGTGATTAGTCATTTTGAAATGAGAACCTCAAGTGTAAATAGAAAAGATTTAGATCTTACCAATTTGAGGTGTCCGTCCTGGTTATGGAGCTAGCTGATCTAGGGTTTGTCAGAGAAACCCTAAATTTCAAAACTTAGAATTTCAAACTTCTGATTGGATAGAAAGATGGGCCTCTTCAACATGAGATGTCCAATGTACTCCTTTTCTGAAAAATAGTGCAGGGAAGCTCCTGGAACAGGAAGCCCTAGTTTTCCAATTTCTTATGTAGAAATGACTGCTATTTCTTCTACTGTATATTTGAAGGTTTATATCCTTGACATTTGAAACTTCTCACTGTGATATACTGATAAGTATTATTTCCAACCCCATAGGTTAGAGCAGAAATGGATTCTCCAAGTGGGACTTATGCTGACTTTCCCAAGGTGACTGTGTTGGGGACTGTTCAACATAGCGAACTTGTACGGACTACCACATGTCACTATTTCAAATTATCGGTTTAAAAAATGACCACAGAAATGACATTCTATGCCCTACCTGCAACATCTTGTAAAATTTTTTTTGGACCTTCCTAGCTCGAGATATAGCAAATCTCCCTAGGTCACCTGTTTATGACTGTATTATGGAGGAGGCTGGAACCTTCATTTGAAGGAACCATATATTCTGAAGTATGGCGAATATGAGGCTGAAATTTTTACAAAATGTACAACACAAAATTTTCTTTGGCTTGTAAAAATGTTGGCTTCTGAGCCTTCTCCAATATCCTGTTATAGAGAAAGTGCTAGGATTACTAAATTCATCCTTCTAGGATTTTCAGGCATGAAACTCTACTTTCCATTAACTGCCATTGTAGCTATATTTCGGTCGTACAATGAAACTTCTCTTATACAGAAACTAATACCATCAATAGATGCGCCCTAGTGAGGTGAGTTAGCCTAGCCCTCCTTGCTTGATGGTCTGTGGAGAGAACACCTTCAACTAGGAAGCCCTAGTTCCTACAGCTGCATAGTTCCTTCTTTTAGAGAGGCTCTGATACCATGTTAGATTTAATCATGTAATCAATATGATCTAGGATCTTATATGAGAGAATAACATGCACAACAATAATCACAAGAGACAAGAGACACAAAGAATTTTCCTTGGGAAAACCATAAAGGAGAAAACCCTGTAACTTCCTCGGAGATAGAATGAGCACCAAAAGAAAAAAGTAAAATGCAAAGATACAAATATGATCTCCAACAACTGCTCTCTCTCTCCCTTATGCGAGCTACTCCTCTCTCACTCATGCGCTACTATTGAGCGAGTGTGTGTGACAAATAGAGAGTCTCACTCTCTATTTATACTTGTTTTCCACTTGACAATTAATCTATAGGGCCGACCTCACCAAGAGAGTCTAATAACCCTAATATGACTCAACTGTGGGGACTATTGCCCTAAATTACAACAGAGGGTTAACCTTAATGAATTTACATGACTTTATTATATTAATGACTCTCTCGATCAGAGGAACAAAGATCTCCGTTGGGGTACAATGAAATACAATATAAAATATACAAGTGAATACATTCCGAAGTTACAAATACGTCAACAATCCACCCCCTTGGACCCCCTATAGCTCAATTGTTTATTATAGGATCCAAACACGACTGAAATGATCCTATGACTTAGAAAGATAATTAGGCTCCACATCCAACATGCATCACTTCCCAATGTCTTTCTTCATCTTTTCATTACCCTTATTTGCTTTCAGATTAGAATAACTATCCTGAGGTTGTCCATCTTTGCTTTGTCTTTTTTTTCTATAGATTGGGGCTGCCTTTTCCTTGATTCTATTGTGATGCATTCAAAAATCCATAATCCCACTTATCCCTTTGCTTCAATTTTTTCTCAATTTTGATAGCATAATAATAAGTGTCTCCCAGAGAAGAGATGTATAGAAACTCCATTTATGTTTGGGGGTACTTATGTATACCCCCACTGTATTAAAACTAGATTCCACTTAGAGTATATGATACCTAGATTAGTGTTCAAGGTATGTAATGTATTTGTGAAGTCTAGCATTGTTTGGTCCCTCTCTTGACACAGTGTGGTCCATCTCGTGTACTAGTCATCATAGTTTCCAAGAAGGTAATATTGTTCATTAACGAAATCCATAAAAGACCCCCAAGTGGGATTGACCCCAAAAATTTATGACTCCTTTATGGAGTTTTTATCATAGTAAGTTTCCCACCAAATTTTGAAATGTGGGACAACCTTAAGGAGCATAGAGGTGATCTTTTCTCCATCAAAAAAAAATATGGATAGAGAAATGCTCTTCTAGTAGATTTAACCATTTTCACAAAGCATCCACAACTATTTGACCTTCAAATACATGAATATCAAAATTAACTTGTACCTTGAAGGGGGCACCACCTCCAAAGTGGTCACTTGACTATAACAAGAATTTTAAGAACCCCCCAAATTTATATGTATAATAAATGGGAAAATCCCCATGATATATGGGAAAGTGTGGAGGCCATTTTATCAATGATATATAATATTTTCTTTGACGAATATTTTATGGAATTATAAAATCTTATAAATTTCAGGCTAATCTTTCACATAATTATAAAATCTTCTAAAATCATGGCGAATATTTCAAATAATTATAAAACCTTGTAAAAGTTCTAGTGAATCTTTCACATAATTATAAAATCTTGGTGAATCTTTCACTGGATTCTAAAACCTTGTAAAGTCTTTGCAAATTGGTTGACATTTGACTTAATAAAATTTCCTAGATGATTTTTTATTCACTTCAACTTTCCATGTACTCTTGCACTAAAACACCTTATAAGAAAAATCCAAGCTAATTTGTTGACTTTACTCATCACAACAGCTTGTAGGCTTTTCAATTATCATTAGAGAGAAAATGTAGATGCGATTTCATAAATAATGAAGCTAATAGTTGTACTTTGACACAAACACCATTCCTTTGTCTTTGCATAGTTGATGCCCCATATCCTTCGACACAACAACATTTTTGTTATCATTAAATAATACATATGATCAATTTCCTTCCAATCCTTAATAATAATTTTATTAATATTTTCAACTATAGAATTGTTCCTCATTTTTTGAATCCCAGGTAGATATGAATGCCTAATATGTTTACTAACCATTTAAATTCTCATACAAATCCATAAAGTATTATCAATAATTGTAACTGCATTCAAATATAATGAAAATGACATAACATTTGCAATATTCTCTTTCAAATCATCATTCTCTACTTTCAATAGATATATTTTCCATTCCCAAGCACTTGTTACAAACCAATGAAAAGATGAAAATATTCACACTTCAATCTTCTTCTTTATGTGATTCTTTATTCCAGTAAGGAAGCCATGGATTCTCATATTTGGTCTTGTCATCAGGAGTTAAAGTATTCATGTGAAAATTTGGATTGTTGATCCCCTTTTCCTTTGTATGGAGTCTTTTATTGGCTATATTTATTCTTGATCTCATTTGCTGCAAGTGTTGTTAGGGAAAGTGTTCCTATGGCTGGGGTGAGGCCTCCAACATACTAATGTTATATATAGACATATAAAGTTATGCAAATACAATAATTAAGTAAATGTTCAAGGGTTAGGAGGTTGTGTACCCCACAAATAGAAGGATGATACAAGCTTCTCCTTGAGTCCTCCTCTTTCTCTCCAAATAATTAACTTGCAAAACCACTTCAAACCTTCCTTAAACCAATTTAACTACATATAAAATATTAATATTCAAAAGAACATGAAACCCTAATATTATAAACGTCAAAATGTAATAAAAAACTGAGATACAACCATACACATTGATTTGGAAAGGGAAGAATGTCAAATATTTATTAATCAATGAAACAAGTACAAATATACCTTCTCATCAATCAAGGCACCTCATGAAACCTTCAATTATGGTTATCCCGATTCTCTCCTCCAAGAATCTCAACCTCCAAGCTTTGTAGCAAGGGTAGATGGAAACTAGGGCACAAGTAAAGGGGATGAGAGTCCAAATTTTGCTAGCATAATAGTACTATAGGCTAAGTCCCATTCATGTTCCCCTCTCCCTCTCTTATATAGTAAATGGAGAAGATAGGGCTGAGGAAGAAGTAGTTACAACCGAGGATACAGTTCCCAAACCACCCAAACCTCCCAATTTTTCAAGAATTTTTTTAATTTTTTATTATTATATATTTTTAGGCATTTTTTAGGTACACACTAGTGGACCAAAGGAAATTAATGTGTCATAAACTAGTGGAACACTAACAATAAGCATGGGCAAGGTGAAAAACGTTGGTGGACCAAAGGGAAGGGGCGTTTTTGGGGAAAAAATGCCATTTTAGGGTTTTGCAGGTGTTTTTGGGGTTCCAACTTGTGTTCATAAGCTTCCTAAATTTTACATGAACCATGAATGAGGTAAGGCCATCTTAATGAGGTCCTAAATATGGGTCTTCCATCCATAAAATGTACTTTGGGTGTGTTAGCACAAATTTTGTTCTGAATGGATTGGAAGAGGTTTAAGGGAAGGAGATATGGTCTAGTTCAACTTTTTTTTTTTTAATGTGACCAAGGGTTAACAAGTAAGGTAAAATTTAAAATTTGATTGCTTTCCAATCATGCATTAGCTTCTCCAAATACCTTTGTCCTTGTATAATCCTCACACTTAGACTTAAAAAATTCACCAGCTATGTCAAGTTCCCATCACCTTAATCTTCATTTGACAATTTTTTTCCAAAATAGTCATGTCCTCCACGAGTTAAGATTTATATCATTATTCATTTCATTATTTAGCCTAATCCCACATACCATATCCACAAAGTCATATCATAAACCTCATATGCCCAAGTCCTTTGTAAAAAAAAAAAGGGTTTATAGTTATTAATACAAATGTTTTATATGAAAATATTTATATCAATATTTAAAACCCAAAATTAATTCACATTATGATTTAGCCTTGGCATAAATATCGAAAAACATTATATTAAATTTTGGAAGGGAGTAAAGTTTGGATGGGCAGCCACCATTTATTCCGTTACTCAACTAGCTCGAAGGGTAATTCTTTGAAGTGGTAGCAGAATTTTACTATGGTTTTTACTTTTTACCACATGTCACTCCCATGTTTATTCTGTTGGGAGCTAGATCACTTTTCCAAACCACTATTGAGCTCACCGGAATAAAGTGTATTGTATAAAACTCTTATGTCCTCCAAATTTTCCTAATGTCTAAAACCTTATGTTATAAACTTGATCCTTCCCGAATGCACTTGCTCCAAATCCAAAACAAGACATGGTATTCAGAACCAATGGGTGGTTTTCATAAGGAAATTAAAATTGTTTATGAATTTTCATTTATTTTAGGAAATTGTTTTGAATTGCATTTTATGAATCTCATAAACAATTAAATTCAGAAAACAAGATTTGGGCAAAACAATACATGGTTTTAAGAAATAGTGAATGGTTTTGAGAAATTGTTTTTGAATTTCATTTATGAAATTCATAATTAAATGCAAAGTGAATGGAGAAATATTACAAGACATGG
>LPNX010063954.1:66748-120012 GCA_001517045.1 Pseudotsuga menziesii
CAAACATTTATGAGATTGATATAAAAAATCATATTTGGTTCAAGCTAATATTTCCAGATTTGGATACCTAGCATCATCAAATATTAAATATATTTTCCAGATTGTTTCCAGATTTATAGGAAGACAATAGAGGACATTTGTCAAATGATTATTCCAAATCCAATGAATTTGATTAGAACAACACCAACAAATTGAGATACTTTGCAACCTTTTCCATATTTCTTCTAACCTAGTTCAATTTTTAGTATGTAGGTTGGATTTGTATCCTAGAAGATATGAATAATTTGTTAAGGTAGTGGTCTATATAGTTTATGATTGGTAATGTAATTAGGGCATTTCTGAGAGAAAAAGATTACTAAGTATTGTAGTTTCAATTCTGATATTAATAAAGTTGCAGAGAGAAAATGTTTCAAACTTTTCAAGACAGAGATTCATGTGTCATTGTTCTTTCAGTCTATAATTTTCTCATGTGAATTATTTCCTATTTTTCACTCCATTTTTGTATTATTCCTTCATGTTTGAGTGAGAGTAAATGAATTGGAATTCATCCTTTGATGCTCTAGTTCATCGGATTCAAACATTTTTATTTATTCCTCTAAATTTAATACATAATCCGTCTTGTGATGCTCTGTGTTAATGGACTGTATTTCTTAATCCATTGCCATCCTGTTGTGATGTCCCATAACCTTGATATAATGCTAAAAGTGCTAAAATTAAGACTAACTAAAGTTTAAGAACAATGGATATAGATAAATTACCATTGATCTGACTAACCATTCACCCAAATAAATTAAATATGTTAATTTCAGAGATTGAATTATAACTAAAGTTTGCGGCACTTAATTATTTAATTACGCCACTTAATAAAATAATTAATTGTGACACTTAATTAATAATTTCCAAAGTGCAAGCTAAAGGTCGTAATTGAAATAAGAACATCAATAATACATGATAAACATCATATTCATTATGAATAGCTAATTTATGTATTTTGGGTTTGTTTGATAGCATAGTTTATAAATAACCAAGTATTGATATCATTGATTATTTGTAAATTAATCTACTTTTTCGGTGTTATTATGTGTGTGCTGTTAGTGAGCATAAAAAGTAAGGAAAACCACATATCATGGAACATTCATAGGCTGCAATCTATAGCCACACCGAAACCATAGAAAACAAGAACACTGACTGCAACTACAACCCTCAAAATCGGCTCCCGATGACTATCTCGTATAGTCATCTCTCACTAATAAAAATCAGATCGTATGGCTGCCACCCTCCAACCATCGATTACTTTTAAAAATAGAATACATATCTCATCCTCATTTCTGCAACTAAGAACAAATATGCAAACAAATGATTTACAATCAAATGACATGTGCACTCATCTTGGCACCAGAAAGCTATCAGACCAAAACAAACATATCTTGGTCATCCAGAAAGCTTTTTCAATGAAACGAGCGATGTTGTTCACTGAAAACGTTGTTACAAACACAATGGAACATGTCTCACAATGCAAAAATGAGCATATATGGTCTAAATAGATCATATGGTTGCGCCCCTCTCAATAAAATAGAGCCAAAATTACAATTTCTGGTTATGAAGAATAATAATAAAAAGAAGGTAACGAGAATAGAAACTAAATTATACTATATGAGATTCATCCTTCCTCCATGTAGATCTTTAAATTCAATACATGAGCACTCAAACAACCAATCAGCCATCATTGCACATATACCAAATAAAATAATGTAATGAAAACATAACATAAGAGAAATACTTATCTCAAAATATGGGCAACTGGATGCAGCAGGACAACTTTCCTCCCAGCCGTAGACACCGTTAATCCTTCCTCGCTTGAACAGGTCACCCCGATCTGAGACCATGGATCCACGGGTAGAGTCTCACTTAGTCTCACTACTCTCGAAAATACCTTTTCAAGAGACACAATGCTTCCCAATACCGCTTTCCTGCTCGTCTCCACTGCCTATGGGTTATGACCTAGCTCGCCATTCCCATTTCCTGAATTTATGTGTGAGAACCTGGACTAGTAGAGTGATATAATGGAAGCAAAGGGAACAAATAGACTCGCTCTAAGTCTTAACACACTCCCAATAATATCAACATTCCCAACACGGTTAGATAGCATAAATCACATGGTCTAAAGCTCAAGATTAACTTCAACATTAAGGATATGACATACGAATTTATAGCATAAGGAGGACAACTCTAACCCAAAGGCATCAACCAAAATTAGAGACAGGTAAGGTTTAAGCTTCATCATGGAGAATTAACTTGAATTAGTGGAGTGGTGGATTTGTGAAAATATTCCCTTTCTCGATTTAGCACCATGAGGAGGAGTTACCCAAAAACTAAGGAGTGGAGCCATGAAGAGCACATGGAGGCACGCTAATACATAAAGGGGGTTACAAAACATTAAGGAGGTCAAAATAGGTGAGATATGGCATCCAATAAGGAAGCTATTTTGACCTCCTAAAAAATAGGCTCATCAGTGCATGGTGTAAGAGTGGAAGCTAGAAAATAGCTTACAACCCATAAAAACTTGGAAAAGGGCTCATAAATGACCATAAACACATAAATGTGAGGAAATATTTTCCCAAGGAGGGTTCCCTAGGAAAGAGGGGCCCACTAAGGTGTGCACAATATGCAATATTAACTCCATAGTCCATAATTATTGAGAATAGGGTTCATTGTACAAGGTTTGGGTGACCAACATTATTAATCTCACCAAGGTGCAAATATGAATTGGGATGGGCAAAGTTAAGTCAACAACAAGTTATAAGATGCTAGGGATGTCCCAATTCTCCCTCACTTTTTGGAATACATGGTCCCCCATACACTTTTAGTTTCCTTTGCTGAGCCAGTTGTTTATTTAATCAATCATTAACAACATTCAAAGATAGCAGATATTTTGGTAATAACATTAACATTAATAATAGCGCCAAAGTACAAAGTCATGTTATTAAACATTAATAATAAGTCCTTAATTAAATTAATCATGAAAAGGAGAAAAATTCCACAATTATATAAAATATCATAAGTCCATAATGCAAAAGAACATAAGTCACATGAAGGATCATAAGTCCAGGGCTTAACAATTGGGGTATTACATCTCCCTCCCCCTTAAACAATTCATTGTCCTCGATGCATATTACATACATGCCACAAAATTTCAAAATAGATGAGGGTATGCTTCCCTTACGGTATCCTCCAGTTCCCAAGTGGAATCCTTAGGAATGTGCCATTGGACCTTTGCCTGCCTGATTTATCGATTGCGAAGCAACTTGACCTTGCTGCCCAAAATGGAAACAGGTTGTACCGAAAAATCCCCTTCCGATTCCACCTAGATCCTAATCCATTAATCATATGATTAGTACCATGTTCATATATATATATATAAAGAAAATAAAAGCACTCTAATTACCTTGATCACATTCCAATCAATTACATGGTTAGTATCAAGTATATACTTTTTCAATAAAGACACATGAAACACATTATGTACTCTAATGCAAGCGGGTAGGGACAACTCATAAGAAATAGGTCCTATCTTAGCTAAGACCTCAAAAGGTCCACAATATCTGGCACCTATCTTGGAGAAATTTCCCAAGTTTAAGGAACTCTTCTTGGGTCTCACTTTCAAAAACACATGATCAACAACTTGAAATTATCTAGTGGTCCTGTTCTGATCTGCATAACATTTTTTCCTTTCTTGAGCTACCTTTAGATTCTACTTTATCTTAACCATTTGATCCTCCATATCCTTTACTAATTTTGGTCCAACAATGACTCTATTTGTTGGGTTATCCCAATTGACGGGAGTATTGCACTTCCTTCCATGCATGGCCTCAAAAGGACTCATCTTCAAAGATGAATGATATCCATTATTATAATAAAATTTCATCAAGTGTAAATAATATTCCCACTTAGATGGTTGATCCATCACATACATCCTTAACATATCTTTAGTTACTTGGTTAACTCTTTCTGTTTGTCCATATGTCTTAGGGTGGTATGCTGTCCTCATGTTTAGACTTGTACCAAACCCTTGGAACAATCCTTTCCAAAAGTTAGAAGTAAATTTTGAATCTCTGTTTGATACCATAGCCTTCGGAATACCATGCAATTTGGCTACTTCTTTCATGTAAATATTTGCAGTGTTAGTTGCTTTGTGAGTTGTCTTTACTGGAATGAAGTGTGCTTCCTTAGTCAACTTATCTATGACAACCATGATCACATCATTTTGAAATCTCGTCTTAGGTAACTTGGTGATGAAATCCATCATCACTACATCCCGTTTCCATTATGGTATGGGAAAGGGTTGCAACAATCCCGGTGGATGTCAATGCTCAACTTTAACTTTTTGACATTCCATGCACCTAGCTATATATTCTACAACATCATTCTTCATCCTTGGCCAATAGTATTGTTTCCTTACTACCGCTACTATTTTCTGATAACCTGAATGTACGGCATAAGGGACATCATGTGTTTCCTTAATAACCATCTTCCTTATATCTCCAACATCATGCACACAAACTCTATCTTTGTGCATGAGTATCCCATTTTATTTAAACTTATACTTATCAAATTTCTGTGGAATTTTTTGTTGTTTCAACCCTTCTTTCACCTACTGATAAAGTTCATCTGTAACACTGGCTTCAATGATCTTATCCTTCAAATCTGATGTGCTAGTGCTGATAACTGCTACATGCATCACATGCATATTCCTACTAAGCACATCAACTATTTTATTTTCATTACCTTTGCTATGCTTGATGTCAAAGTCATATTCACATAATAGCTCCATCCACCTCCTTTGTCTTACATTCAAATTAGGCAGCTCAAACAAGTATTTTAACCCATCATGGTCAGTTCTCAACTCAAAATTTTTACCCATTAGATAATGTCTCCATATCTTCAAAGCATGGATGATAGATGCAAGCTCTAAGACATGTGTGGCATAGTTTTTCTCATGTTCCTTCAACTTTCTAGATCCGTAATTGATAACATGTCCATCCTGGATTAAAACTCCACCAATGCCTTGCTTGCATGTATCCGTGCATACACCAAAGTTTCCTTCAGGGTCCGCAATTTTTAGCACTGGTGTACTGGTAAGCATTTCCTTAATTTTTTGAAAATTATCTTCACACTTAGAATTCCAATCAAAATTCACACCTTTCTTTTGCAAATATGTGATAGGATGAGCCAACTTCTAGAATCCTTCGATGAACCTTCGGTAGTATCCAGCTAACCCCATGAAGGATATGACTTTTGATACATTCTTAGGTGTTGAATATTCCATAATGGCTCTTATATTCTCAGGATCTACTGTAACACCTTCTTCAGATATGATATGCCCTAGGTAGTGGATTCTTCCTTGATAAAATGAACACTTGCTTAGTTTGGCATACAACTGATGTTCTCTAAGCACTTGCATTACTAGTTTTAGATGTTATTCATGCTCTTCCTTTGTCTTGGAATAGATAAGGATGTCATCCAAGAATACAATCACAAAATTATCTAAGTACTTTCTGAAGAATCCATTCATTAAACACATAAATACTCCAGGTGCATTTGTTAAACCAAAACGTACTACTGTGAACTCATAGTGTCCATACCTTGTTCTGAATGTTGTCTTACTGATATCCTCATTCTTAATTCTAATTTGGTGGTATCCTGACCTCAAATATATTTTTGAAAACACCTTGGCTCCTCTTAATTGATCAAACAAGTTGTCAATTCTTGGTAAGGGGTACTTGTTTTTAACCATTGCTTTGTTCAACTATCTATAATCTATGCAAAGTCTTAGAGTTCCATCTTTCTTCTTCACAAATAACATAGGAGCTCCACAAGGTGAAACACTAGGACTTATGTAACCTTTCTTTAGTAGCTTCTCTAGCTGCATTTGTAATTCCTTTAACTCTAGAGTACTCATTCTATAAGGTGCTTTAGACGAAGGTACTGTTCCCGACACCAAGTCGATAGAAAAATCAATGTCCCTCTTAGGAGGTATTCCTGGCAATTCTTGAAATATATCTGCAAAATTTTGTAATGTTGGATAATCCTGTAGCTTTGGCTCTTTTCCTTCTTTTGATTCTTCCACATGAATTGCATATAATTGACATCCATTTCTAAGACATTTCTTCAATTGTAGAGCTGTGATCTGCCTTAGGGATACGGGTCTAGGTATTCCTTTTATTGTCACTTGGTTCCCTTCTTCATCCAAACAAGTATAAGTTTTATTATGGCAGTCCAAAATTACATGGTGTGCATCCAACCAATCCATGCCAATCAATACATCATATGACCCCAAGGGTATGATGTTTAAGTCTGCAGAAGAGGAACGTCACCCGTAACAACCTTTAAATGAAGAGGATAATCTAAGGGATGGGGAGTTCTGGGTAGATCTAAATGAAAGTCAGGACAATAAATATGAATTAAAAAGGACTGCAAATGAATTAAGATCTGAATTAAGAAAGGTTAAGGAAGATGATGAGCGAATTCTAAAGGCTCAAGAAGAACTGAACACTATCTTGTTAGCAAAAATCCATAATGAAGAAAAATATAAAAATGAGGATTTTGAACAGGAACCGCCTAAAACTGCCCTGTACAATAAATGTAAAGGTAGGAAGCTAGAATTTGGCAGCCATAACCCTGAAACCTCAAGTGAAGAGTTAGTTAAACATCACAGAAAAACTCAAGAGTCAAGTGAAAGTAGTGACAAAAATAAAAAAGAAGAAAAAGTACAGGACCTATGAGGAAATATCCGGGGAGTTCGAAAAATTAAACCACCCATGTTTAATGGGGATATTGAGAAGGGCGAGGAGGTAAAGGCCCGGCTGTCCGGTATGAAAAAGTGCTTCCAAATATATAATTACTCAAATGATTTGAAAGAAAAAATGGACATTTATAATCTGACTGGAAGGCAGATATATAGTGGCAAGATATAAAGAAAGTTAAGGGTATAAAAGAAAGGTATGTAACCTGGAAAACTTTTAAGAAACCGTTTAAAAGAAAATATTTATCTGAACACTATTATGAAGAAAAAGATAAGGAGTTTTATGAACTAAGGTTAGGGGCCATGACAATGAAAGAACTCTGTAGTAATTTCTTAATGTTACTTCGTTATGTCCCCTACATAATTGGTGAGAATTCCAAGATACATCGTTTCCTTAGTTGTCTGCCCCTCATGTTCAAAGAATAAATTGAATATGACAATCCAAAGACATTGGAGGAAGCGATGAGGAAGGCGAACTTCTATTTTGATCAAAACAAAAATAAAAAGGAAAGTATACCGGGTTGGAAAAATCAAAGACCAAATAATTTTGATTCTAAAAGAAAACAAAATAAATTCCACAAAAACACGAGAAATAATCATAGAAGGTATCAAGGTAATAATTACAAAGGTTTTAAAACTCAAGCTTCTGCAGTACCCTCAACCGTTCCTAATAAAAACCCATCCCAAAAAGAACCCTTAAAATGTTGGGAGTGTGGAGAGCAACACTACTTTAAAGACTGTCCGATAAGGAAACAAAGGTTTAATGTTCATTCTATCCAAGAAGCAGTTACAGTGGGAGATATGACCAGAAGCATGCCCAAAATATCCTCTGCACTGGAAAATCAGCAAGCAGACCACCAGACTTCCATGGTCGAAATTGAAGGTATGATAAACACTCAACCTATCTCTTTCTTAATTGATCCAGGTGCAAGCTTGAGTTATAGTTCACCTAGAGTAGTTGATTATTGCAATTTGGTACCTAAAAAATTTGATAAGTCATGGCTAGTACAGTTAGCCACAGGTACAAGAAGAAAGGTTACTAGTATTGTTAGAAATTGCAAGATGATGTTGAATGATTTCCTTACACATGTGAATGTAAATATATTTCCTTTAGGATCTTATGATCTCTTGATAGGAATGGATTGGCTTGAGGAGCATAAAGTGTTATTAAACTGTTTTGATAAAACATTTACATGTATAGATAAGAATGGAAATAACGTAAAGGTGAAAGGAATTCCTAGGAAGGAAACCATAAGAGAAATCTCTTCTCTACAAATGAAGAGATCAGTAAGAAAAGGATGTCAGGTATTCATAGTATATATAATGAATGATAAGGAAAATGATATAAAACGTAAATTGGAAGACATACCTATTTTAAAGGAGTTCAAAGATATATTTACGGAAGAAGTCCTTCGAGTCCCTCCAAAAAGGGATATAAACTTCATAATCGATTTGATACCTGGAGCGGTACTAGCATCAAAGGCTCCGTATCGAATGAACATAATTGAACTCACATAACTAAAATCACAATTACAAGAACTAATGGATAAAACATATATTTGACCAAGTGTGTCTCCTTGGGGAGCACCGGTCTTGTTTGTGAAAAAGAAAGATGGTACACTAAGATTATGTATAGATTACAGGAAACTAAATAAAATGACTATTAAAAACCGATACCCACTTCCCTCGATAGATGATATGTTCGATCAGTTCCACAGAGCAACTATCTTTTCAAAGGTAGATTTAAGGTCGAGTTATCATCAAGTGAAAATATAAGATGGAGATATTTTTAAAACAACATTTAGGATCCGTTACGGTCACTATGAGTTTGTTGTTATTCCCTTTGAGTTGAAAAACACACCTGTTGCGTTCATGTGTTTAATGAACATCATATTAAGTAACTATCTGGATAAATTTATTGTTGTCTTCATTGATGACATATTAATCTACTCTAAGAATGACCAAGAACACAAAGAACATCTACAAATAGTTTTGCAAGTGTTAAGAGAACAACAACTGTATGCAAAGTTTACCAAGTGTGACTTTTTCAAAGACAAGATTCAGTACCTCGTACATGTAGTGTCGAAGGCTGGAATCTAGGTTGATCCGAACAAGGTAAAAACCATCATGGAATGGCTGGTCCCTAAGAATGCATATGATATCAGACCGTTCATGGGAATTACCGGAAGTTCATTGAGGGTTTCTCCAAGATTTCTTACCCCATAAACTCACTACAAAAGAAAGGTAAAAAGTTCGAGTAGACTAAAAAGTGCGAGGAAAGTTTTAACAAGTTAAAACACTTATTAACCACCACCCGATCCTAAAAATTGCTGATCCATTTAAGGATTTCGTCGTGTGTACCGATGCTTGCAATGAAGGGTTAGGTGGGGTCTTATTACAAGATAATTATGTTGTAGCTTATGAATCCAGAAAACTAAAAGATCATGACAAGAATTATGCGACACATGATCTAGAACTTGCTGCTATAATTCACGCCTTACAAATGTGGTGGCACTACTTAATTGGAGGAAAATTTTTACTTATGTCATACAACATAAGCCTCACATATTTATTTGATCGATAGAATTTGAATGCAAGACAAGCCAGATGGCTGTCCTTTCTAAGTGAGTATGAATTCAAAATAAAGCACATAAAGGGAAAAGAAAATAAAGCAGTAGATGCTTTAAGTCGTCATGAAAATTTACTGTGTGCAAGCAACAACTATGAATTTGATCTAGGAGATTAGATTTTAAGTAGGAAATTCTGATGGGAAATATCAAAGGTTAAAGGAAAATACTTCTAAAAATGAACAAGAACAAGTAAAAAAAGACTTTAGCCTAAACCAACAAGGACTTTTGTTGTATAAAAATGGGCTGTATATACCTAACATAAGAAAAATTAAATTGACAGTCATGGATGAACTGCATAAAACACCATACTCGGGGCATTTAGGGTATTAGAAAATGATTACCATGATCAGAAAGGACTTCTTTTGGCCAAACATGAAAAAGGAAGTGGCTGAATACTTATCTCGCTGCCTGGAATGTCAACAAGTTAAAGCAGAGCATTAACATCCCGCAGGATTGTTGCAGCCACTACCCATTCTAGAATGGAAGTGGGATACCATCATTATGGATTTCATCACTGGATTGCCCAATAATTTCAGACAACATGATTCCATGATGGTTGTGATTGACAAACTAAGCAAAGTGGCTCATTTTATACCTGTCAAATCTTCCTACAAAAATGTTAATATTACATACATTTTCATGAAAGAAATATTTAGGTTACATGACATACTGAAGGTGATAGTCTTGGATAGAGACACGAAGTTTAAACGTAACTTTTGGAAAGCCTTATTTAAAGGCTTGGGTACCCAGTTAAATTTCAGTACTGCATATCATCCACAAACGTATGGGTAGACTGAAAGAGTAAACTAGGTTCTAGAGGATATGCTAAGAATGTATGTTGTGGAAAAACCAGGTAAGTGGAAAGACTACCTACAGTTGAATTTGCTTATAACAATAATTTCCAAGTTTCTACAGTTATGAGTCCATTTGAAATTTTATATGGACATAAGTGTAATACTCCAATCTCATGGAGCAGTCTTGTTGATAGAATAATGTTAGGACTTGATTTATTAGAATATATGGAACTAACGATGAAACAGGTACAACAAAACTTGAAGGCTACCCAGGACAAGAAATTTTTTTATGCCGACTTAAAAAGAACTCCTAGAGAGTTCTAGGTGGGTGATCATGTATACATAAAGGTAAAGCCCAAGAAAAGTACCTTGAGATTGGGGAAGTATAAGAAATTGGCACCTAGGTATTATGGGCCATTTTAAATTCTATCTAAAGTAGGATCGGTTGCATACTAGTTAGCCCTACCAACCAGTATTAAAGTACATAATATGTTTCATTTTTCTATATTTAAAAAATATTTTCATGATGTTTCTCATGTGATTAGCTAGAATGTAATCTTAGGTGGAACTCGAGGGAGAGTTCCAAGTGGGATCGGAGCACATCATCGACAGGAGAGAACTTTTACTCCGGAACCGTACCATCGGATAGGTAAAGGTGCAATGGAAGAAACTTAGTCCGAAATAAGCTACTTGGGAGCTGGAAAGTAGTATGCAAGAGGCATATCCAGACTTATTCCAAGAGGCTAATATGGAAGAATAAAATCAAAGGTTATGTCACATGCCCCAATTTGCAAAAACAATTTTATAATATTTGAGGAACATTGTGTTAAATTTTATGCTAAGTTGTAATTGATGACCCAGTGGGGTCAAGAATATTTAATGTAAATTCTGAATATTTTATTTATAAATAAATAAATGAGGAGACAACAGCTTAGGGAAGCTGTTAAAAGAGTGTTTACTGGTTAATTGGTGGAGGAGACTGGGTGGAGAGAAAACTGACAAGTGGTGGCATCCTCAAACCACTTCCAACTGTTGCAGGTGGCAACTTCCCTATATTTGTGGTCATGATTCTCCAAGAAAGTGGAATCAGAGCGCGTGGCTCATTTAATGAAAACTGACCCAGAAGACCTAGGCATCTCTATAAAATTTCCCATTGAAGAGAGTTGAGGCTCCTCATTCTAGGGAGGTGATCATTCAGGGTGAATGAATTTACTCAAGATAAATTCAATGGAGGGGAGTCTGGAGTGTGTTTGAGGGGTTTAACTACTGAGATTGAACTAATTGCAGCTTCTAAGCTGAGGTTCATACTGTTGAGAGCAGATTTTGATTATTGAGGTAATTGGACCAGTCAGGTGACATAGGTCTTACAATTGCATTCTCCACCCAGTTTTCAGCCAAGAAGACCAGGAACAAGCTCATGGGTCTTGAGGAAGTGTTGTCTAAGTGCTCTATAGGAGTTTGGTTGGGAGGAACAACCTCCTTAAGCTGTTGTTGTCTTGTCCTCAACAGGTTGTAATTTATTTTATTGTCTTCAGTTAAATAATTCTTATTTTATCTACTACATACATGTTAGTATTTTAGGGTTTATGAATGAAAAATAACTGAGTAATGTTGAATCCAGTAAAATTATAGATTATAGTAGAAATAGAAATGATTATGTAAAAAGTGAAACAGATAGAATTAAAATTTCCAAGCTATGTTTTTCCACTCTTGAACTCAGGTCGCACTCTAGCACAGCTGGATTGCTGAGGTGAATGAAATGATTCTTTTGTTCGAATGTAAACAGTAGATAGATTTTACTTCAATGTTTATGAATTACACTAAATAGCAGTGCAATGTATTGTCTGCTTTATTTACTTTAGCTAACTAAATAGAAACAATAAATATTATTCCAGTATTAGTATGTTGATAAATAGAAGTTATAGTTAACAGAAGTAAAGTAAGTAAATTAACATCTAAAAACCATGTGAAAAGGAAATTGTAAAACAGTTTATAAACATTAACATTCCAGACCAGTGTGTGTCTTTATCTAAGACCAAATAATTCATCTAAATCCTTTTGAAATTACAAAAATTACTAAAATTTAACAGTATCCTAGTTTTCAAGTAGTCTGCACTAAAACCTTAAGTATTTCTCCTATCTAAAAACTAGAAGCAAAAACTGTAAAAATTATTTTAGGATTTCTTATTTGAACACAGCTAGTATCAAAGTTATAACTATAAGTCATTTCATCATTCATTATTCTATTTTTAAAAAGAGAGTCAAGAATGCTATAAGTAGAAACAAGGATTTCATAAAATGTAGGGTTTTACAAATATTCTTTTCAACCCTTAAAAAGCCGAGTTCTAGAAATTAAACAATATCTCATAAACAGTGCTTTAAAATTTATTATAATACATACTATTAATAAATACAATACATATGTAAATCATGAACAAAATAAACAATAATAGTTAACAATTCGTATATATATAAATCCTTAATCAAAGGTAGGCTTATAGCCTGTGGAGTTGAAGGGTCGAAACCCAAGCTTGCTAGTAAAACCAAATATACAAAAGTATTTTATATTAAACTGTAAATAAGATACATTACTGACAGGAGAAGTAAAACCCAGTTCATTTTATAACTCGACTGTTACATAGTATTCATTTTCTTGAAGTTCAAATGTAAAAAGGAAAACCGAAACAACACAAAACAGAGGTCACTTAGCATCTCTAAGCTCAGAGGAAACTCTTTATAGATCTTAAACAACAACATTTACATCACTTAAGCCGTAAGGCTGAAACTGCATAACCAAAAACCACATATACATCACGGCTGCAAGAGCTTGTGTTACCCAGCGAAGTACAGCAAGGGTTTTCAAATAAAACATGGGTAATAATCAACACACTAAAAATCATAACCAACAGAGAACCGAAGCCTTGTATCCAACCACAGGAACCTTCATCCAACAACCCAAACCGCAAGCAGGGAGAACCCTCGATGAGATCGACGCTTACCAGTTGGAAGCCCACGAAGTTAACTGGTGCACGAGCTTGCTTTCCACCCTTATCCTGGAGCTGATAGCAGGACTCTGCAAGAACATAAATTCAAACAATAATTAAACTCGGTTCATAATTTAATAAAACCCTAACTTGGTAAATCATTTGACAAGAGGAATTCGAGTAGGGTAAAATGTATATCTATGAAAAAGAAGAATCAGAGCCGAGAAGAAACAACCACCCAGCTCGAATGCACTAAACCGAGAAGCAAGAAAACCCTTAATCCAACTCTGCGATAGAGACAACAAAGAGGTAGTCTCAAGTTTTACAATGCCAAAGCAAGGAACGAGCAGTCACAAGGGTAAGACCATTTACAAACTACGAGCCAGTTGAAGAAACCTTTAACCACACACACAGTGTTTTCCTTACTCACAAGAGAAACCAAAACAAAAACTATGATACAAAAAATCACTTTGCAAAGTAATGCAGACTATGGTGCCAACGAATAAGGAAGTTGTAGGCCTCTCATGGCCGCAAAGACTCATAGTGCAGCTTGCATGAGGAAAAACCCTCGGACCAAAATTCAAAGGAGTAAGGGTTACAACGTTTTAAGTCAACCAACGTATGGAGGAGGCCTTGTCCACGTGCCATCCAAAAATCTCCACAAATGTGGGTCGAAGTCTAATGTCAGCGCTGCACATTCGATTTTAAACTTATCATTGCCAATAATAAAAATCACGCCATCGACTATATTATAATAGTTCATATGATTGCTTATAATGTCAAATTTGCCATCGATTATATCATGCCTTGGAACTAGTATATTATAGGATCAAAACTTATAATGTATATTGCCATTAGTTTCGACTACATTATGGTAGTTGACAGGTAGTAAAACTACCTTAGGTTACAAGTTAGTATATTTTGTTATAGCCTATTATTGGTAAACTATAAATCAACATAGTATTATAATATTGCAATAACAATTGTATCATGGTTAAAATCTAAATACTATGAATACAGCTTGTCTACTAGCTGTACAAAAAGATATCCATACTTGCAACAAATCAAACAAGTTTGGTGTTGTGCTAGAGCTAGTAAAGGAAAAATAGTAGTAAGATCACGGAACAGTCGAAGTGATTATGTACCAAGACCATGAGCTGTATGCTCACTGTGGGAATCTATAAATAACCATGTACTATAATTTATAAAAGATAATCATCTTACGACAGAAGGACCTTTGGAAGAACTCATTCTTTTAAACAACTTTGATTATGTCAAGGATATAAGGTCATTATGGCTTTAGATATAAATACTGTCATAGAATCAAAACAACAAAATGAAATTTACTTTACCTCTTCGGAGACTTGTAGCATAATAATCGATTTATATACTAGCATCTTAACATGCTAGAGAATTATTTTTTTGACATAATTTAAAATAAACACCTACATGTTCATACGCTTACCTGCTGAACCTGTAAGAACCGGTAGTCCATTTGAGTTAGCAGAACGCTAAGTAAGCCCCGATTTCAAACAAGGATTCTCACCTAATTGACAAAAGTAAATCATCAGTATAACTAGCAGCAACTAAATGCAAGTCCTCTTTTCTATCACTTATGAAAATTAAAGTTGTATTAGTTTTTCTGTTATTTGAAACTAACCTTTAAATTTGTTAAACTATTTCATTTTCCGCTAACCGCTAGCAGTCACTAAACTGTGATTTAAGACATTTTATGTCACTTTAAAAATTTTAAATTTTTACGAAATTCTGGGTCATTACATGTGGTATCAGAGCACAAGGTTCAAACACTAGGGCTTGATGAAGCTCAACTTGCTTATATGGAATAGTAAATTTAAATCATTATGCTGATGTTTTTTTCTTTGAATGATATACACAAAGAAATTTATTTATGAGTTAATGACAGGTATGGAAAGATTGGAAGAATATGCGGAAGAGGAATCTCCTTATACTGAGCAAGATAATCTACAAAGAGAACCTATACAAGAATATATAACCAATAACTCTTCTGAATTACTACAAACAGTTAAAGAATTAAAATCAGAAATGGATTCTGTTAAGAAAGAAAATGAGAGGATTCCGAGAGCTGAGGAGGAGCTGAATCAGATCTTAATAGAAAGATTTCATACTGAGGGAAAGGGTAAAAGAGCCGATTCTGAAGATATAAGTTATCAACATAAATATAAGAAGGCTAAACAAATTAAAAATGAAAGTAGCTCATCTTCCGAAGTATATGGTGATCAACGTAACTCTCATTATACTAGTGACAGTAGTGAGGATAACCACCATACTAGGAAAAGAAAATATAAACCTTATGAAGAAATCTCTGGGGAGTTTAAGAAGATCAAGCCGCCAACATTTAATGAAGAAACTGAAAAGGGAGGAAGCGGAATCCTGGTTATCCTAACCAGGATGAAGAAGTATTTCTAGATTTATAACTATTCTAATCAACTAAAGGCTAGGATGGCTATTTATAATCTTACAGGGAAAGCTAATATATGGTGGCAAGACTTAAAAAGAATGAAAGGTATAAGAGAGAAAAACATAAATGGGAGTACATTCAAGAAATACTTCAAATGTTTTTTTTATCTGAACAATACTATGAAGAAAGGGCTAAAGAATTCTATGAGTTAAAACTAGGTACAATGAATATGAAGGAACTAAATAGTAAGTTTCTAAGTCTGCTTAGGTATGTGCCATACATTGTAGACGAGAAAGATAAGGTACACCGGTTTCTCAGCTGTTTACCTTATCATATAAAGGACAGGATTGAATATGATAATCCGAAAACCCTAGAAGAAGCCATGAGAAAAGCAAATTTTTGTTATGAACAGAATCGTAAAAAGGAGAGTATGGCCAGCTAGAAGGCCAAAAAGAATAATAATTTTGATCAAAAGAAAAAAGAGTTTGTGCCTAATCTAAATTCTAAAAATAATAACACCAGAAAATTTTCTAATAAGAATTTCCAGGGGAATAAGAGTAATTCACAGACTAATGAGAACAATGAAAAGAATAAAGAGTTTGCTAACAATCACGGTAATTACACAAATAACTTTGAACGAAAAGAACCCATAAAGTGTTGGGAATGCAATGGTCCACATTATGCCTCAATCTGTCCCAATCAGAAAAAGACTGTCAGCAATATCCACACAATACAGGAGGAGACGACTGTTGGTGATTTAGCAAGGACAATGCCCAGGATCAATGCAGCTTTGGAAAATCAGCAAGCAGACTATCAAGCTTCCATGGTGGAAGTGGAAGGTAAGATAAATCAAACACCCATATCTATTTTAATTGATCCAGGATCGAGTTTAAACTATATTTCTCCTAACTTGGTAGAAAAGTGTAAACTTCCAGTTGAAAAGTTTGCAAGTTCTTGGTTAGTTCAGTTAGCTACTGGTGCAAAGAGAAAGGTAATTAGCTTTGTAAAGAATTGTGCAGTAACTATGGATCAATTTGAAACTTTTGTTAAGCTCAATGTACTACCTTTAGGTTCGTATGACATATTAATTGGTATGGATTGGTTGGAGCAGCATAGGGTGGTCTTGAATTGCTTTGATAAAATCTTTACTTGTATAAATAATGATGGAAAATTAATAAGTGTAAAGGGAATCCTTGGGAAAACAACTGTAAGGCAGATTTCTGCTTTGCAACTTAAGAGAGTTGTTAGGAAGGGTTGTAAGGCTTATGCAGTAACAGTAACCAATGAAGAAAATATAAACAACATAGATAAATTAAAATTAGAGGTTATACTATTTCTAAAGGAATATTGAGATGTATTTCCGGAAGAAATTCTGGGACTGCCTCCGAAGAGGGAATTAGATTTTACCATTGAGCTGGTACTTGGTGCAGTGACCAGCTCAAAAGCCCCTTATCAGATGAATATACTCAAATTAAATGAACTTAAGTCACAGTTAAAAAAACTAATTGACAATAATTATATTAGACCCAATGTGTCTCCTTGGGCGGCACCTGTCATCTTTGTTAAGAAAAAGGACGGAACTCTACGACTATGCATAGATTATCGCCAATTAAATAAGATGAATATAAAAAATAGATACCCACTACCTCGTATAGACGATCTATTTGACCAACTACGTGGAGCCACGGTATTCTCAAAGATTGACTTACAGTATGGATATCACCAAGTCAGAATTAAAGATGAAGACATCTTTAAAACAAATTTTAGGACTCGATATGGACATTACGAGTTTGTTGTTATGCCATTCGGGCTTACTAACGCTCCAACTGTTTTCATGTGTCTAATGAATAATGTAATGCACAAATATTTGGATAAATTTGTGGTTGTATTTATCAACGACATATTAATATATTCGAAATCTGAAGAAGAACATAAAGAACATTTAAAAATTGTCTTGTAAGAGTTACGAGAACATCAACTTTTTGTGAAATTTAGTAAATGCGACTTCTTTAAAGATAAAATCCAGTACTTAGGTTATGTGGAGACTAAAGAAGGAATTTCGGTGGATCCCGAAAAGATAAAGGCAATTGAAGATTGGCTAGTTCCAAAAGACGTAACTGATGTCTGATCATTCATGTGGACTACCGGTTATCACCGGAGGTTCATCGAAGGGTTTTTGAGAATCGCAAATGTAATAACCTCTTTGCAAAAAAAGGGAAAGAAATTTGATTGGAATCGGAAGCGCGAAGATAGTTTTAAGAAGTTAAAAACCCTATTAACTAGCACACCAATTTTAAGAATTGCCGATCCAAATAAAGATTTTATAGTATGTACTGACTCCTGCAATGATGGTTTAGGTGGAGTATTGAATCAGGAAGGACATGTCATTGCTTATGAGTCTAGGAAATTGAAGATTCATGAAAAGAATTATGCAACCTATGACTTGGAATTAGCAGCTGTCATACATGCTTTAAAGATGCGGTGTCATCATCTAATTGGAAGAAAGTTTATCTTAATGACGGATAATAAGGGATTAAAATATCTATTAGATCAACCTAACCTAAACGCTAGGCAAGCTAGGTGGCTAGCTTTTCTAAGTGAATATGATTTTGAAATTCAACACATCAAAGGGAAAGAGAATAAAGTTACTGATGCATTAAGTAGAAATGAAAAGCTGAATTTTATAGCAGCTATCAACGCTTATACAACAGATTTGGAAGAACAACTTAAAGCGGGAATAGAACAAGATGAAAATTACCTAAAGTTACAAGCAAAAGCCAAAGAAAATCTAATAGAAAGTCTAAGTATAGGGTACAACTTGAATGAAAAAGGATTATTACTGTATAAAGACAGAATATATGTACCTAATGTACCAAAGATTAAGTTATTAATTTTGGACAAAATTCATAAAACTCCTTATTCAGGGCATCCGGGTTATCAGAAAACTATAACCAAGCTAAGAAAAGATTATTTCTGGCCAAACATGAAGACTGAACTGACAGAATATATTTCTAGATGCTTTGAATGTCAGCAAGTAAAAACTGAACATCAGTATCCAGCTGGGTTACTTCAGCCTTTGCATATCCCTAGCTAGAAATGGGAGATAATTAGTCTTGATTTTGTTACTGGATTGCCTAAAAATTAGAACTTAAATGACTCCATAATGGTAGTGGTTGAAAAATTGAGTAAAGCAGCCCATTTTATACCTATAAAAACCACTTATAAAGCTACAAATATAGCTAATATTTTCTTAAATATTTTTTTTCGACTGCATGGAATACCGAAGGTCATAATTTTAGATCGAGACCCTAAATTTACAGGTAACTTTTGGAGATCTCTGTTTAAAGGATTAAATACCATGTTAAAATTTTAGTACCTCCTTCCATCCTCAAACTGATGGATAGACTGAAAGAGTAAATCAGGTACTGGAATATCTACTAAGAATGTATGTAAAGGAGTAGCCAGGTAAATGGGAAGATTATTTACACCTGGTAGAATTTGCTTACAATAATAATTATCAAGCTTCAACTAGATATAGTCCTTTCGAAATTATGTATGGAAGGAAATGTAACACTCCCATCTCTTGGAGTAATCTGGTGTACATAATAGTATTAGGAATTGAATTATTGAAAGAAATGGAAGTAATTGTAAAGTAGGTACAAGGTAATCTGAAAATTGCGCAAGATCAATAGAAAAGTCAAACAGACCTTAAACGAACTCCAAAGGAGTTCCAGGTATGTGAACATGTTTTCATTAAGGTGAGACCCAAAAAGAGTTCTCTGAGGTTGGGTAGTTGTGCCAAACTAGGACCTCATTATTGTGGTCCTTTTGAAATACTATCCAGGATCCGACAGGTAGCCTATCAATTAGCTTTACCACCAAATTTAAGAGAGTTCACAATTTTTTTCACATCTATGTATTAACTGGAATAATGTGTAGGTGGAACTCGAAGGAGATTTTCTGGTGGAACCGAACTGTATCCTCGAGCAGAGGGAGATCTCACTTCGACACCACACCATTGGTCAAGTGAAGGTGCAATGGAAGCACCTTAGTCCAGAGGAAGCCATCTGGGGATTGGAAAGTCATATGCAGGATGCATATCCAATTTTATTTCAGGGGAACTCTAAGGACGAGGAATAAATAGCATCGAGGACAATGTTATAATTTAAGGGGGTGTGTATGTCACATGCCCCAATTTGCAAACACAATTTTATAATATTTGAGGAACATTGTGTTAAATTTTATGCTAAGTTGTAATTGATGACCCAATGGGGTCAAGAATATTTAATGTAAATTCAGAATATTTTATTTATAAATAAATAAATGAGGAGACAACAGCTTAGGGAATCTATTAAAAGAGTGTTTACTGGTTAATTGGTGGAGGAGACTGGGTGGAGAGAAAACTAACAAGTAGTAGCATCCTCAAACCACTTCCAACTGTTGCAGGTGGCAAATTCCCTATATTTGTGGTCATGATTCCCCAAGAAAGTTGAATCAGAGCAGGTGACTCATTTAATGAAAAATGACCTAGAAGACCTAAGCATCTCTATAAAATTTCCCATTGAAGAGAGATGAGGCTGCTCATTCTAGGGAGGTGATCATTCAGGGTGAATGAATTTACTCAAGAGAAATTCAATGGAGGGGATTCTGGAGTGTGTTTGAGGGGTTTAACTACTGAGATTGAACTAATTGCAGCTTCTAAGCTGAGGTTCATACTGCTAAGAGTAGATTTTGATTACCAAGGTAATTGGACCAGTCAGGTGATAGAGGTCTTACAGTTGCATTCTCCACCCAGTTCTCAGCCAAGAAGACCAGGAACAAGCTCGAGGGTCCTGAGGAAGCATTGTCTGAGCGCTCTCCAGGAGTTTGGTTGGGAGGAATAGCCTCCTTAAGCTGTTGTTGTCTTGTCCTCAATAGGTTCTAATTTCTTTTATTGTCTTCAGTTAAATAATTCTTAGTTTATCTACTACAGACATGTTAGTATTTTAGGGTTTATGAATGAAAAGTAATTGAGTAATGTTGAATTCAGTAAAATTATAGATTATAGTAGAAATATAAATGATTATGTAAACAGTGAAATAGATAGAATTAAAATTTCAAACCTGTGTTTTTCCACACCTGAACTCAGGTCGTACTCTAGCACAGCTGGATTGCTTAGGTGAATGAAATGATTCTTTTATTTGAATGTAAACAGTAGATATATTTTACTTCAATGTTTATAACTTACACTAAATAGCAGTGCTATGTATTGTCTGCTTTATTTACTTTAGCTAACTAAATAGAAATTTGGTATGAAAGAGAAATAGTAAATATTATTCCAGTATTAGTATGTTGATAAACATAAGTTATAGTTAACAGAAGTAAAGTAAGTAAGTTAACATCTAAAAACCATGTGAAAAGGAAATTGTAAAATAGCTTATAAACATTAACATTCCAGACCAGTGTGTGTCTTTATCCAAGACCAAATAATTCTTCTAAATCCTTTTGAAATTAAAAAAATTACTGAAAGTTTACAGTATCCTAGTTTTCGAGTAGTGTGCACTAAAACCTTAAGTATTTCTCTTATCTAAAAACTAGAATAAAAAACTGTAAAAATTATTTTAGGATTTATTTTTTTAACAGAGCTAGTATCAAACTTATAACTGTAAGTCATTTTATCATTCATTATTGTATTTTTAAAAACAGAGTCAAGAATGCTATAAGTAGAAACAAGGATTTAATAAATTGTAGGGTTTTACAAAAATTCTTTTCAACCCTTAAAAAGCCGAGTTCTAGAAATTAAACAATATCTCATAAACAGTGCTTTAAATTTTATTTTAATACAGAGTATTAATAAATACAATACATATGTAAATCATGAACAAAATAAACAATAATAGTTAACTATTCGTATATATATAAATCGTTAATCAAAGGTAGGTTTATAGCCTGTAGAGTCGAAGGGTCAAAACCCAAGCTTGCTAGTAAAACCAAATATACAAAAGTATTTTATATTAAACTGTAAATAAGATACATTACTGATAGGAGAAGTAAAACCCAGTTCATTTTATAAATTGACTGTTCCATAGTATTCAATTTCTTGAAGTTCAAATGTAAAAAGGAAAACTGAAGCAACACAAGACAGAGGTCACTTAGCATCTCTAAGCTCAGAGGAAGCTCTTTATAGATATTAAACAACAACATTTACATCACTTAAGATGTAAGGCTAAAACTGCATAACCAAAAGCCACATATACATCATGGCTTCAAGAGCCTGTGTTACCCAACGAAGTATCGTAAGGGTTTTCAAATAAAACATGGGTAATAATCAACAAACTAAAAATCATAACCAACAGAGAACTAAAGCCTTGTATCCAACCACAGGAACCTTCATCCAACAACCCAAACTGCAAGTAGGGAGAACCCTTGACAAGACCGGGGCTTACCAGTTGGAAGCCCACAAAGTTAACTGGTGCACGAGCTTGCTTTCCACGCTTAGCCTGGAGCTGATAGCAGGAGCCTGCAAGAACATAAATTCAAACAATAATTAAAATCGGTTCATAATTTAATAAAACCCTAACTTGGTAAATCATTTGACAAGAGGAATTCGAGTAGGATAAAATCTATACCTGTGAACAAGAAGAATCGGAGCTGAGAAGAAATGACCACCCAACTCAAATGCACTAAACTGAGAAGCAAGAAAACCCTTAAGCCAACTTTGTGACAGAGACAACAAAGAGGCAGTCTCAAGTTTTACGATGCCAAAGCAAGGAACGAGCAGTAACAAGGGTAAGACCATTTATAGGCTATGAACCACTTGAAGAAACCTTTAACCACTCACACTGTGTTTTCCTTACTCACAAGAGAAACCGAAACACAAACTATGATACAAAAAATCACTTTGCAAAGTAATGCAGATTACAGTGCCAACAAATAAGGAAGTTGTAGGCTTCTCATGGCCGCAAAGCTCACAGCGCAGCTTGCAGGAGGAAAAACCCTCGGACCAAAATACAAAGGAGTAAGGGTTACAATGTTTTAAGTCAACCAACGTATGGAGGAGGTCTTGTCCATGTGCCATCCAAAAATCTCCACAAATGTGGGTTGAATTCTAATGTCAGCGCTACACATTCGATTGTAAACTTATCATTGCCAATATTAAAAATCATGCTATCGACTATATTATAATAGTTCATATGATTGTTTATAATGTCAAATTTGCCATCAATTATATCATGCCTTTGAACTAGTATATTATAGGATCAAAACTTATAATGTATATTGCCATTAGTTTCGACTACATTATGGTAGTTGACAGGTAGTAAAACTACCTTAGGTTACAAGTTAGTATATTTTGTTATAGCCTATTATTGATAAATTATAAATCAACATAGTATTATAATATTGCAATAACAATTGTATCATGGTTATAATCTAAAGACTATGAATACAACTTGTCTACTAGCTGTTCAAAAAAATATCCATACTTGCAACAAATCAAACAAGTTTGGTGTTGTGCTAGAGCTAGTAAAGGAAAAATAGTAGTAAGATCACGAAATAGTCGAAGTGATTATGTACCAAGACCATGAGCTGTATGCTCACTGTGGGAATCTATAAATAACCATGTACTATAATTTATAAAAGATAATCATCTTACGACAGAAGGACCTTTGGAAGAAATCATTCTTTTAAACAGCTTTGATTATGTCAAGGATATAAGGTCATTATGGCTTTAGATATAAATACTGTCATAGAATCAAAACAACAAAAGGAAATTTACTTTACCTCTTCAGAGACTTGCAGCTTAATAATCGATTTATATACTAGCATCTTAACATGCTAGAGAAGTATTTTCTCGACATAATTTAAAATAAACACCTACATGATCATACACTTACCTGCTGAACCTGTAAGAACCAGCAGTCCATTTGAGTTAGCAAAAAGCTAAGTAAGCCCTGATTTCAAACAAGGATTCTCACCTAATTGACAAAAGTAAATCATCAGTATAACTAGCAGCAACTAAATGCAAATCCTCTTTTCTATCACTTATGAAAATTAAAGTTGTATTACTTTTTCTGTTATTTGAAACTAACCCTTAAATTTGTTAAACTGTTTCATATTCCGCTAACCGCTAGCAGTTACTAAACTGTGATTTAAGACATTTTATGTCACTTTAAAAATTATAAAATTTTTACGAAATTTTGGGTCGTTACATGTGGTATCAGAGCACAAGGTTCAAACACTAGGCCTTGATGAAGCTCAACTTGCTTGTATGGAACAATAAATTTAAATCATTATGCTGATGTTGTTTTCTTTGAATGATATACACAGAGAAATTTGTTTTTGAGTTAATGACAGGTATGGAAAGATTGGAAGAATATACAGAAGAGGAATCTCCTTATACTGAACACGATAATATACAAAGAGAACCTATACAAGAAGATATAACCAATAATTCTTCTGAACTACTATAAACAGTTAAAGAATTAAATTCAGAAATGAAATCTGTCAAGAAAGAAAATGAGAGGATTCTGAGAAATCAGGAGGAGCTGAATCAGATCTTAATAGAAAGATTTCATACTGAGGGAAAGGGTAAAAGAGATGATTTTGAAGATATAAGTTATCAACATAAGTATAAGAAGACTAAACAGATTAAAAATGAGAGTAGCTCATCTTCCGAAGTATATGGTGATCAACGTAACTCTCATTATACTAGTGACAGTAGTGAGGATAACCACCATACTAGGAAAAGAAAATATAAACCTTATGAAGAAATCTCTGGGGAGTTTAAGAAGATCAAGCCACCAACATTTAATGGAGAAACTGAAAAGGGGGAGGAAGAGGAATCCTGGTTATCTGGGATGAAAAAGTACTTCCAGATTTATAACTATTCTAATCAACTAAAGGCTAGGATGGCTATTTATAATCTTACAGGGAAAGCTGATATATGGTGGCAATACTTAAAAAGAGTGAAAGGTATAAGAGAGAAAATCATAAATTGGATCACATTCAAGAAATACTTCAAAAATAATTTTTTATTTGAACAATACTATGAAGAAAGGGCTAAAGAATTTTATGAGTTAAAACTAGGTACAATGAATATGAAGGAACTAAATAGTAAGTTTCTAAGTCTGCTTAGGTATGTGCCATACATTGTAGATTAGAAACCTAAGGTACATCGGTTTCTCAGCTGTTTACCTTATCATATAAAGGACAGGATTGAGTATGATAATCTGAAAACCCTAGAAGAAGCCACGAGAAAAGCGAATTTCTGTTATAAACAGAATTGTAAAAAGGAGAGTATGGCCAACTGGAAGGCCAAAAGGAATAATAATTTTGATCAAAAGAAGAAAGAGTTTGTGCCTAATCGAAATTCTAAAAATAATAACACCAGAAATTTTTCTAATAAGAATTTCCAGGGGAATAAGAGTAATTCATAGACCAATAAGAACAATCAAAAGAATAAAGAGTCTGCTAACAATCACAGTAATTACACAAAGAACTTTGAATGAAAAGAACCCATAAAGTGTTGGGAATGCAATGGTCCACATTATGCCTCAGTCTGTCCCAATCGGAAAAAGACTGTCAGCAATATCCACACAAGACAGGGGGAGATGACTGTTGGTGATTTAGCGAGGACAATGCCCAAGATCAATGTAGCTTTGGAGAATCGACAAGTAGACTATCAAACTTCCATGGTGGAAGTGAAAGGTAAGATAAATCAAACACCCATATCTATTTTAATTGATCTAGGAGCTAGTTTAAGCTATATTTCTCCTAACTTGGTAGAAAAGTGTAAACTTCTAGTTGAAAAGTTTGCAAGTTCTTGGTTAGTTCAGTTAGCTACTGGTGCAAAGAGAAAGGTAATTAGATTTGTAAAGAATTGTGCAGTAACTATGGATCAATTTGAAACTTTTGTTAAGCTCAATGTACTACCTTTAGGTTCGTATGACATATTAATTGGTATGGATTGGTTGGAGCAGCATAGGGTGGTCTTGAATTGCTTTGATAAAACCTTTACTTGTATAAATAATGATGGAAAATTAATAAGTGTAAAGGGAATCCCTGGGAAAACAGCTGTAAGGTAGATTTCTTCTCTGCAGCTTAAGAGAGCTGTTAGGAAGGGTTGTAAGGCTTATGCAGTAACAATAACCAATGAAGAAAATATAAACAACATAGGTAAATTAAAATTGGAGGATATACCAGTTCTAAAGGAATATTCAGATGTATTTCCGGAAGAAATTCTAGGACTGCCTCCGAAGAGGGAATTAGATTTTACCATTGAGCTGGTACTTGGTGCAGTGCCCAACTCAAAAGCCCCTTATCGGATGAATATACTTGAATTAAATGAAATTAAGTCACAGTTAAAAGAACTTATTGACAAGAATTATATTAGACCCAATGTGTCTCCCTTGGGGGCACCTGTCATATTTGTTAAGAAAAAGGATGGAACTCTATGACTATGCATAGATTATCGCTAATTAAATAAGATGACTATAAAAAATAGATACCTGCTACCTTGTATAGACAATCTGTTTGATCAACTAGATGGAGCTACGATATTTTCAAAGATTGACTTACGGTCTGGATATCACCAATTCAGAATTAAATATGAAGACATATTTAAAACAACTTTTAGGACTCGATATGGACATTACGAGTTTGTCGTTATGCCATTCGGGCTTACTAACGCTCCAGCTGTTTTTATGTGTCTAATGAATAATTCAATGCACAAATATCTGGATAAATTTGTGGTTGTACAACATTAAGAACATTTAAAAATTGTCTTGCAAGAGTTACGAGAGCATCAACTTTTTGCGAAATTTAGTAAATGCGACTTATTTAAAGATAAAATCCAGTACTTAGGTTATGTGGTGACTAAAGAAGGAATTTCGGTGGATCCCAAAAAGATAAAGGAAATCGAAGATTGGTCAGTTCCAAAATACCTAACTGATGTCTGATCATTCATGGGGATTACCGGAGGTTCATCGAAGGGTTTTCGAGAATCGCAAATCCGATAACCTCTTTGCAGAAAAAGGGAAAGAAATTTGATTGGAATCAGAAGTGCGAAGATAGTTTTAAAAAGTTAAAAACCTTATTAACTAGCGCACCAATTTTAAGAATTGCTAATCCAAATAAAGATTTTATAGTATGTACTGACGCCTGCAATGACCGTTTAGGTGGAGTATTGACTAAGGAAGGACATGTCATTGCTTATGAGTCTAGGAAATTGAAGATTCATGAAAAGAATAATGCAACCTATGAATTGGAATTAGCGGCTGTCATACATGCTTTAAAGATGTGGCGTCATCATCTAATTGGAAGAAATTTTATCTTAATGACAGATAATAAGGGATTAAAATATCTGTTAGATCAACCTAACCTGAATGCTAGGCAAGCTAGGTGGCTAGCTTTTCTAAGTGAATATGATTTTGAAATTCAACACATCAAAGGGAAAGAGAATAAAGTTGCTGATGCATTAAGTAGAAATGCAAGACTAGAAGATCAGCGACCTAGATCTAATCCACAACAAGATTGACGGTTCACAGAAGTGTGAAAGTTCCAAATAGTTGAAAGGAAACCCAATTTTCGCAATCCACATGGTTAGATGTTGATTCCCAAAATTTGAAGATCAACGGCCCAGATCTAATTCGCAAGGAAGATCAACGACTGATAATAGTCATGGAGGATTCATTTTGGAATCCACAAAGGAATAAAATCAACGATTAGGATTAGAGCTGCAAAAGAGATCAATGGTTTATAGAAGCTGCGGAAGGTGGAAGTTGGAAAATAGGAAAAAATATAAGGCAGAAGGTTGAGTTTTTGATTCCCAAGTTCCACAACAAAAAGGAGGAAGGCGGAACACGAAAAGCAAATGATTAAGCTAACAGAAGGTTGCGTTTTCGATTCACAAGTTCCGCAGCAGAAAGGCGGAACATGGAACGTGGAGAGTCAAGGATTAAGATAACATAAGGTTGAGTTCTCGATTCTTGAGTTCCTCGGTGAAAAGGCAAAAGGTGGAACATAAAAGGTAAAGGATTAAGCTAAACGAAACTTAGAGTTCCCGAGATCTGATTTCTGCATCAAATCCAGATCGACGATCAAGGTTGTTCCCACAAGGATCAACTGTGCGGAAAGCATTTGCGGAATGCGAAAGGCGGAAAGTGATCCGGATTTATGCATGAACGCAACAGAATACACAAATAACCATAGAAACAAATATGCAGCAGAAATAACACTTCATTCCATTAATCAATAACTGAAACTTGTTTACATACAGAATGGAAATAAACTAGCTAGAGTGCTGGTAGCTTATCTCTGAGAAGAGATGTGGTGGCTACATGCCTCTGAACTCTATGTTACAATGAAGCTCGAAGGCCTATATATTATTGAGAAACAATGGAAACCCTACACATCCAAAAACCTAACCCTAGGAGGTGAAACGCCTTAATGTGGGCCTCATTGGGTAACTTGGTACATCAATTTCATGGGGTCGTAACTTTAGCATACTACCTCCGTTTGATGCACATGATACATAGTTAGAAAGATATGTTTAAGGACTACATCCATAAACAACAAATATTGAGTCCGAAATGAACTCATATTTGCTTGACCATTCGATGCCAAAAAAACATCGTTTAGGGCCTCAAAACGGCTCCGGAAGTTTAGGACCCGAAAATTGCCAAAAATAGTAAATTGTGCTACAATTAAGGAAACTGGAAAATTGAAAGAAACAGTGGTGGGGGTCCAAGAGGAATAGGTGGGTGGCCACCAATATCCTCCTGGATCAGAAAGTGGCCAAATGAAAGTATCAAGTTGTTGGTTTTTTGACTTCCGAGTTTTGCAGCAGAAGGTAGAAAGTGAAAAACTTAGTTTAGTGCAGAAATGACTATTGTGGTTGCAAAATGAATCTGTAAATGGCGGAACGATTGTTACAATGGTCCTTATGCCTGAAAATGAATGTACAAGGATGAATTTGATCATTATATATCTCCAGGGTGTCTTTTTGGTTTGAAATGCTTCATAACAGTTAGGTATTTTATTAATATGTCTAAAGATATATGGTGATAGATTTTTTTTATGGTTGAATTTTGAGGTATGTTATAGCTGCATAGATTCCCCATATGACTTGCAAAAAATACATCTTCCAGGTCCACAAAAACCATGCGTCTGCAAAGCATCCCAAGTAAGAATCTTTGAGTTAAGACACAACCACATGAAGATTTTGATATTTAAAGGTAAATATTATATCCATAACCACTTAGTCCTTCAATGGGGTTGGTTATTATATTCTTGCTCAATTATCAAATCATAGGCCAACTTCATAGACACATCCCTAGTTTGATTATTCTGGATCCACACCATCCCGTTCACTTTATTAGACAATGAAATCCCAACCTGAACTAGATTACCAATGTACATGTTCCATTCATCCTCAAGATTGGCATGTAACCTCAAGTCCTATGCAGACAAAAATGCGTTTTGATAGGATCCATGCCACACCAAGCCTGTTTCAAAACAACAATGTTCCTTCAATGTAGTTCTACGACCAAGCATCTAGATAGAATATAATCATCATGAAAACCCACAACAATATCTAAACCAATATAAACTTGGATTCTATGACCATTGGACCAAGTGATGTCCTGGTTGATAATAGGTAAGCACTTTATAAAAATATTCCAAATAGCCAAGATGTTTGTCTGCTTCACTTTGAAATTTCTCAACCAGAACTCGGGGTTCAACCGAAACAAATATTTTGCTTTAATGACTTTCTTCCATAAAACCGAATTAGACAAACATCGCCAAAATATTTTTGCACAAAGCGCCTCATTAAACCATAACAAATTCTTAATTCTCCATTCCCCATTGGCCTTAAGGGAAGATAACATTTGACGCAACTAAATGAAAATTTTCAATATTTAAACTCCCGAACCACAATAACTGGAACATCTTTTTTTTGAGAGAAGATATCACATAAACCAACACACAATAAAGCCACAATAAAGTGAGAACTGAAAAATGGGAATACTCTGAGGTAACGAGGTAAGCAAAGTTAACCACCCACCTAGAGATAAATATCTGAATGGCCAACAATTAACCTTTTTATGAAACCTTCTAATAATCCAATCCAAATCAGATTTACGATAGCCATTAGGTTTTATATTAAAACCAAGGTATTTGAAGCTCACCTCAAAGTCTGCCAATTTAAAGCCAAATAATTCAGATATTTGTAGCCTAATGTCCTCATCCACACTAGCATATATGAAACATGGTTTATCATAACTGATCTCAAGGCCCGACGCATTACAAAACTGAGAAGTAATATCCTTAAAGGATCACCATTCCACGATAAAACCATGACAAAAAAGAAGTACATCATCAACAAATAATAGATAAGTAATGACCATGTGATCCCTGCAATTTTGATCCCATCAATAACCTTATGTACTTTATCATCAAGTGAACAAGGATATTGAGGCCCTCAATAGCTAAAATAAACAAGTAAGGAGACAGGGGGAAACCTTGCTTGATTCCTCGATTACCAGAGAAAAAAGAAGTGGTCAACCCATTGATAAGTACCATGAACCTGGAAGATGTAATACAACCCATAATCCAAGCTGTGACTTCATATGAAAGACCTAAATGAATGAGGTTAAGTCTGAGATAAGACCAATCAATATGGTCATGTTCCTTAACAAGATCTATATTTAGAATAAATGCCTTAGTATTTTCTTTTTTGAAGGAATGTATGCATTCCTAAGCAATACCAACGACATCAAGGAGTTAACGATTTGATAGAAATCCAAACTGACTGTTCGAGATGAACTTACCAAGAAACAGTTTTAACCTTTCAGCAATAATTTTCGTTATAAACTTATACAGAAGATTACAAAGAGAAATTGACTGATAGTCACTGAAGGTCTCAGTGTGGTATTTTTTTCAAAATAAGTGTAATGAAAGTCAAAATTCAATGATCCATAAATTCAATACGCCAGGACTCATTAGCAACCTCAATGGTTTCTTTTCCCAGGAGATCGAAAAAATGCAAGAAGAATTCAACCGTCCACTCGTCCGGCCCAAGGCTCTTGTCTTTGGGGAAATTTGACAAAACATTCTTAACCTCCTCTGAGGTTATCTATTTCCCTATCCTCAAGCAATCTTCATCCTCAAAATACCGGGGAAAATGCTTAATAACCTTCAAATGATCCACCAAATAAGAGGACGAGGGCTCAGAGAAGAAATCTCGAAAGAAATCGATAGCAACCTTCTTAAGTCCCTTTGAATTAGAACACATATCACCGTTGGATTCTTTTAAGTACCAGATCGAATTTTTAATTATGCACTAATTGGTGAATCTATGGAAACATTTTATGTTGTTGTCCCTAGCTTCTAACGAAACCACCCTACTTTTCTTCCTCCACTTTTCTTCCTGCACCTTCAGAAGCTGCCTCCTCTTACAGGCCAAAAGCAGAAGTATGTCCTTTCTTTCAGATGAAAAAAGAGCATCGTCTAGGGAATTAGATAATTGTTGAAACTCCTCATCAATAAGAAACAACTCCTTTGCTTTATTAGCTTTCCTCTCTTTCTCCCACTTTCAGACCTCATTTTTTAAGCAATGTAACTTCTTTACCAAATGACACAATGGAGACAAACTGACATCCAAATCAAATTTTTTCCAAGTATCTTCTTTCATAATACATAAATCATTATCCTCAAGCGACATAAGATTGAACTTGAATTGATAATGTAGCGGTTCCATTTCCAAATCCAATTCCAACAAGATAACCTTATGATCTGAGAAGCACATAGAATAAGCCTAGGATCTATATCTCCCAAATGCATCACATAAAAACTCTTCCACCATAAATATGTCCAATCATTTTCCACCCCCGCTGCTCCACATTGACCATTGGACCAAGTTGGAACTAGGGAGAAAGGTACAATATCAATCAGTTTAGCATAATCAAATAAAGAAAGAAAATAATCAGAAAGCAGGTCCAAAGTATTACCCCCCCCTGGCAAAATTCCTAAGGGGACATCGTAAGATTTAAATCACCTGCCAAGATGAGGGTTTTATCGTGAAGAATACCGACCTGGTGTACACGGTCCCAGAGTGAGCGCCTGTGATGATATGGGGCATATACATTTAAGATACGAACAATATTTTTATATCCTTTGAGCTTGCCTTCAACCAATATGCTAGCAATGGTGACATATTCCTTCATGTCAGCCACCTTTGGATTCTAGCCAACCAGAGTGCCACTAGATAAACCTACAACAGCCAAAGCACAACCACGCTAAGTATGTTTTAACTTAAGAAATAAATCACACGTAGCTCTAGTCGGAAGCATAGTTTCTTGTAACTATAGAACCCTCAGATGCAATTTCCCTATCATATGTTTTAGGGAAGTTCACTAAAGGCCACTTCCAAGCCCCCGAATGTTAAAGGATACTGAAATCATTTTATAACCACATAATGGGCTACATTCTCTATAAGAGCCCAAGGAACCACAAAACAAACAACAGAAGCAAGACGTGGTAAACCCTTTTCGTTCAAAGAAGAGACCCAAGGGTTATGGCAAGTAGGATCCATTGAAGCACCCGGAGCCCCCTCCCCTGACAACTTCTTGGTTTTAGACTTAGAGGGCTTACAAATAGTGATATTAGGGTTACAAATAGAAGAAAAGAGCAAAATGACTGAATTATCAATAGAGGGAGAAAGTGTTAATGGGTAAGAACCCCCCTTCAGAATCCTGGAAAGGAGAGTCAAGAACAGGAGAAGGGGAGATAGAAATGTCAAGAGTCAGGGTTGGAATTTCATTTCATATCTACCCTTCTAACTAAATTTTTCGACGTTTTGATTGATTTTTTATTTTTTATTTTTTATTTTTGTTTTTGTGAAAAGGTTATACTTTTTATTTTCTAGTTATCCTTAAAAAAAGTTACCCTTCAACCATGAAGATAGAATTCTTTGGTTAATAAAATTTTATTAAAAAAATTAAGCAATGAAAACATATTTTTTATTAAATACTTAAAAAAATACTGATAAAATTACCTACCAAAAACAACACAAACTAATAAATGACACCTACCAACATTATGCAATATACACCCATTACATCCCAGATTCCTTGCAATTAAAATTTCCGTTTAAAAATGGGTTTCAAAGTTCCGAGCCTATAGAAAAACTAACAAAAAAATTAAGTTTTGGAAAATTGTTTACCTGTTCTGTTCTGTCAGACATTTTCTCAAAATATCTAGAAGTATTTGACAAAAAAAATCCGAGTAACAAATATACATCCTCAAATTCCAACACTGCACCCAATGCATTCGATCTTGACCCCTCCAACACGAAAGTAAAGTTTGATTAGAGTAACGTTGGATCTGGCAGCATCATGCACCTTACAAAACGCCCTGTTAAATAAACGAATCTAGAGCCAAACTCCATGCCCATACCATTCAAATTTGAAATTTGAATATCTTAACGTGCCTTTCAAATTTAAAATTTATATACGAACAAACATAACAATAAGATATCTATATACGAACTAATCTAGGGGAAAATGGAACAATATTAAAACTAATAAGGATTTGCTTTTGGTACTTAAAATCCCTTTCAAAAGTTGCAGTGAAATGAAACTTTTGTGAAATATTCCATAACAATAAATTACTTTTAATTACGAAACACAACCCATATTTAATTCATTCATACATATAATCATTCCAATAAAAATAGATTATATTTTGATTGAGTGTTGCTATGTTGTAATATTGATCCCAAAAGCAACAACAAAAAAACGGAATGCCACTCACTTACAAAGAATAATGGTAAAATTAGCTTGGGGTCATTAAGTGTAGCTAGGAACCTCAAAGGAAGAATGTTAAGCCAAGGAAAACCCATCATAGAATTTAACTATATTACAAGCTTAACCCTTGTGTTCATGAAATGTGAGGGAAAATTATATGCTCACCAAAGATTAGTGGTGGGAATAAAGTGATGTGGGCTTAAGAGTTAATAAATTAAGTGCTTTCTATGTTATTAGAAGATAAATTTGTCTCAAACAACCCCTCCTCATATGCAATTCTTATAAACACTAAACCCAACTCTCTTTATAAAAACATTATGGTTTGAGCTCATTCACATAACCCAACTCTTTTTGTAAAAACATTATGGTTTGAGCTAATTCAAATAATTCACATGGATCATGTAAAGGATCTCACATCCACAATATAATTCACCACAAAATGGATAAAATATGTGAAAATGATCGAACTTTAAACTTTGTAAGGGCATGTCCAAATTTAGGTACAATGCTAAGAAAAATGATTAATGAATAAATTCGGAAGAAAACCATGTAACTAAAATTTTTGTAAACCACGTAACTAAAAATTGTGCAAAGTGGACTTGGTAATATCTAAAGACCTATAAAATAAAAAATAGCTTTAAACATGGAATATATATATATATGATTAGTTTGGTGATGACGACGATGATGATTAACATCTAGTGAGACCAACTATGGACCAACTTTGGTCTATTGAACCTTAAAATCTTGTTCCTGTGCTCAAAAAGCTTGCCAAGAAGCTTTCCAAGCTCACTATAAAGTTTTGGCAAGTTAGGAGCTTATAAATGTTTGTATTGTACCAAATACTATGAAACTTAGATCTAATGTGGGTGTAAGCAAAGCACTCTAATAGAAAGTGTTTTTCATCCTCAATGCTCATAGACTCACACAGATGGCAAACCCTTTCCGTCCATGGAGTTTTAGGAATAGACCAACACCCTGTTTAGCTATGGAATTCATGAGAGTTCTCTCTAATATTGGCTATATTAACTTTCTTCCCTGATCTAATTACTACCGAGAGATACTTCTGATCTTCCAAGTTATGATTAATGACCTCCTTATAGTATCTTTATTTTCTCTTAACCTCTAAATTTTCCTCATACAGGAATTTATCTTTAAACTTAGAAGTAATTTAATATTTTTTACATTGTCATTGTTCTGCAAAATGTTGTTTTCATCAATGCCCTAATGGTTTAACCAAGCCATGGTATCTTTACACCAACACTGCTTGAGGCGTAGTTGGTTTTGACTTGAGTTTAAAACAATTTTAGGAAGTCTCTCGTTTCCCATGTTATTTATTTTATGCTTGTACATTAGGTACCTAGTCATAGCCATGCTCTCATGGGGGAAAGACCCACTTCTATGAGGAGAATAGGATAAGGCATATTGCTTTTAATTTTGAGGTTATAAGTTATAAACTGCTTCTAGATTTACTTAATCTTCCTCCAAGTTTCTCTAGAAATGTTGCACCCCCATACTTCACAACCATACAAGATAACATGGATGAAAAGAGTTTCAAAGAGGAACTTCTTTTTATGCCACATGACCAGATTGGATGATTTATAGTTATTTTCAAGACCAAAATAAACTTTCCACCCTCCATTAGTCATTTTCTCAATACTATAGTTCCAATTGAGCTTCTGATGAATATCAATTTCGAGATACTTGTAAGAATTCTTAATTGCTTATCGAGATAAGAAGGACAACATAACGTAGGGGATGATAACTATCCTAGCTAAGATTGTAGTGCTTATGTAACTTAAATTAGATCAATAGAAATCCAAATCCACTAAATTTTTCAAAAAGAAATTCACTCTAACCCAAATAAGATGGATTTCTACTAGTTCTTACCTACATTTATAAACATAAAAAATATAAAAATCTCAAATTATTGATCAATTATCAACTCTAAAAATGACTAAAAACTCAATTCCTAAATTATTTAATTAGCTAAATTTACACTAGCATAGATCCATTTTAAACCCATATCTATTAAACACCTAGAGGTATCCAATTTATTGAGGTGTACATTTTTTTACTATTTGGATCCCTCTTGGTACTTGATAGATATGGGTTTAAAATGGGTTTATGCTAGTTTAATTTTTATTTATTTTATTTAAGTCTATATGTAATTTATACTTTTCATTTTTTATTTTTTTATTTTTTTTATTTATATAGACTAACATAACTTGACTAACTTGACATAATCTCCTTCATAGTGGATTGGAAAGCATCTCGATTCTCTCTTCTCTCCGTGCAATCAATAGTTTATCAACCATAAATCTTTAAAATCTGATTCCTAAATTATTTAACTACCTAAAATTAATTTAGATCATTTAGATCAATAAATGAACAACAAAAAAAACCATACAAAATTCAATTCCTAAGTTATTTAGGTAGGTGAACATAGATCTTTTTAGTAGTGGATACGTCTACTTAAATTGTTTGAGTAACTCAATTTATATTATAATTTATGCACCATAAAAATTCCAAAAAGATTCAATTCCTAAATTGTTGTTTGATTGGTTAAATTGAGATAAATACAAATAAAAAAAATTCAATTCCTAAATTATTTTAGTTTCATTAACATTTTAAATCCATAATAAAGAACTAAAAAAAGTCAAGGGGTGGCACGTGCGGGAGGGATCCTCACGGATCCTGAAGAAAAAATTGAACAAACCTATGCTTGGGGAATTGGGTGCAGGACTAACAATGAGGCAGAGTGGACAACCCTTTTGCAAGGATTGAGGATTCTCGTCGACTCAAATCTAGACAAGGTAGCAATTTTTGGCGACTCTAGACATGTCATATATAAAATGATTAATGGATAAACTACTGGCTCGATAAAATGTCGTCGTTTGTATGACAAAGCTGTCGCTCTGCTCTCTCCCCGTTATGAATTTTGTCATATTCTTCGAACAAACAATGTCATGGCCGATGAAAATGAAAATGAGGGGGTTTCTCTCCCACAAGGGCACTTGAAGCTCAATGGGGTTAATTCCCCCCCTTTACCCATACCCTAATGGATTTTTTGCATAGAAGGGCCACTAACCAACGCACAAAAGAAACAATTTCCAAGGTTTTGATGCTAGGGATTTTGTATATATGGGATCCCAACATAGATCATGGCATAAGTGATTCATTAAACATGGCAATGATCATGATCCAAAGGACGTTAAACAAGACCCCAGCGCATTCTTGGCTTGCTCCACCGCCTCTCTTGCCATCGGCACGTGTGCTCCCTCCCTCCTCGATTCTTGACGTTATTAACTCTAGTCCTGTCCAGAGTAATGGTCTTTGCAGCTCGCACGCTCCAGGTCCTGTCTTATTTTGTGCTATGGCTTCTTTCAGACCCCATTCTTACGCTGCAGCTCCTAGAAACAATTGTTTGAACCTTGCTCACTCTGTTTTCTCCCCAAAGAGGACGTTGTTGAATGTGATTTCAAGAGTTGGTGAAGGTTATCTCACAGAGATACCGTGAGAGTCTCATCCTTTTTGCAGGGCGTTCGTGAAAGAAAGGCTTGCCCTTGCTGCCTTCAATTCCTATCATTGCTCTCCTAGCGACGACGGTCCTCTGTGGCATTTGAATTTGGGACTCGGGCCCAATTTTCTGAAGGTGAGGTTTTCTCAGTTGAAAGCAATTTGGTTTTAGGTTGTAAGTGCTTTGGCTGGACGGAAGGAACTGTTGACCTACCCTTTCCTATAATTGCAAAGCTGATCGGGATTCTCTCTTGAGAGAAGTCAGTATTCTTCACTCGGCCCTTAGTGAGTTTTTTGGTTCACAAGTCCAAGATTTGGAAGGTGCCGTCAATAGTCTTTCTCGCTTATCCCTTGCCTCTTGCTCCCCTTGGCAAGGCATCATGAACCCAACAAATGAGAATGCAGGGATTGCAGATTTGAAGAAGTATCTCCGTCGCCTGTATGATATGATGGCAATAGGCATAATGGATAACAAAGCTCTGGTGCAAGAGGTGAAGGATATGGGGGAGGTGGTAAGTTACACTTCCTATCAAATAAGCAATCATGACTCGCGAATTGATGACATCGAATCCAACCTCTGAGACCTGATGGGAAAAGTGGATAGAATCCAGGAAGATCTTCAACGTTTGGTTAATATGAACCAAGCTAGTCAGGCCCGTGAAACCCCTGTTGCAGCTCAACCAATGGAGGAGGAGTCGGTGGAGCAACCTGTTAAGCTGGCAGGCTAAATCCTTAATGGCTTTCTCTGTTTACTTTTAAATCAGCAGTATGTTAGGGTATATACTACCACTGTCCATCGAATTTATGAAAAAACTGTAAGTGGAGTTCTGTGGTCCCCCCTCTAGACCATTTTTGGTTTTGTGTCATTTGAACAGCAAGAACTCCCAGTCTTGGTTCTTTTTTGTGTAATGAATGGCTATGCACAGGCTGTTTAATATTAACTCTTTTTCCTGTTTCTGTTTAAAAAAAAAAACTAAAAAATTCAATTTTTAAATTATTTTAGTTTCATTAACATTATAAATGTATAATATATTTTTATTTTAATAAATTATAAACTAGCACACCCACATAGTTTGTGTTGATAGGGATCAAATGGTTAAGAGATAGTTATATAATATGATGGAATAGAAGATTGTTTGGGTTTAACTATGAGTTATCCATGCTTAACTACATATTATAACCAACAATTTTTTTGTTATCCATTTATCAACTATCAATTTTTTATTATATTCTTTTTCTTTCTATCTCACATTTGCTTTATAATTTTTATTTTTTTTATCTCACTTTTTTCTTTTTCTTTTTATCACCTGGCCACAAATTATTTTTTATATTCATTTTTTTATAATTGTTTATTTCAAATTTTAAACTAGTGCCATAGAATCAATCTAGACACTACACTTCTCTCATCCTGGTCTGTCCATAAAAAAAACATAGGCCATAATCCACCCCACAACTATTATCATTGCATAACACTTAACTCTACCTTTTCATTAACATTCAAATCCATAATAAATTCTTGTTAAACGACTTAGTTGAGATCAATTATAAACCGTCTTCATTGCATAACACTTAACGCTAACCCATCAGCGAGATGTAGAACAGTTGGTGGTGGGGTATGGTTAAGACACCCCCTAAGCTGAAAGGTGGCCGGTTCTAATCTGGTTGGATACCAAAAAATCCAACCATGTTAAGGGTTGGTGCGCTAACCCTAGCTGTTAAGCACTTGCCAAAGATTCGGACACAACACTTGTCTCCTCCTGATTAGTAGATTAAAAAACATAAACCGTAGTCTACCCCAAATCTCAAATAAAAACCTCTATCCACCACTATTATCATTGTAATTCTTAACTCTCTACAGGTTAATTATTTCACTTTCATTAACACTCAAATCCATAATAAATTCTTATTAAACGACTTGGTTAATTATTTCACTTTCATTAACACTCAAATCCATAATAAATTCTTATTAAACGACTTAGTTCAGATAAATTATAAACCGTACTCATTGCATAACACTTAACCCTAACCGTTAAGCCCTTCGGCCAGAAAGAACCCGGTTTAAACCCTAACAAATACTTCTCTTTGACCAATCGAGAAAATAATATGTTAAATGGACTTATAGCATAAACCCTTAACAATAAAAATAGAGTATAACACTGGGTCCGTAATTAGTAAACGTAGCCGAAAGCCGAAAAAGAACACCATTTAAACGGTAGGAAGTCCTCTCTTGAACACTGCATGTCTCTACTTTCTTTGATCCCTGAACTCTTTGGCCCTCCTACGCTCGAGCGCCTCCCGAAACTTTCGATCATCGCCATCAAAAGCCCCACAAGACTCACAGAGCTTCTTCAGCTCTTCAAGGCAATCTATCAATTTGTTATGATATGCTTCCAGATCCTTAAAACGCTGCTTCTGAGAAAGCTGCAACTCCCGTTCTCTTCCCAACAAAGTGTCTGGGCATTGCGCCCCTCTGCAGACACTCTGTCCCCACTTCATCGCTGGATTCCCAAAGCTTAAGTTCTGCCCACTTAACAGAGATTCCACAACACTAGTTTGAGCCTGTTCAGCTTCCACGTTTGGAAGAAAAGCAAAAAGATTGCTTCTCTCTGCCGGAGTAAGGTGTTCTATCCATGTCTCCTTGTTTAGAACATTTGTCAGGTCGTCCAAAGCAAGTATGTCACCAGGCAAACTTACAGTGTCTGCTATTTCTGGTTCGCCTATTTTGTATTTATTGCTCAAACAGTGTTTTGTTATACCGATCACTATTGCCCGCGACCTGTACAAAAGTTAATGTAGGAATATTAAATATAAAAACGTAGACCTGGAAAGAATCAAAAGAAGATAATAACAAGCGAGTTGTTTAATTATGGTACTATTTTTTTGGCTATTTTTGGTAGGTTTTTACTCATTTTTGGTTATGGAATTTTCAAAACTTACAATGAAAGTATTAGCGTAATTTGATAAAGTCATTTATTCTGAATGCTACATAAAGAATACAAGCCAGATGATGGAATAGAGAGACCTAGGATGTAGAGAATCTGGACATAGAAAATAAAAGTAATAGATGCCTCTTTTTCATCTCAATTCTATTTAATACATATGTGAATGAATATCATCTCATATACATCCAGAAGGCTGTATGCCATGAGAGAGAGGCTTGTACAGTTTGGGAAGGGATTTTTATTCATTCATGGGAATAAGAATCTACTTCAACCAATATGCCCTTAAAAACATTGCTATTGCTAGATCTTACAGAGTGTGAATGTTTAAGGATGTTCGTTTACTGGTGATTTCATTTTTATACTTAAAATCGTCCCACAAACAAGTAAAATTACAAAATTTTATGAGTTAAATTCACCAAATTCCAGCTTCAACCAAAAAGTCAAAATCCTCTCAAAGTTAGACAGCTCCCATAACAAGTCTAGATCACTTACATACCCGTCCTTTTTGTTCTTCCGTTTTTGATAATTTATATAGAGTTTGTCACGATGATGCTCGCAGTAACTGCAATTGTCCAAGCGGGGACTGGAACACCGCCAAGTCCTGTTATCAGAGCGCCTGCACCTTAATTCGTCTGGCAAGTCGAATTCGGCTTTCCTTTTCTTCGACATGATGATATAAGTGGGAATGAATAATCCTCTGATATATCGAGTAATTACATGCGGTTGTCTAGGACCTTAATTCGTTTTGAGAATAGAAACGTATGCGCTCATATGGTCTGAAGGTCTGAAATTGGATAGTATATCATATAGTATGTGGTTTGTGCTTAGGGTTTTCAGAATATATGTTTTTGGATAGTATATCATATAGTATGTGGTTTGTGCTTAGGGTTTTCAGAATATATGTTTTTGGATAGGATATCATATAGTATGTGGTTTGTGCTTAGGGTTTTCAGAATATATGTTATATGTTTTTATAAGAGTGGTTAGAATTTGGACAAGTTAACTTTTAGTTATTTAAAAAATATATTAATGTTATAAAAGTTTAAAAACAATTATATTATTAATAAAAATTATAAATTTATAATTGTTAAATTCTATAAGTTATTTGCTTTTTATCTAGTTATAACTAGTTAACTTTTACTAACTGCTTTTTATTATGCATAATTTTTCTATCAAGTATATATATATATAGTTATGTTTATATATGTTTTTATTTGAGATTTGGAGTGGACTAGAGTCTCTGTTTTTATTTACTGACCAGACAAGTGTGCTGTAAACATTGATTTTACAGTAAATTCGAAATAAAAAATTATAAAAAATAACTTGTAGCTAGTTGATGAATGAAGAACTTGTAATAATACATAGATAACTCATAGCTAATGAATTGATAACTAGAATATAAAAAATAACCTATAGTTGATAAATGGATAATAGAAAGAATGTCTGTGCTAACATGTAGCTCAGGGCCATGGATAACTAGTACTTGAACCGACTTAAGTAGAAGATTACATGAGAAATAAAAAAATATTTCCAAACTGTCTTCCATTTCATAACTATCTCTCAACCATTTACTCCGTGTCTACTTAATCCAACCACAAACTATATGATATGCTAATTATAAAATCAATTTGTATATATAATATACTGATTTTATTCTTTTAATTAATATTTAAAAAAACATAAAAACTAAACCACCTTACTTATCATATAAATATTACTTATCATATAAATCATCTGTGTAAAATTTTAATAATTTATACTTATGATTACCTCACTTATCATATAAATATAAATTAGGAGCATGAGTGGGCCTAATGGTTAAGAGCATGTTTCCTCTTAGGAGGTCACAGGTTCAAATCCAGAGGGGGGTAGTGTATGTACACCTCTGTAGACTTTAGCAGTTAAATCCCTGTGCAGAGGGGGTCCCTTGTCCCACAAACAAGGGGGTCTCATACACCAATTTGGTGTCTCGCTTGGCGGTGACCTTAAAAATAGATTATTATTATTATTATTATTATAATCTCTCTCAGATTTTAATAATTTATACTTATTTTAAAAGTATAATAATCCCACTGGTTTGCTTCAACACCATTAACCTAATTAAATAATTAGGTAGTTTGCTCATAGGTTTGAAATATCTCCCCGATTTCAATAATTTATACATATTTTGGAATTCCAGTGCGTTGCATATGTCCATGCATTTCTTTCAACGCCTTTGGATGGTGGATACCGTTACAGACATTTCAAAATTGAGATACAATTAACGATTGATTATGTTTACAGGTCATTTCAATGGCTAAATACTATCACTGTTTTCATCAGATTAATGATGTATTTTTTAAATACACATTATTGAGTGGATAGATTTTTTTTTTAAAGATTTGAGATAGATTATTGCCAAAAAAAATACACTTTGAAAATTGATTTTATAAAAATCTTTTAAAATTTGACATAAACTATATATATATAAAAGTCATTCAAAATTAGAAATAAACAATTATAATAAGTATTAAATTAGAAATAAACAATTATAATAAGTATTAGCTTATGAATGGATAACTAGTAGCTATGTATGAATAACTCTTTACTGATTAATGGATAACCAACAGCTCATGAAAGATAAGGAAATGAATGTAAGATAAGAAAATATATAGAATAACGTGTGATATAATAATAATAATAATAATAATAATAATAATAATAATAATATAGTTGATAAATGGATAAGAAAAAGAATGTGGGTGATAACATGTAACTAGGCATGGACAAGTGAGAGTTGAAGATGTTTAATTACAAGAATAAAAAGAAGAAAAAAAATCCAACGTATCTTCCATTCCATTTCTATCTATCAACTATTTGATCATTATAGACCCCATCCAACCACAAACTATGTAAGTATAATAGTTATATAGATAAATGATTTTGACTAACAGTTAGTAAAACTAAAAATGCAGTGGATGTGGTAGAGACAATCTCTTACCATCTCAACCCAACGGCCTTGCCCTTCTAACTTTTCTATTACAAGGATATATATGGATATATAATGTTAGAAGGATATGATGCTTTTGGAGGTTATTATGTTTCATAAACATTATGTAGTTTTCTAAAATTTTAAAATTTATAGTTAAGTTAATATCATATAATTTTGGTGGAGTATTATCTATAGATTGATTTTATAATATTGGTTCTAAATTTTAAATAAACAATTATTAAAAGAAAATTATAAAAATAAATTGGTGGCTTATGTATAAATAACTCTTAACTTATGCATGAATAATAGTCAATTCATGATAAACAACCCATTTAATTTGAAAGACAACCCATTTAATTAAAAAAAAGAAAAAATAAGTAACAACTAACTTATGTGTAGCTGACTATCTATATTTACCAACCATAAATTTAATAATTATACTAGTAAATACACAATTAAAAAAAATTTAAAAATATAATTTACATACTATACCTTGTAAAAGTAGTACTGTCACACAATTAAAAAAAAATTAAAAAATATAATTTACATACTATACCTTGTAAAAGTAGTTCTATTATATATCTATGTCAATCTTTTTAATAAGTTAGGTTGACTAACTTTTGATGACCTGTAATTGTTTTACATTATGAGATGCTTCGGAACACTTCAAAGACCCAATCGGACTGTTTGTTTGCTCTTCCATTCAAACAGTGGGAGAGATCAGGAGCGTTAGATTTATTTATTTTTATGGTGATGAATTATGTATTATATTATGTTATTAGAATTATATATATTCTCTATAATGTTTTTTTAGGATAAAATTTTTTAATTGATCAAGATTAATATGGACTTATTTATTTAAATATAAGTTATGGTCATGACAATTAAAGCTATAAAAAAATATTTGTTTCATTTTATGAGTTTCTATACATATTGTAAATGGACATCTCTTTACTAAAATTGAATATGCTTTGAATTATGTGTCGATGGTGGAAAGATTGCGTGATGAAATTCTATAGCCATCACCCTCTGGAATATTACACTATGGCATCATGTGATAAAAGAAGTTTTATCTTTAGTGATGAATTTCATTAGCCATCACCCTCTGGAATATTACACTATGGCATCATGTGATAAAAGAAGTTTTGCAAAATTGTATGGAATCACTAATTGTCTTGATGATATATATTAGAATATTCTCAAAGATGGGAAATGAAGTTCATGTAAAAGAATTTTGGTATGTTTAAAATGAATGAAAGTTATGTGTATGTAGATAATGTAAGTTTATGTGTTAAAAGTAAGTATAGTGACTTTATGGAAATTATAGTGCAAATACTAATAAGCAATAAATAGGAACCCATGCAATAAATAGAAACCAATGTAATCTATGGCAAGTGAAGTGAAATGTCCATTAATTTTGTCATAAAAGAAATTTTACATATGTAATATAATTATTGTTATCAAGTTTGACTCTAATCAAATTGACAAGCAACATTGGTATCTTAACTAGGTACAGGGAGTGTAGTGATTAAGGGATGCAATTTTAAGTGTGAACGGAATAGAAAATGAAGGCATGTCTCTTCTTTTTTGCGAAGTGTGACATATGAAGTGTATTTCATCTTTGCATAGTGGTTGAAGGAGAATAACCTTACCTTACCCTCTTTGTTGCTCTCTTCATCTCCTTCAAATAAGCTTTGCATATAAATTACCAATTGAATAACCTTAAACTATGAATAAAATACTTTACGAATAAAAGTGTGAAATATAAATTACTAATAATGAGCAGATTCTACCCTCTTCGTTTCTCTCTTCATCTCCTTCAAATACAAAGCTCGATTCATATTTTCTTTTGCGGGGCAACCAGACAGAGGCTGAATCTGCAAGGGCATGCTTGCAGTGGCTCGATTCAAAGGCACCCTCCACAGTGCACTACGTTTCATTTGGAGGCCAGAATTTGATATCGTTGTCACACATGAAGGAGCTGGTGCTGGGACTTGAGTCGAGCCAACAAAATTTCATTTGGGTTGTCAGGCCGTCGCTGGAGGCCCCATTGAATTCTGAGTTCTCAGTGGAGTTTCTTCTAGAGGGATTCAAAGAGTGAATGAAGGAAAACAATCAAGGATTTCTTATCAGAAAATGGGTGCCTCAGCTGCTGGTTCGATCTCATCCTTCGACCGGAGGGTCCCCGAGTCATTGTGGATGGAATTCAGTGCTGGAGAGCCTCATCCTAGGGGTACCCATCATCGAGTGGCCCATGACAGACAACTGATTCGCAAATTCAAAGGCGTTGGAGGAGGAAATTAAACACCTTTCAATCAAAAAATTGTTGTTTATAAGATATCGACTGAGGGTTGTGCACAATAAAATAAAATTCCATCTTAAACATAGTGACTTTGATCACAAAATTAGAGTCAACTTTACAAAACGATTGAAAAAGGAGGGGCATCACAAGGGTAATTCCTTTAGCACATATGCCATACTCGATGAAGAAGAATGACCTCCTTTATTTGACTCCTATTTATAGTAACAATAAACCATACCTTCCTGCCACTTTGCACTTCTGCATAACCAATACAACAACTATTTCTGTTTTAATTTAGCAACTTCCTTTTAACTTTCAAAGCAATTTCTATCCTCGAAGTGTTAGCCATTCTAACTATGAATCAATGTTTCTAGAAACTCCCACTGGAATAGGTATTCACCATATCTAAGACCAAGCCAAACCCTTAGCAATAAAGGCATCCCCTTGAATCCAGATATAGCTCTGATACCAATTGTTGGGTTCTAATATCTATTACATTCAGCATGCATATTGAATCTTGTAGTTAAACATAATTAAACATTAAGCAATGGCACACAACACATTAACACGGTACACATAAATTACCTTGCAAACACTTCAACTAGGAAAAACTAACAAATCAATGAGCTTAATCACCCATATATTAATCAACACTCTTAACCAACATTTACAATCATGATTTACTAGACATCAAATCACACTTCATTACATTATGCTATTACACAACCATTACATCTTATTTATAGATGCAATACTTACACTAGCTTGTGGTACTCGAGTTAATTACAACCAACTACTCATTAATGGTAATCCATAACTTCCAAACCTCTTTCAATTATTCTATTACAGTTGACTTGACTCACTCAAAATTTGGTCAATCTCCTATTGCGTTTCTAGTCATTCCAATGTTCATCGACGAGTCGTTTGTTATCGACCAAACAACTATTCCAGTTGGCTAGTCGACTAAAATTTCATCGTCTTTCGACTTCCAAATCCAATTGATCTATAGACTAGTCGACTATAAACTTCAACTATTGATTTCATGCAAAGAAAATAACATTCCCAACAACCCAAACTGCTAAGGGGAGATAAACATGGAGAGTATGGGATTAAGTCTCATAGCAATGATCTAGGAAATATTTTTATACACATAATTGCATAAATATGTAAGCTTAAAACCATCAAATATCTTAGGGAAGTAAACCTTAGGAATTAGGGCTATGAAGGCAGAGTTGAAGCTACCAAGAGCCTTACTAGACAATATTACCTCTTTGACCAACCATACTATATCATCACCTAGCAACTCAAAGAAGTCCAAATAAAATTCAACATTCCACCCATTAGGGCCATGAATTTTATCCTTTTGAAAACTTTTTAAGGCTCCCAACAATTCCTCCCATGGGATTGCCTTGAATATATTTTCATTGTTCTCTTTTTCAACCATCATAGGAAATTAAGAAACCACTTTGATTATTTCTCCTTTGTTAGCCCTTTTTCATGTAAAGATGTCTTTGAAATATTGAAGTCCAAGGTCTTCCAACTATTAAAACCCTGAAACCTTATTCCCTTCCCTATTTGTCAATTCCCATATGGTATTGAATTTTCCAAAATTTTCCAAAATTCTAAAAGAAATTGGTATTCTTATCCCCTTGTTTTAGCCAAATGGCACGATTTTTTATTCTCTAGTCATTCTCTATACATCACAAAACAATGCATATTTTGGATTACAATAGTTTGATACTATTCAACACTTCTTCAATATACAACCCTTCAACATTACCCTTATATATCTTCCCCAAACCCCCATGAACCTTCAATCCAAGGGGGTGGTCCATTTTAGATTTGATCATTTAATCAATATGATCTAGGATCTTATCCGAGAGAATAACATGCACAACAATAATCACAAGAGACAAGAGACACAAAGAATTTTCCTCGGAGAAACCATAAAGGAGAAAACCGCGCAACTTCCTCAGAGATAGAATGAGCACCAAAAGCAAAAGTAAAACCCAAAGATACAAAGATGATCTCCAACAGTTGTTCTCTCTCTCCCTTGTGCGAGATACTCCTCTCTCACTCACGCGCTACTGTTGAGTGAGTGTGTGTGACAAATAGAGAGTCTCACTCTCTATTTATACTTGTTTTCCACTTGACAATAACTCTATAGGACCGACCTCACTAAGAGATTCTAATAACCCTAATATGACTCAACTGTGGGGACGATTTCCTCGACTTACAACAAAGGGATAAACTTAATAAATTTTCATGAATTTATTATATTAATGACTCTCTCGATCGGAGGAACAAACATCTCTGTCGGGGTACAATGAAATACAATATAAAATATACAAGTGAATACATTCCGAAGTTACAAATATATCAACAATCCCTCTTAACTAGGAAGGTATTCTCTTGAAATAGTTCATCAGCACAAGTCTTCATCACTGGATAATCATCAAAGTTGGATCATCATCATTACTACTGCTGCTATCTCAAGCAAATGGTTCTATCTCTCAAATCTACTTGTCATAAAAAGTTATACAGAGCCAACACTTTTTCATGCTGGATGTAGGCCTAGCCTCCATGTAGGTATTCATCTTCAGCACTTATATCCAACCATGGGAGTCCCAACCTACCACCATGTTGAAAAGGCTCAACACTTACATTTGACCAAGGGATGCCCAGGATGCCACCATGTCAGAAAGGCTCAACACTTACATCTGACCATGGGAGGCCAAGCCTGCCACCATGTCGAAAAGGCTCAACACTTACATCTGACCATGGGAGGCCAATCCTACCACCATGTTGAAAGGGCTCAACACTTACATTCAACCATGGGAGGCCCAACCTTCCACCATGTCGAAAGAGATCAGCAATTACATCCGACCATGGGAGGCCCAGCCTGCCACCATGTCGGAAAGGGTCAACACTTACATCCGACCATGGGAGGCCCAACCTTACACCATGTCAGAAAGGCTCAACACTTACATCCGACAATGGGAGGCCCAGCCCGCCACCATGTCAGAAAGGCTTAGCACTTACATCCGACCATGGGAGGCCCAACCTACCACCATGTCGAAAAGGCTCAGCACTTGCATCTGACCATGGGAGGCCCACCTTGTCACCATGTCAAAAAGGCTCAACACTTACATCCAACCATGGGAGGCACAACTTGCCATCATGTTGGAAAGGATCAGCACTTACATCTGACCATGGGAGGCCCAACCTACCACCGTGTCAAAAAGGCTCTCGGACTCATCACTTCCCCTTGGAAGGAACCTCGATCTAAAGTACAAACTAGAGCTTCATTGCTCCTCTCCGCATCATACAAAAATGAAATTCAAATCAATCAATTCAAATAATAGCTTTCAAAAGAAACATAGTACCTCACAAATAGCTGAGAAAGTGGCAACATATTTTTTCCTCAGCTGTACTCAATGCCATGCAGGACTCCATCCTGCCAAAATAGTAACTCCATGCAGGACTCCATCATTGGTCTTCCGCCTTCAACCTTGAAGTAAAGGTTGGAATCTGCTTTACTCTTAGTAAATCCTAGAGCCATCAATAATATGTCCATCCTGTTGTACCATGTCGAACCTTAGGATCTACTGCAGTCACTCCCTCTGAAGCATAACATCATTCTCCCTCTGCATTTCATACTCTATGTATTGAAACATTATGTAATGGAGTGACAAGTAGCTTCCTCTGCTATTAATATTCTATGTATCCATCTAGGGTCACTGGATACCAATATCCTCTATCTTGAACTTTGTTGAAAATTTCTTCTCGCACCCATATGTGAGCTTTTCATCCTCTATAGGCTTTCATATTCAATATTGTAGAAAAGGTTAAGATCTTCATCACTCTAGGTGATCTTCAAGATCCTTATGTAACTATATGTTATATCTCATTGGTGCCTTCTGATCTTGTACATAGCCTTCTTTAATTTGCACACATGAGTCTTCCTATCATGTGTTTCAACTCCCAGTGGCTTCTATACATATACTTGACTCGTCATTGGTGCAAATGTCTCTTCATAGTCTATGCCTTCTTTCTATTAGAAGCCTCATGCTACGAATCTTTCCTTGTATCCCATGATGTTGCCATCTACTGCATGCTGTATCTTGTAGATCCATATGGAAGACACTATGTACTTCCCTTTAGGTCTCGACATCGCATCCTAGACATCATTGTTCTTGAACTGGTACTCTTTGATCCTAGTCTCCTTCCCTTCCTTCTTGTCTACTTCTTCATAGATGGAAGGCTTTGCATCAATGATGTCACTCAATAGTGTCACATAACTAGAGTATGTCTGAGGCCTCTTTCTTTCTTTGGAAGTATCATCATACTATTCTTCATCTTGGATTATTTCTCGTGCCCAAGGTGGCCTTCATATCTTGAGGTGAATCTACTGTTCTCTTTATATTCTTCTGAAGCTATTTCTTTTTCTATGGTGTCTTTGATCCAGGAAGCTTCAGGTTCCTCTTCTGAATTGTCATTACTTGTTCTTCAGAATGATATACAATTCAAGTACTGTTGTGTGATTAGAAAAATATCATAACTTCCAAAACATGTTAATAGTGACAAATATATGTCACATAGCCATGCGACTATTTTAACCAATGCTACAACATTCATTCATATTATGTATACATACAGTAACGTCTAAATGCATTCTACCCCAATGTTATCAAGTGTGTGTACTACTCCTAATATGCCAGCAAAGAGGTTTCAATCTAGATAAGTAGTAATGGAATGTTGTACAACATCATTGACTTCTTACCCATCATGTGCAATTCATAGGTCTAAATGCAAATACTCAAACATTCATAACCAAACACTATCATGAAATGACAATTGAATACTTATCTTTATTTGTTTCATCGGTAGACTCCTTCTCGAGCCTTCATCTTCATCATCTTCTTCATTCATAACAACATCATTTCTTATCCAAATGCTAAGATGGATAAGAGGTTCTTCAAGAATTGAGTTCTTCGAATTCCTCATCGCTTGAGGGATCTTCTTTGAATCGTGAGATCTAGATCTTCAGTTGCTTCCATATTCTCTTATTACGAGTTGAGCTTCTTCTTGTGTGCACTCTCCCCAGAGTCTTCTGAAGGTAATCACTTCCTTCTGGCACACATTCCTTGAATGAATGAATCCCATGATCTTGGGAGACCATTCAAGGTGGTTATAACAATATATTATTCTTCTTTGATTGCTTCGTCATAACATCAAACACTTCCTTTTGGTGTCTTCAAGGATGACACATGAGGAATGAGATGATCTTTAATAGAATATGCAATGATTCTCTTGGCTCTAGCCTTAGCCTCATCTGCCTCTGGCTCCTAGAACTTTGTTACTAAAATACTGATCCAAGTCAATTTCTTCAAGGATCACGGAGGTCCTATACTTCCATAATCGAAAGTTGTCAGCTTCACCAAGCTTGTCATCAATATGGTGTGATTAGTCATTTTGAAATGAGAACCTCAAGTGTAAATAGAAAAGATTTAGATCTTACCGATTTGAGGTGTCCGTCCTGGTTATGGAGCTAGCTGATCTAGGGTTTGTCAGAGAAACCCTAAATTTCAAAAATTAGAATTTCAAACTTCTGATTGGATAGAAAGATGGGCCTCTTCAACATGAGATGTCCAATGTACTCCTTTTCTGAAAAATAGTGCAGGGAAGCTCCTGGAACATGAAGCCCTAGTTTTCCAATTTCTTATGTAGAACTGACTGCTATTTCTTCTGCTGTATATTTGAAGGTTTAGATCCTCGACGTCTGAAACTTCTCACTGTGATATACTGATAAGTATTATTTCCAACTCCATAGGTTAGAGCAGAAATGGATTCTCCAAGTGGGACTTATGCTGAATTTCCCAAGGTGACTATGTTGGGGACTGTTCAACATAGCAAAATTGTATGGACTACCACATGTCACTGTTTCACATTCTCGGTTTAAAAACTGACCACAGAAACAACATTCTATGCCCTACCTGCAACATCTTGTAAAATTTTGTTTGGACCTTCCTAGCTCGAGATATAGCAAATATCCCTAGGTCACCTGTTTACGACTGTATTCTGGAGGAGGATGGAACCTTTATTTGGAGGAACCATATATTCTGAAGTATAGCGAATATGAGGCTGAAATTTTTACACAATGTACAACACAAAATTTTCTTCAGCTTGTAAAAATGTTGGCTTCTGAGCCTTCTCCAATATCCCGTTATAGAGAAAGTGCTAGGATTACTAAATTCATCCTTCTATGATTTTCAGGCATGAAACCTGTTGCAGCTGCAACATTTTCCCAAAATTCTAAAATTTTGGGACCCTCCTTTACTTTGAGTTAGTCAGATCCCCTCTTGCTTGCAGCCTTTTGATTTTGGTTTTTGGTTTTTTAACGCGTCTCCCAGACATTTTGATTGCCACAAATCACTTGGTTTTCCTCACTTCACGCTTTAAACTTCATCTTAAATTGAGCTTCTGATTGTTTTTTGCGTAACCCTTAAAGATTTCATTGCAAAGTCTTCTTGGATCGGGAGGTTTTTTCTTTGACTGTCCTACCGTTGCGGGTCTTCTCCAACTCGTACTTTCCTTTTTCGCCCCGCCGTTGCGGGTGGCTGCCGAAACTTGTTTTTTGTTGTTCGCCCCGCCGTTGCGGGTGGCTTTCGGAACTTGATGTTTGTTTCTCGCCCCGCCGTTGCGGGTGGCTTTAGAAACACGGTTGAGTATTGTTAACCCGCCGTTACGGATGATCGTTGGAAATCGATGATTTCGTTTCACCCCGCCGTTGCGGGCCTTCTTCGGATCTCAACTTTTTGTTCCGTGCCGACCATGCGAAGGTTAGTGGTTCTTTGTTTCGTCGTTGCGGGGGAGTTCTGTATATTTATGTGGCTGACGTGTTTTCATTCCCGCTGGGTCTTTCCTGTCCGCCCCGACGAATTTGACTTATCGCACGTGCGAAGGTTTTATATATACGGGGCGTGTCATTTGGTTTTTTATTGTTATTTTTTTATCGCGCCCACGCTGTCAACGCTGTCGAGCTCGCGAATCGTGTAGAAGCCTCGTACCGGTACCCGCGTCTAGTTGTTGATCGAAGACCCCATCACTGTCGCCACTTGGATTGTCCACTCTTGCCAGGTAGGATCTTAAATCCCTCTTTTCAAGGTTTCGGCTGATTTACTTAGGATGAGACTAACGTGGAATTTATCAGCCATAGTCCGTTTTCCCCATGAACGGGGTTTTTACCCACGGCTAGGGTTGGCGGTTTTTGTTTTCCCCCAGTAGTTGCGCCATGTTTATCTTTTGGGTGGATAGCTTGTGCGTTAGAGGGATTGGTTTTTTCCCTTTTATAAGGCCCGCGTTTTCATTCCTAGCAAATAGAGAAAGACACGGTGCAGGCGGCCGTTATGCCGCCTGCACCTGGTTATTTTCTTGATAGGATGAAGACTTTGAAGCATTTTAGAGGGGGTTTTCACCGTTTGATTCATGATAGAGGCCTGGCGGTTCGATTGCATGTTCTTCGAGCCCTAATCCTCGCCTCTGCGCTGCGCATTTACCATTGTCGGCCACCGTGAAGCCCTAGGGCCGTGCCGCAGTTGTCTTCGAGGTTTTAGGGGTAGAATGGGTGATGATACTATTGGGGTTCTCCTAGGTGAAGACTTTCTTTGGTTTTCTGCGGATTATAGTCGCAGCAATGTAAATCCATGCCCGCGATAGCATGAGCTTTATCGTAGAACCGTGTTTGAGATCGGAATTTTGTAGTCATGTGCCCTACTTTTGAAAATTTTGCTTTTGCACCGCATATCTATTTTAAATGACGTCCTGTGAAATTCATGAATTTGATAATAAACCATGGAATGAATAATGCTAGCAGTATTGGAATCTTGCTTGTTATATTGCAGAAACAATATGAGTCTTATGCTGATAAGGTTCAGTTAGTCCTGATATAGATTGGTTATGCATATATGTGTTGCTTTCTTACACACTAATATAATACAATAGCCCAGCTCACAAGATTGCACGATTAGTTCAATTTTTTTTGCAAAGAACCTATGTTTGATATCGTTATTGCCACATAGACAAATGGAGAAA
>LPNX010063967.1:0-30448 GCA_001517045.1 Pseudotsuga menziesii
ATGAATTTTGGTTTCGTGGAATGTGATTAAAAGTAATAACTTCAAAATGTCTTTTCAGTAAACGTATTTGCATGAACTGACGTAACAATGTAGGATTACGCACCTGGTAAGCTCGATTGAGCTGGGAAACAACCAACTGAGAATCCAAACAAACTTCAAGCTGGGTGATGCCTCATGACAAGGCATCCCATAGGAGCTCAATTACAGCCCTATACTCAGCAACATTATTGGAAGCAGGACCTAGACAAGCGCCACCCATAGCAACAAGCTGTCCTGAAGGGGAGTAGATAACCCATGCTGCCGAAGCCAGGTTACAAGTGTGACGGCTGGCGCCATCAGCAAAACCTACATACATCTCGAAAGAAATCTGCAACAACCAGCAGATAGTATAAAAAACGAAACTGACAACCTAATGTACATAAAAATAAATACATTAATATACAAGAAAAAGTGCTAAGACTAGGCATAGTACTTCTTCAGGTAGAGCCCATTTCTAGGCTCAGGCAGCTTATTCCCATCATAATCTACTAATTCATATGCACCTTTTCTCAAAACTTTAGACACAACATAGGGTCCCAACCACATAGCCTTGAATTTTCCTGCCCCCAGGGGTTATTTATCTTGATCCCAGAGCAAGACAAGTTCCCCCTCAGAGAAAACCCGAGGTTTGACCATTTTATCATATTGAGATTTAACCCTATTCTTATGAGCCTGATTTGCAGTCAACGCATCTCTACGTTGCTCATCAAGATGTTCTAAATGGAGCAATCGTTCTTCAAGCTCAGTTGTGTCAGGTAGCACATGAATAGATATCTGCAAGGATGGGATTTTGCATTCAATCAGCGTAATAGCTTCCACCCCGTGAATGAATTGGAAGGGGGAAAAACCTGTAGCAGTTTTGACATTGGTTCGATAAGCCCAAAGAGCAGGATATAACATGATGTGCCAATTTGAATGGGATGTATCAATAGTATGCTTAAGTATAGTTTTTAAAGTTTTGTTTACAGCCTCAACCTGACCATTTGCTTACGGATAATAAGGAGAAGAATGCTCTTGTCGGAATCCGAGCATGGTGGTCAGCTCTGTCATCATGTGATTTTGGAAATGACTACCATGGTCAGTGACAATCACTTTGGGAATACCAAACCTAGCAATAATCTGATTAAACACGAAGTAAGCTGCCATTTCCCCATTGTCTTTGAAAGTAGGCATTGCCTCTTCCCATTTTGTGAAATAGTCGACAGCGACAATGATGTATTTGTGCCCCCCAGCCGAAGCTAGGTTGCATGTCATATAATCGATCCCCCACTTCATGAAGGGGCCTACTGAGACAACGAGAAACAAGGGAGCAGGATGTGACCGCATTTTTCTGGTGTAAAGCTGACATGGATGACAGCGTTTCACAGCTTCCACACAATCTTTAAAGATGGTGGGATAGAAATACCCGGCACGTAATATCTTCTGGGCCGTTGCTAACCCAGATAAATGACCCCCACACACTCCGCTATGGGAATCATTTAGGACAATCTCCTCTTCCTCATGAGTAAGGAAGCGACGCAAGATGGAATCTACCCCTCGTCGATACAAAGTATCTCCTATAATGAGGTAGTTTTTAGCATGAAGACGTAACTTACGTCAGTCTTCCCTAGAGTAAGCGGTAGGATACTTCAAAATCTGGAGATATATAATAATATCTCCGTACCAAGGGTCAGAGGTGGATATAAGGAAGATGTGCTCATCTGGGAATGAGTCATCTTGAATCACTACATCTTCTTTCGTAGGGAATTCTGCTATAAGCTCGGCAAAAACTAAGGACTTTTTGGATTTAGCGGATTGGAAAACCAAGTCAAACTCTTGGAGAATGACTATCCACTTATTGAATTTTCTCCCAACAATCCGTCAGGATAAAACATATTGGAAAGGGTTTACATCCGCCACTACAGTAGTGGTCTTCAGTAAGATGTAGTTTCGTAACCTCTATACAGCATAAACAGCCGCTAAGGCTAACTTCTCGACGTGAGAGTACTTAAGCTCAGGCCCAACCAGAGCGCGGCTAAGATAATAGACAACATGCTCAACGATATTGTCATCCTTTTGAACTAGCACTACCCCAATGGTAGACTCCGACGCGGCCAGATATAATAAAAAATCCCTAGAGTAATCTGGCGGGCGTAATAAAGGAGCCGACAACAAGGCTTTCTTTAATGCCTCGAACGCGAGTTGTGCAGTTTCATCCCATATAAATGGGGTGTCCTGTTTAAGCAGGAACATGAAACCTTTTTTGATCTTGGCATAATTAACGATAAAACGTCGAAGGAAGTTAGACTTCCCTTGTAGACTCTGAAGTTACCTAAGTGAACGAGGAGGAGGAAGATTTACAATGGCCTCGACTTTTAATGGATCCACCTGTATGCCCCTACTAGAGACAATGAATCCAAGCAATCTACCTGATTCGATGCAGAAAACACACCTATGGGGATTCAAGCGAATTTTATAGTATCTGCATCTCTCGAAAATCAACCGTAAATGATCTGGATGCTGGATCCTCTTGCGAGAATGAGCAGGAAAATCATCAAGGTAGGGCTCGACAATGGTTTTATATCATGAAAAGAAAAGTTCATGGCTCGTTGAAAGGTTGCCCCTGCATTTTTCAATTTAAAGGGCATTTTTCTATACGCGAATGTACCCCAAGGGAAAATAAAAGCAGTTTTATGCTGGTCTTCCGGTTTGATTTGGATTTGATTGTAGCTGGAGAAACCATCCATAAACGAGAATACCTCGCTACCCGCACATGCATCTATGATTTGATCAATAAATGGTGTAGGGTAGTTGTCCTTGGGACAGGCTTTGTTAAGGTCTCGAAAGTCCATACAAACGTGAATAGTCCCTTGCTTTTTATCAACAGGAACTGGGTTGGACACCCACTCAGTCAAAGCAATGGGATATATAAAACCTTCTTTCAACAGCTTTTCTACCTCTGCCTTCACAGCCGCCGCTTTACGCGGGTTCATGAGGCGTAATTTTTGCCGAATCGGCTTAGCATTAGGATAGGTTGGGATCTCATGTTGAACAATAGATGGATCAATACCTGGCATCTCCTCATATGACCAGGCAAAGATATTGCGAAATTCCTTGAAAAGGGAAGTATAAATGGAAATCTCCTCCGGAGAGCAGTTTGCACCTATATAGATATTTTCCACGACATCTGGCTTTACAGAGATGTTGATCGGTATAGTAGCGGAAATTTTTGCCATATTCCCCTCAGCAAACACTCCTCCCCTAGGTAAAGGGTTGACAGGTGTATCAACATCATCCGACAGTCTCACATGAAACTCTTGGTTTTCTATCTTGCTTAGCTCGGGAAGGAAATAAGATCGGTGATGAAGATCCTCACATATCTTATCACATGAACACATAGCTTCCAAAATAGCTTCATCTGAAGGTAAAATAGTGTCTAAGCAATCTATGGAATGTAAAGAGTTTCCCACCCATGCGGGCATATAAACTTCTTCCAGATCATCCAAGACTGTAAGAGGATCTGGAATGGGATCTAAAATGGTTTAAGTAATAGCTTGATACGCCACTTCCACTGTAGATAAGGGCATCTCCGGTTCCTGAGGGGTTGGGAGGACCCAAGGATCAGTCCTATCGACCACCGAATCAATGGACTTCCCTACAGTAGTAGAACCAATATAAAGGACTGGAGCTCCCAAGCTCTGTGCAGCAGGTTTGGCCTGATCAACCAATGGCATAATGGAATCTTTAGACTCTAAGCGGCCTTTACGAGTAAAATCAAGTTGGTCAACAGTGACCAGCTTTCCCTCATGTGGAAAAACCACGACACAAAAGACAACAGATGCAACAGCAGACATTGCATAAGTCCAATTCGTACCCAAAAGCAAATTGTAGTCCAATGAAGCATCAATCACTTCAACTTCAACAAAGACTACTTTTCCAGCTAACTTAATCTCGAAAGATGGTAGGATACCATGTGAACAGAAAGACCTTCCATCAAAAGCAGTAAGTAAAGTGGTTGATGGGACTAGCTCTGGGGATCCGAGAGCTTTCCAACAAGCTAGGGACATAACACAAGTAGAGTTTCCCTCATCAACAATCACTCGTCCAATGGTCTTACCACCATGGACAACATCTATTGATAGAGCTACATGATAAGGGAGGCGAATTTTAACATCAGAGAGATTAAATTTCGCTAAGAGACTCGAAGAGTCCATGCTACCTAGAGCTTCTAAGAGGGCATTCCGCTGAGCGGGACAGCTCTGTAGCACCTCCAAAGCTAACATTGCACACGGAGTCTGAGCCAAGTCTTCAACCACCGAGTAGTTAGAAGCGGCTCGAGAATTTGGGTTATGCAAAGTATTCTTAAAGACACCTTTGGGTATCTTTGGCATTATTTCCGCAGGTTTCTGTATAGTGAGAGGGTTGGAAGATTCAACTACAGCTTTACCCTTCTCATCGGTCTCTTTCTCATAGTTCTTGTTCCTGGTTTGTAACAAAGTTGAGGATCTAACCATGTTGATATAATTAGGGTAAGGAGCAGTTTGACTTCCCCCTGCTACGGTAGAAGCTGAAGCAGAATTCTTCCCTTGGGGAAACGGATCCTTCAGGACAGCCGACGGTTGAGCTTGTAACAGCTTCTGAGCTTGATCCATGAGGGGACAAACATGAGTAAGGTGGTCCCCTTGGCACAAATTACAAGGGAAATTGACTTTCTTCTTTTCCTTTTCCCCCCCATCAGCATTGTTTGCGGGATTTGGCTTGTTTTGATTTTGGTTTCCCTCTCCCTTTTTACCTTTCTTCTTCTTCCCGCCGGGCTGCGGATTTCCCTTCGAAGAGGTTTGTGCAAAAACATTTGCACTTTGGGAGGAGGAGGCAGCCTTTGCTTCCTCCACCGTAGACTGTTTGATAGACAATTGGTGAAGTTGTTTTGTCAAAGAATCTACAGTGGGAGAGTTTACTAACCCAACCACACCATCGGCATGGGGTCCAGGCTTGGGTTTCTCGGCCTCATGTGAAGGCCTAGGTGCCTCAGGGATGATTTCATATAAAATCCCAGACTGTGAATAAATCAAGTCCAACTGCTGGGCCCTGAGTATGGCTTCTTCCTCACTAGTCACTCCTGATGTGGAAACATCCTTAGATATGTAGGGAAATAAAGATTTAAGGAACCATTCTAATAGAAACTCAGGAGGGATGGTAGCTTTGATAAGGCTCTTTCTCCTTATCCACTCTTGGATATGATCCGAGATGTGGGTTTCCTTGTTTTGTCTAAAGGTGGACAACAAGTCCGTTCCGAAGTCATAACGGACTGGAAGCTGAAAGTGGCTAAGGAAAGTGGTAGCCAAGTCCCAGAAATTGCTAAAAGTAGCAGAAGGTAGCTCAATGTACCATTTTGTTGCGGTGCCTATCAAGGTCCTCTGGAACAGCCTCAATCTCACTGAATATTCATTCAATGAGTTGGAAGAACACCATAAGTGGAAGGTGGTGGCATGTTCCCCATGATCTTCACCAGCCTTACCTTCGAACTTAGGGATGTCCGAGGGAAGTTTCGTGGGAACAGGTGGCCACAAGGGGTCATGCCTCACCGGATCATTCATCAATTTCGATAAGTCTGGCAAGTTCAAAGTTGCCAGAAAAGGAAGCTTTGGCATAGCCGGTGTACTAGAGGTACTAGCTTGGGGATTAGAGGGACTTGCCCCCGATCGCCCATAAGTAAAAGTGGGGTTGCCCCCAGACACCGGTTGTGAAGTGGGAAGGTTGCTTTGGAATGGATTCCATCCGTAAGCCACCGGATTTTGGGTGGGAGTTGCAGACCGTCCCCATAGAAGTTGGGGTCTGGAATACTGGAGTAGGTATCCCTCCACTAAACAAAGAGAAGGGAGAGATTGTGTATGGGACCGAAATAGGGGTTTGGTAGCTTTTCCCGTAAGAGGTGTTGCTGCCAAACTGTACTCCTAAATATGAAGGAGGTGGACCTATGTAAGGACTGGATGGGGGTATGTGTCCCCCATTCCAAGGGAATCCTTGGACAAAGGCCGAGGATCCCACCGGACCACTGTGGGTAGTTTAAGGGAAGGAAGAAGGAATTGTAGGCATGCTGGGAATCCCAGTATCCATATCACCACACATACTTCCTATGTTCGAGTAAACCGGTGGTTGGACCACCCGGCTTGCTGGAGTTAAGGGTGTGGAAGGTAAAATAGATCTAGGGGTACTAACCGGGGGAGGTAGTACCCCTTCAACCGGAAGGGTTGAGGTGAAAACAAATGAACTTTCTCCCTCAGAAGACATAGCTCTACCTACAGGTACACCTAGTACTGGTGAACTAAAGGGCCTAACCTGCACGATCACTGGATCGTTCAAATCAGACAAGGGGGTATTATAATTTCTTGCCAACTCATCAGTTTGCAATTCCTCTATCTCGACTGTGTCAAAGTCAAAGCGGTTAGCTATTAATTCCGGTTCACCAAGAACCTCACTTACTCCTACTGGTTCAAAAGAACCACCTGTGCTTAATCTCCGCCTTAGGGGTAAAGGTGGAGGTTCCAGTGGTGTGAGAGGAGGAAGGTTTCTCAACCTTCTTGACCTTCTAACAAGTTGGTCCTCCAGAATTAAGACTTTAAAAAAATCACACCCCTAAGGCCAACTAAGCACAAGCAGATCCACAGAGCATACACTAAAAAGATCCTAGAGTCTCAAGCAATCAAAACAGGCTATAAAGATATGCTTTCCCGAAGAAAGATGATGAACACTTACTTGCCGTCCTTGAGAGATTCTTAGGCACAAGCGGAGGAATCACCCAACCGCCCTCCTACACTTTCCACAAGGGTTACCTTCCAAGTCCGTTCAAGGTGAACCAGAAATAACCTTCTGGTTTACCTAGTTATGAGCCCTAAAAAGACAAGAGACTAAGGCTACCTTGACAATACCTACTATTTGGGGGGACAGTCGCAAGCCGAACTCATACGTATGGGCAGGGTAGCTGAGCCCGAAACTCTGTCTAGGACAGAATCCCCAGATGCGTAAAAGTCCTGGGTCACGTTTTGACAAGGATTCGGGGGGTTATCCCCTCTGTCCAAGCCTCCACGCGGCCTAGTGCTTAACTCCCGTTTGAGAGGAGCTTCCCAGATACAGTGGTAGAACCAAGGATTTACCTAATGAATAGTCCACTACGTCTAAGTTTATAATTTGTGGGAACTTTACACTCCCTAGCCCACAAATCTAGCATAAGCTAGTAGGTGAAAGGCCCTAAAAATAAAAACTTACTAATAAATTTTATTTTTATGCGTTAATTTTAAGGGCTGTTCTTTACTCAAAGGAAGTGGAAGTGATGGACTGTATGGTGTTTTGACTCAGCAGAAAATAAATGAAAGTAAAAGTGCATTTAAAGAAAACTATGACTATAAAATAAACTTCTTTTCATTTTTTCAGATATGTATTGATGAATTAACAGCACTTAATAAGAGAAACTAGCCTATGTTTTTGTATTTTTCTGAGATAATATTTTTTAAACTGAGACAAACACTACTTTATGAAAAAATTACAATGCAAAAGATTAACTATGTTTTGTTTTTCACTTTAAAAAATGCTCAAAAAAAGTACTATGCATCTACAATGCACTGCTTGAGTAAACTTGATACTTATGAACTGTATAAAAACTACAAACTGAAGTAAACAGGCAAACAGGACCAAAAGACCAGCAAGAAAAGCAGGCTAGGACCCTAGCTTGGGTGCAAGCATTGACACACAATCAATGCAGACTTTTAAACAGGGAAGTGCAAACCAATAACTGACAAAAAGCAGACTGGAAAGACAGAGTCTAAGACCCTGATCACTGATCTAGACTCAGGCACTCTCACCAACCACCCAAACAAGACAAAAACTTCAATATGCAAACAGTAAATAAAACAAGTAAAAAAGGACTCAAAGGCTTTCAAAAGCACTAAGATGTGATCACCTGAGACATTCAAACCACTCTACAGCATTCTTAAAGAAAATATTCTTAGAAAATAGGACTTATAACAGGAAAAAGACCAAGCAAACTTTCACACAAAAATACCAGTTTCCAGGAGTACTTGCGACTGTCAAGCAGTGCAAGTCGCGAATGATTCGTGACTGTTCAGTGGAGCAACCCGCGAATGCAACTCAAAATTCGCGACTGTCCAGAAGGACAACCCGCGAATGGGTATAAAAATTTCTCAAAAACAGAGAAAAAGGACCCATACTTTCAAATGCTGAAGTAATTAAGAAGCAGGATAAAAACCACAAGCAGACTTCAAGCAAACACTAGTCAGGAAACAGAAAAAGACCTGAAGTAGACTAGGCTTCCCCAGCGGAGTCGCCAGTTCTATTGTACAGGATAATTCACCTAATAACCTAGGTCTAGGGGGTTACCAACATACTCATAAATTGCAGACAGTTTGACTCTAAAAGCACAGAATAGGAAATAGGAAAGTAGAAGGACTTACTTACATTAAACGAAGGTTGATCCTTGCTATCTTCTCCCTCTCTGATCCACTTCCAAAGTCTCCAGGATAGTTCCTCCTTCACCTGTTGATAAACACTCTTCCAGATACAAGATGGTTCATATATATAGATGCAGGTTAGGCAAATCATATATATATTGAAATGTAAACATTTACTAATCTACAAGATATGAAACATATATGGAAGAAGTGATATCTTTATTAACAATAATAGAAATATTTTAGGTTACAACCCAATGCCTGAACAAGGACTCCTCTGTCACCAAAGGACTCTGAGTTTCTCTGCTCCAAATATTTCTGTAGACAATCCACCAGCATAACTTTGCTCTCCAAGTATGATTCCCCAACACCCTCCCCAAGGCCTCTATTTATATGGATGAAATGAGGCAGTTATTGAAGGTTAGAGAGGTTGTGGCAGTTAAGAAGATTAAGTTAAATGAGTAAACTAATCTTCCATTATCGTGTGGTTTTATATTTTAATGTTGAGGAAACCATTCACGGGTCTATAGTAGAGCAACCCGCGAATGATTCGTGACTATATACAAGAGCAACCTGCGAATACAAGGATTCACGACGTACTGTATAGGAGACTCGCGAATGATGCGCGAGTTGTCAATATAGAGAGTCGCGAATACAACTCAACATGGCAAAATAGGAAAAGTAACCAGCTGGGTGTATAGGGAATGTACTTCATCATAAGCCAAGGTATAGTGAATATGGGAAAACTCAATCCATAAGTGTCCTTTTGTGTGCCGACATGAGGGATATCAACACTCGGACGGAGAGGTGCCATTCAGGTGTATAACACTTCTTTACCGTTGGTAGTCCAATCAGGCCGAAAAAGGTTAAACCTATACTGATTGGATGGTCATTCACATACTTTTATGAGCATGAATGAAACCAAGTTTTCTCAATGATCTGTTATTGTTGAGATGACTGGAAAAGATCTTAATGACAACCGGTGGTGAGCTTTTTCATAGAGTGCGGCCCCTCTGCCCGAGAAAGCACATAAGTGTGCAGAGGGGAACGGTCTTGGCTTGAGTGTGCCAAGGAGTTTCTTTTCATGAAATGGTCTACATGGTCTACAAAAGGAGCTAAACAAGACGATGTAGATGTCCTTTCCTATACTTTAGTGAGCGAGAAAGGAAGCAGTTATGCTCGGTAATATTTTCATTGTTTTAAGGAGTCAGAAAAGAGCTTAAACGAAACTTCAATGTAGTCAACCGATGGTGGCACATGTGGTGCCCCATGTTGGGATAGTGGATAGAGGTCTACAAGTCATCCACGTAGTATGGACAGAGTAGAAGGCTCTCAAACATACCAATACATGCGTGGGATAGATCACGGCAAAGTCCTACGAGACGGTGTGGTAGAGGCACGCAAATTGAAGTGGCTCTCGGACAGAGGTCAGGAGAGCGTGTCTGTGTGTTGCAGTGGACGGACTTGACCATATGCGATGTGAGTACAAGTCCGGAGGAATTTATATGCCAAATAATTGCAAGAAAAGAAATCATTTTGTGGACAGTGGTCTAGAGGTCTGCGTGAGGTGCGGTAAAAAAGAAAATACAATCTATGTGTTAAAAATAAAATAAAAGCTATAATTATAGTCCTAGACGGGCAGCAGCCCGAGAACACTTCTATGTCAAATATATGGAATAAAAGAAAAGGATTCTGTGGATGATGGTCCAAATATGTTTGCAAAAGGTGCGGTGAAAAAGACAATTATAAATACAAAAAGTAAAATATGGTACAATCCTTAACGGGCGGCGGCCCGATCGCTCGCATGAGATGCGACCGGGAAGTGTGATACGAGTACCGGTCTATAGACACTCGTATCATCATGTCATGGCTCATGAATCAAGGTGACTTGTGGGAGATGGTCCCGAAATTGAATGATTAAACATGAGATAGTGGTCTTGTAAATAAATGGAAATTTGATCTCAGAGGTTTGAGAGGTGTCTCGAACAGGTTCCGAGTGACTTTTTATGAGCAGCTGATGGTGCTGCGTTTTATTTTACTGAAAAACGTTGAAAAACAAGAAAAGAAAATGAAGTGAATCATTGGTGATGTTAAGCGTAAAATATCTTGAGCTAGGGCCCATTGCGGGGGTTCTCCAAGAGTTGTCCATCAGATTCAATGAAGAGGTGGGCCCCCTTGCCAAGACGAAGGTCATTGGCAAGGCGGGGTGATGGAATCTGGTCTTTTATGGCAAGAACTGATTCCACACTATGGTTTAAAGGGAACGGGGTAAAACAAAAGGTGGTCTTACAGATCTCTTCATCATCACGTAAGTGGTGCCAGGATAGATCAGGTGGATCTTCCTGGATCGACGAGACGAAAGGCCAACTGGTGCTAGAGATCATGTGAATGGTATTGGTTGTGGTTTTTGTGGCCTTGCCCCCAGTCTCTATTGGAGGAATAGGGGCAAGCCTAGAGATGCGAGGAGTCTTTGATGGACCTGGAGGTAGGTGCAACGTCATCTCATTTGACTGGACATGAGTCAATACATCCTGGGGCCTCAGAGGTACAGTAGGTGGTTCAAGGTACCATAGAGGATCTCCTAGTGTGAAATATTGTAGATGGAGGGTTTCCAAGGTAGACTTACTCACGATCCTGGATGGTAGGAAAAAGAAAAGGAAAAGAAAAAGAAAAAGGATCATGTTGATCGGGAATGAACCCCATTGTTTCCCTGGTAACTGAGGTTGAGGTTGCAACTGAGGTTGCGGCTGTGGCTGTGGAAACAATGGAAGAGATAGGTCTAATGGATCATCAGTGATGGTGGAGACAAGAGGGTCTGCAGAGATGGAAATCATGTAGATGGAAACGGTATTTGAAGAAGGCGGTGGGGGGTGAACTTCTTCGATCAAGGTGATCTCAGACTCAAGGGAGTGGTGATGGAGGTCAGAAAGAGCCATTTGAAACTCGCGTAGGTCTTGGCAATGGTGGGAGTAATGTGCATACAAGCCGCAAAGGGCACAAGCATGGTTTGTCCTCAATGCCTTGTTCTCTACTACTGGCACAGTTGGGAGTTCAACCATGGGGATGTTTTCATTCGTGTCCATGGTGTCTAGATGTGCACGGATCAATGGGATTTCAAGGCAATCCTGAGTTGGATGGCCCTGTTGTTTGCAGACTGCACAAGGTGGAACTTGTCATGTTTCTGCGGTGGCTTTGGTGTTCTTTCCCCTGGCCCTTTTGGGTTTGGGTGGTGCAAATGTGGGTGTGGCGGTTGGTCTATGCGGACCAGGTGGGGGGTGATAATCGACTGTGATAGGTTGCACTGGAGTTAGCACAACTTGGGGCATTGGTGGTTGAGCTGGTGGATCTAGGTACCACACCGGGATCCCCAACGTAAAGTTGGGTAGGCTCAAGGTGGCCATGACCGACTTGCTCATGACACTAGGTGGGGGAAAGAGGAAGGGAATTGTATGGACCAGAGATGAGCCCACATTACTCCCAGCTGATTGCATGTGGGGGTGAGGTTATGGTTACGGTTGCTCGTAATGCTACTGCTGCGGGTGATGTTGTGGCTAATGTTGGCATTGTGGCTGTGGATGATGTTGTGGTTGTGGTTGGGGCTGCGGCTGCGGTTGTTGTTTGGGTGCAGCGGTGCTTGATGAGACCATGCACAAGTCTGCAGTTTTATTTTATGTTGGTGGTGGTGATACCAATGGGAAAGGAGTTGTCATGGTAGGATTGGTAAACAACCCATGTCCCACATTCAACGGTGGGGAGGATGGTGTGTTTTCAACCACAGTGTTGGCTACAGCGATGATGTTAGCGTGTGTGGTCTCCCTTTGCGGTTCAATGGTGTTGATGGTAGGGATAACGTTGTCGAGTGTTGTTAACCCTTGTGGATCATAGTAGGTGAGCTGGTCAACCGTCACAATCTTCCCTTCGTGGGGGAACATCATGAGGCGGAAGACAATTGATGCAATTGCTTGCATGGCATACATGTAACTCCTCCTGAGGAGGAGGTTGTAATCCAATTGAGCGTTGACGACCTCAATTTCAATCATGACTATCTTCCTGGCTAACGTGATGGGGACAAGAGGGAGGATTCCTTGGGCTTTAGTGGGGTGTCCATCATAAGCCCATAGATTCATGGAAGATGGTTGCAAAATTGGTGATCCAAGCTTCTGCCACACTAAGGTAGACATGACGCATGTGGATGCCCCCTCATCCACTATGCATCGGTGCACAACCAAGTTCTGGATGGATACTGGGATTTGGAAGGTGATAGTGGAGGGCATGCATGGTTCTCCGTTTTCTGTGTCAAAGGTGATCATCTTGGAATCAGAGGGGTCTACTGCCCCTAGAGTGGCTAGTAGGAATTTCTGCTGCATTGGGCATGTTTTAAGTACCTCATGATCAGACATGGTGATTGGCGTTTGGGCCAAATCATCCACTACGCTATAACTAACTGCAGCTCTAGTTGTGGCATTATTGGCGATTCTGCGTATGGAGGGGCGCATGAATGGGGGTAACTGGAGAGGTAGGTTGGTTGTCTTAGACATAAATGTTGCTGATGAGTCAACAGGTTCGGTAGTGGTACAGTATTGGTTTCGTCTAGTCTGTAAGTTGACCTCTTCAGTGGTCATGGTCATCAGGTGGTGCACACCTGTTTCGGCTATGGGTGGTGCCCCCGAAGCTTTGGGATTGGCCTGGGGAGGGGTAGCAGTTGCCACCAATCCTTGGACTGGTAGTGGGTTTTTGAAGCACCATGGGAGGAGGTCCTTGTGGTGTCGAGTTGGGTTGTGCTTGGTTTGTAGCGTTGGCAGCCTGTTGTGCCTTGATTCAAATGGCCTGCTTCACGCAACCCATGAGGGGACACTCGAATGTATAGTTCCCATAGACCTCATAGAGTGTGCATGGTTGGTTTGTGCACAATGGGGCATTGCACCTTGGTGCATTTTGTCGTGGGGGATTCTGGACTGGCTGGCTTGTTGCAGCATTATTGGGAGGATTCGGTTGTTGACCGCCTCCTTGCGGTTGGTTGTTGCCCTGATTTTGGGGCCAGTTATTTCTAGCTTTCCCTTGTTGATTGTTGGGTTCAGTCTAGTTCGGATGGTTTTTCTATGCAAACACTTGTCCCAATGGAGCGGGTGGGGTGGGTGGAGCAAGGGCGGGGGCTTGAACTTGTTGCACTGGTGGTGCATAGTAGATTTCTGGGGGTGGTGGTGCCATGAATGTGGGATCTTTCCCCACATACTATTGTACTGTCCAAGCCATAGCTTGAGCCTGATGCGGTGGTGCAGGTTGTGCATAGGAATTTGTCACTCCAGACTGAGACATCATTCTAGCATAGTCTGAAGCTTGGTTTTGGTAAGCAACATTAGCAGTGTTGCTTGGTTGTGGTGCAATGGCAGGTGGTGTCGGTTGAGGTGGTGGTTGTTCAGAGACTGAACCTATAATGCCATCCGCTGCGTGGGATGCCCCCGGTGCGTTTCGGTAAGAGGTACTTGGACAGGGAGCATCTAGGATGATGGTATACAAGTATCCCGACTGGGCGTAGATGAGGTCAAATTGTTGGGCCTTCAATATGGCCTCTTCTTCAGATTGGGGACGTTCAGATATGACATCCTTTGTGATGGGTAGGAGAAAAGTCTTGAGTAACCAATCTAAGAAGATCCTGTCATCAAGTTGGATCTTGCACAAGCTGCGGTGCCACCGCCACTCATGGATATGATCAGTGATGTGAGTGGCAGTGTTTTGACGGTAGGATAGCAGGATTTCCACCCCCTCGTCATATCTGATCGGGAGCTAGAAATACTGCAGGAACATGAAGGCTAGGGATTTGAAGTCGGGGTACTTGGCTTGTGGCAACTCAATGTACCATTTGGTCATGGCACCTGTAAGGGTGCATTGGAACATCCTTATTCTGATGGAGTCTTCTATGATGCTATTAGACGAGCACCATAGATGGAATGTCAATATATGATTTTGGGAACATTCGCCGGTTTTGCCTTCAAACATTGGGATGTCTGAAGGTAGCTTAGTTGGCATGGGTGGCCAAAAATCTTGGTGACGGATGGGTTCATTCATCAATCTTGCCAATTCAGGCAAGTTCAAACGAGCCATGAATGGAAAATTTGACCCAAAATTGATGTGGGATGGGGCTGCAATGGGGGTGGGGTTTGCAGGTGCATAATGCATCTGCACAACTGTGGGTGCTTGTGGTGGCACCATGGAGGATGTGCCAATGCCCCCAAGTGTTGTGGGTGGGATGGTGTGGGTGGCAAGGTAATTTCCCCCCTGTATGGAAGTAGGGGCAATGTGGGTGGTTGGTGCACTACCCCCCTGCGTGGCAAGTGGGACAATGTGTGTGGAGGGGCCACTGCCCCCATGTGTGGCCACTAGACCAGCTTGGATGGTCACTATGGGTTGTGGCAATTGGCTAATGACAGTCTACATGACTATTCTTGGGCCGCTTGCCACATTTTGGGTGGCTGGTTGTGATGTGGACATGGGCCCACTTGCTAAGGTTAAGCCAGAAAATGGATCCGGGTTTGTAGCAGCCATGGGGCTGGATGGTGCGGTGTGGAGGTCTGGTTCAGACTGATATGGGTCTTAATCTGAATCAGAGGTTGTGTGGCCCTCTGATGGTGTAGGATATTGCTGAGAACGGCTACGATAGTTCTGACTGAGTGTTCCAAAAGGTGGTGGTTCGCCTCTTAGGCGTGAGGAAGATCGTGGAGGATCAATTTTGTTTGCTTGTGTGTATGAAACTGGTGGGTATGAAACTCGGACCCCGGTTTCAATGGATTCCTACTGCCTGAAGGTGGTCTCTCGGCCACCAAGGCTGCCAGAAGATAGCGCTTGGCTTGTTCCTCATGGGTAACTCTACTCAATCGAAAGGGGTCGTTGCCTGTTTTGCTTGGCAATTCCTCTCAGCGGCCATCTACTTTGGGGTTCCTATGGTACTCCTCACAATGCGTTTCTGGGAAAGGCCCAAGTACTTCCCATAGTTGTAGTAGTCAAGGACTTATGTCCTCAAAGACTACAGAGTTGGTTGAACTTAGTGTAAATTTGGTAACTTTTAAGGCTCACTCAGCGTCATGAACTAAGTTGGGTTAATTATGTGGTATGGTGTGTCGGTTTGCTTGCTTGTTTTGGTATTTGGTTTGCAATATGGTTTATGAATTCATAGTTTTGAATGCAAATGTAAACAGAAAATTGTAAGCAAATATGGTTATTAGCCCTAAATTGTTGGCCTAACTAAGTTTCTACCTCTCAGTGGTATTCTTCTTCAACCAAGAGAAGGTGTTGGGCTCTCAACATAATGGGACTAAGCACATTCGTAGATCCTCAGGTCACCTCCCAAGTGCTAGGTTGGTCAAGTAGGGAGGACACTTAGCGCCATGAGAATCCCTCCTTCTCTACCCCCTGTACCTTCCAGGTCACCTAGTTTTAGTGGTTTGGGAAAAATTCCATGGAGTGCCTAGATCTATACGAGTTGTCCCTTTGTCGTATCCCAGAATACCCCGGAGGGTGATGACTGGGTAGAGGAGGAAGGGGGCAACAAGATGGTTAATTTTATGTTATTTTTAGTTAGACTAGGTTAATTTTATTAATCAATAATCATTTACGCATTGTTCATGAAATAAAATGCAGAAAATAAAAACAAAACTGAAATTAAAAAGCCCAAAAATGGGTCACGCACTTGTAAAAGTCCCGTTTTTGCGAATTGGATTTTGATCAAAGTGTGAGGACTTACCTCAAACGGTTCAAAACCCACCTTGAAAACAGGCCCTTTTACCCCTATTTTGGGCATATTTGCAAACGGCTCAACTGTTTGGGCAGAAAACAAGCCCGAACACAGGTGAATTTTTAGAAATTCGGTTCGGCCATTTTTGCACAGTTGAGTGATTTGCAAACCATGAATGGACAACAGTAACTGGTACTGTGGCCAAATGGGCTTGGATTGGCCTTAAGGAGGCTCAACAATAACTAGAAATGTAAATAAATAGGAATCTAAGCTAGATTTAATAGAAAACTAAACTAGGGCAAAAAAACATAACTAAAAAATAAAACTTTGAAAAATAAACCCAGGGATCCTGTGGGATCAACCCGGTGTGGTCGCCAGTTCGGTAGCAGGGATTTATCCTTGCTATAGGGTAGGAATGGATCCATTCCATCTATATGATGGAAGGGTAGGTTCCCGTGTGGAAATACAGAAAAAGAAAAGTGGGAATGAAACTAGACAGAAATAAAAGCAAAGATGGAACCCCTCTACACACAAGGTTATGGGTGAAAGACCTCCGAGTCCCTGCATACAACAATGGAGACCTGCAAGAACATGTTAGGCCATGAAACCTGCAAGCAAATACATGTTATAAAAAACTGAAATAAACATAACAAAATAGAAAATATACCTTCCTTTGGTGGAAATGGGCCACCATGCCCTAGCTTGGAGGAGCACCGGGGGAGCTATCGCTCAATGCATGAATGGAGGAGAGGGAGTGTGGGTGGCTTGAGAGGAAAATGGTCTCAAGGAATCGACTTGGGCAGCATAATAGTATGCAATGGAGGAGTGTTTTGAGAGTGACCCCCCACCCTCTTTTTATAGTTTTTCCAAGGGGTTTTAGGGTTTTAAGCCCTTGGTTAAGGATTTAGCTCCTTTTTTGGGCCTTAAGCCCCTTTCACCCTAACGTTAGCTCTTTTCATGGTTTTAGCCCCTTTTTGAGGGATTTAGCTCATGGGGGTCTATTTTGGGCTCTTTTTTAGAGTTTTTATCCCTTTTATTCATCCTTGGGCTCTTTTGGAGGTGTGGGGGTCAAATAAAATGTCATGGAAGTTCTTATGGAGTGAAATGATTGATGTGAGGTGGTGTCCTTGGGTGGTGTAGGCCATAGAGAGCTATGTGGGGAAATTTTTGTTTAACAGCTAGCACGAGAGGTAGAGAGTTAGCTAAAAAATGAAGCAGAAGAAAGAAAGAGAGTTGTAGAGGAAGCATCAAAGAAGGAAGAGGAGGAGAGAAAGAGGAATGAAGAAGCAGAGATAAAGAAAAGACAAGAAGAAAGTGGAGGTCTGAGATTAACAGGATCTCAAAAAGACCAACAGACTACTGAACAGATGGATACATAGGAGGGACATGATCATACAGATCAAGGGCATGGACAAGATAATTCTGATCCCCAGGAGCCTGCTACAGCTTCTGGAATCACTCAAGGGCAAGCTATGTTTTCTGGAACGAATTTGATCCCTTTCATGCAGAAAGAAGGGGAGGAGGTACCTGAATTCAGTACTATTTTCTATGACAAGGAGAAGAGAAGGATTGTTAAAATAACCAAGAAAAAGGTTGAAACTAGAGGACAATCCAGAAAGATGATAACTGATAAGACTTTGGTGTATGGAATAGATGCAGATCCAAGATTGACAGCAAGAGCTAGGGTGGCATTAAACCAAGCTACTGAAGATAATGTAGATAGGCTGATGACGAATCTTGAGCAGTCAAGAAAGAACCTAGCTCAATTAAAAGAAGCACTGAAGAAAGAGAGGGATGAAGGTCATAAGTTGAAGAGGAAATATGAGGACATGCAGAATGAAGTGAGGACTTCAAAGACAGAAATCTAGACTCTGCAGGAAAATAAGGTGGCTTTAGAAGTATTCGTAGAGAAAATGAAAAAGGATTCTCAGAATAGCTTAGCAGAATTATAGAGGCTACATCTAGAGCATCAAGTTTTGAAAACTAAGAAAGATGAGCTCCAGGTGTGCTATGAAAATCTGAGTGCAGAAAAGGACCAGCTAGAAAGAAGAATTGTTGAGTTAGAGGTAGAGAAGGTCACTACATAAGAAAGATAAAATAAATATCAAATGCAGGTGGAAAGCCTAAAAGAATAGAATACTTCATTGAAAGCATCACTGAAAGATGCTATGGAACAAAGGACTGACTTTCAACCACTAAAAGAACATGTTCTAACTCAGAGAAGGAAGATCCACCAATTACAAATTTGCATTGAGGAAGAAATATGTAAAATTTTACAAATAGATAGCATATTAGAAGAAATTTTGGATACTACTTCCTATTTTTTGGACAGATCTCAAGAGATTCTAGAGATTCTAATAGGAAGAATAGTGTGGATAGAAACAAATGAGGACTCTCCTGCAGAGCTACCAGTTAAACATCATCACATTTTAAAGCATGATTATGATTTATTGGAGTTTGCAATCAATATTGCGGAAGAATTCAAGAAAACTATAAAGAAAACAAAGGGAGCATGTGTTGAATACTACAGGAGGGTGCTTGCTATGTACAATAGATGCCAATTTTTAGCAGAGAGAATATTGGACTCAATGCCAGAGCATAAATTGTTTATAGAGCAGCTACAAAATAGATACGAGGAAGACGAGCAAGAGATCCAAAAAGTAAAGGATCTAGATGAACAGATCTTAAAGAATGTAGTCGCACATGCAGCTTTAAGTATACACCTCCTAGAGGATCAGCTGCACCTCAGTCCTGTATGAATAGAAGGAGTAAGGAACCAGGTAGCCAAGTCTGAGATAAATATTCATTTTCTCGAACCCTCTGGATTTGAAGGTATAGCAACAGAGGCTTAGGCATGGAAAAATTTCATCAACGACCAAGTGAGCCCATCTTCATAAAGTGTTTTAAAAGATTTTTGTTTTGAAATGTAATATATTTTATAAATTATGAACACATACTACAAGACAAATTTTTGGATTGAGAGGTTGGGGAAGCCAAAAATTCATTGAGGGGCAGCCTAAAGGTTTTTTTTTTTGTATAAGTATAGGAGAGTTTAGATGTGAAAAGGACTTCTTTCCCAAGCAATTTTTGAGAGATATTGTAAGAAGAACTACTTCCTTTTACAATAAAGAATTACAAGTTTCTATTGGAGAAAGTTTCATGGAATGTTTAAAATGCTTTGCCATGGATTTGTTGAATGTGAACTATTTTGTTTTCATCTTATGTCCATTAACGGTGAGATCATTATAAATCATTGAATTTTTGTTCATGTTATGAATGCACTCTAGTTTATTATGTGAAATTTCCACCATGAGTAATGAAGGTTGTCATAAATGATAAGCTATCTTGTTGTTCATATTTCTATTAATGTTCATGTGTTCTGAAATAAGTAACAACTATCTGTATTTTTCTTAATGCATGTGCATAATTACACCACTCATTGTCAACTGATAATTTTTCTCCCTAGGGATAGTTTAGTTAGTTATAGTTAGTTTCTTGTTTTTTTTTATTTAGATGCGAGAGAGGTAATACGAGAGGTAAGAACCTGCACATCACATTGTGACACTCCTCATTATCTCTATCAATTTGCATGTTTCGATAGGAACTTGCATATCATAACTTAAACACAAAAAACTAAAAAATATACACCGTGGATCGGGCTGTAACTGGTAAACCATTTTAATTTGTTACTTGACCTATGGTATCCGGACCATAAACCAGACGGATTCCCCATACCAAACAGTAATGGGCTAGTTGGGAATGTTTATTAGGGAGAATCCCTAACTGTTATTACCTGCGATTTTCCAGGACTCAACAGACTATCTTCCTAAGAATTAGTTGTATTGGGGTTGACCTTAGTTACCTCACCTAGGTATTGCAGTGGGTACTTATAGAGTTTATTTTGTTAGTGTCCTCGCCATGCAGGGGTTGGACAACACAGTCTCTTTATGCGTTGAAGCTGAGGGCCACTCTAATTGGTTACAAACATTCTCTTGTAGTGTATGGGAGTCTTAGTCTTCTCTTAGGCGTGACATAACTCCTACATTCGGGAGATCATTGATCCTGCCCTCGTCTTGCTTGTACTTGTCTTATACTTTCTTAGGAGTGTGTTCTTGGTGTGCTACATTTTGTCATATGTTACATCATATTCTATACATTTTCCTTCAAATTCATTTTTCATGGAATACCCTCCTTTCAACCTGCATGGTCCTTCGGGATAGATTACTGCTTCTAGCCATGTTGTCCCCTCATCTATCAGCCATGTTATGTCAGGAGGTTATGTAACTCCTTATGTGTTTGGGGAATGAACGTCATATCAATATTATAATTATGTCTATGTAGTGCCCCAGTATTGAGGTATTCCTAATTATAGTATCCCCTTGTATCCATTTATGGGTCAGATGGGAGGAGGTTATTATCCGACTAGCCAAGGCCATGGTCTTTACAACCAAAATCCCTATGTGAATCAATCCTATAAGGAAGAATGGAACCAAATGGAACAACCTAGAATCCCTTTCTGAGCTACTTTTAATATTCCTAATTTATCTATAATGTCCATTTTTTGAAATTTTCCACTTTTTCCCTAATTTCGATCTTAACTAGTTTTGATGTCTAGACCTCCAAATTGACCCAAATGCTCCCAAATTTTATCAGAAGGTACATGAATTATATTAGAACTTAAATATTTAGTTTAAGGATTTTTTATGAACCCCAAATTACTTCTGCAATTTTTTTTAATGTTCTGTTCAAAGTAGGAGTCTATACTAGCAAATTGGGGCTCCAATTCCCCCTAGGTAATTACCAGAAATGGACTCTCAAATGATCCCAAAGACACTAGAATTTATGAACAAAGGCAGGGGATGTGTGGGGTACATTTTTTAATTTCTCATATTTATCATGGTTCATTTTATATAGGATTTTATGACTCTCTCCCAAACAGCTCCCAAATCACAATTTGGACCCTTGGGGAAAAGGCACCAAATCTTCTCCCAATGCAATTAAAATGAGTAAAATGGGTTCCGATGCTTAAGTACTGAACATGAAAATTGTAATAAACATTAATGAAAGTATATTAATCATACATTTATCATATATACTTTATTTCATTCAAAATAATCATCATTATCATAGCATACATCAATGTAGTGGGAAAATGGTCATTGTTTGCTCATTAATAATCACTTTTCCTTGAAACCATTTCATATTTAGACCTGATAATTTCTTAAAATGAAGAAAAGATAATTTTTATCTTATTAAAATCAGTAATGGACAGTTAAAATCTCTCCCAATTTGAAATCATTAGTATTACAATGGTGCACAACAAGATAGTGGGGAAATGACACTATTTCTTCATTGTTTAACATGTTTACATGAAATATTTTGGAATTTATACCTGAGAGTCTCATGAAATTTAAATATATATCATTTACATAATAAAATAAAATAATGGAACCTTATAAGATTCCCCAAATATATCAATATCTCACCCAAGGCACAATCCCTCCATGAGCAAGAATATGCCATAAAAACTGGAAATGGTTAAGAGAAAGTGTTGTAATAGAAGAATACAAAATATGCCCTGTATATTAAACCTACAAATAAGACTCCATTAAATATCCATTAAATACCTAAGTATCCTCTCCAAACACCAATTTGGATGGGAATCTTTCACCCTCGAAATTGGCTAAGGCAAGAAAACTAGTCCTCCACTAGCTCTCACAATTAACAAATGATAGTTTCTCAAAAGATCAAAATATATTATCTTGGGTTATTCCTATATTTTATAAACATCCTTATCCTTCTAAGTTTCCCAATCCATCCACAAACTCAATCTAATTCAGATTTGGGTGTGAGCTCATGATTTTCCATGTGTCCTCCCTTTCCTAGCCTTCCATCTTACCCAAATTTGAGTAGGAACCCATTGAGCTTCCCCAAATCACATAATATCTCTGTTGGATGCTCTATTTCAACCTGAAATGTTAGATATGTCATATTTAATCCTTAATATCTGATTTGTGTCATAGGTTTCATAGCATCTTCATCATTGTTGTCCTAGAGCTGGGGAATCTAGTCCAAGTGTGTCACTAACTCCAAAATGACACTTCCTCTCCCATGTAAGTTACACTTCCTCCATAATTTGACCTAAAATGCATATGGATAAGTGTATTATCCTTCTGACTCATCCAAGAACCTTTAGGATTCCCATGTATTCAAAATTGCAAGAGGAGGATGCCATGTGGCACCAAATGTCTAGCTTGTGTGGGCACCATTGTCTCCATGTGTATCCATGCTCCATTGCCACTTCAATTTTCTATTGTATTTATTTATTTATCTCATTTATTAAATATTTATGACATTCTAATTTTCAAACATCATTCATTATCCCCCTTATTCCAAATCCCAAAGCTTCCACCCCCAACCTAGGAAACTAGTAATTTTCCCCCTTGGCAATTATTTGACCCTTAGCATCAATTTGAAAAACTCTAATGAATATGGAAAATGTGATTAGGCCATTGTGACCTAATGCAAAATTTGGGACATGAAAAATTCTCCCTTAACAATATTGCTTGTCCTCAATCAATTTCAAACATGGTTGTTGAAGAACCTACTTTCTGTATGATTCTTTGAAGTTGCCACTGAGTTTCCCAACTTTGAGTGTTTGAGATTCCACGAATATTTGAGAGAGGAACCACCATGCTTGCTGCTACACTACTCTTATTAAAATAAATTTATTAAGTGGGGAATCCATCTCCCATATTGCTCGTTTCCCCAAAAAAATTGAAATCAATGGGACTAAAAAAAATATCCCAGGGTCCCATTGCTTGTATTGCACTCCAACAATTAAGAGTGCTCTCCAACCCATACCATGATGAAAGATAATTCTAGGATCCCATTTTCTTGTATGCATTCTTCCAAACATCATGATTACATAATACATATCATCAAATTACATAACAACATAATAAATATCTACATCAAGGAGGTGCCTCATTAAAAATCTTGAAATTGCTTATACATTAGAGGAAACTTGAGGTCTAAAATGGGCCTCCTAAGGAAAACGATAAAATAATAGTTAAAATAATAAAATAATAGTTATTAATTTTGGAGGAAGAATAAAAAAACTACTTTTTTTGTTCGTATTTTCAACATATCTCCCTGTGTTTTTAGTCAAATTTCAAGCAGGAGAGCTTGTTGGATGCAGAATTTAATTCCACATCCAACGAGTACCCACACTACATAATTTTGATGGACCACGCTACCCCAAAAACAAGAAATGCCTAAAAACATGTGATGATGACATCATCATCACGTTTTTTCAGGTATTTCTTATTTTTGGGGTAGAGGGTGTTATCCAACTTTTTGTACCATAAGTTGGGTTACCTGAGGAGCCGCTGGTTGACATACTTGTTCAAAGTCTGATTCCAGTGTATCAGTTGATCTGTCTGCTTGTCTAGCCAATATTGGCTAGTCACTTGTTTATTTGAATAATTTTGACCATGGCCCCGTGGGGTTTGTAATAAAATGTGCTAGTAGGGTATTTTTGAGTGGTTCGGTCTCCTGAGACGTAGAATCTCAAATAAGGTATTCCAGGGAGTTTTTTTCCCCTAACAATTATGCTCTGCCTTCAGCCGAGTATAATTGACGAGGTTTTCTCCCGCTTCCTCCAAAGCTGGAATGCCCGATGTTGAATTCTGGGCCTTGGGGGTTTATTAGAGCCCAACTGAGTGTTATAAGCCTACTAGACATTATTTAGATAGATCATGGTCATGTCCTAAGTCATATGGACACATAAAAAAAAATTGAAAAATTCTTTTTTGAACAGTGAAAATTTATTTTTTAACTTTTAATTACTTTTTTCTAAGTTTTTTGGGTTAATTTTTCCATAAATTAAATGGAAAAAACCCGTTAGTGATCCAGACTCAGAATTCAGTGATTGAAGGCTCTAACCTTAAGCCAAAAATCATTCTTGATCATCCAGCCAGTCAGAACCAACTTTCAGATCAGCAATTGGACACATAATGCCTTTTTACTCAAAAAAGTCAATTTTGAGTAAAAAATGATTTTTTGATTTTATTAAAAAAATGATTTTTATTAAAAAGAATGATTTTTATTAAAAAAAATGATTATTTTGGAGAAAACTAAAAATATCCAAATTAATCCAAATTTAGTAAAATAAAAGACTAAATGACATCTCATAGAACACTTATGATGATTGGAGTTATCATAACTCAGCTTCAGTCATCATTAAGAGAGCAATTAATTTATTATCAGTTATCAGACATGTCATCTCCAGCTAAAGATGAGATGGAGAGGTCTCATTGGGCCAATGATTTGATCGAGGTAGATACTAAAGCTTACACCATCAGTGGGCTTCCGAAACCTAGCTCAGGCTCCTGCCAGACCTAAAGGATGAGCTTACCTACATCCAGACTCACACGTGTGGCCTCATCCTTGGCTTGTTTTTAGTGCACAGGTTTGGAGTGGGGGCGCCTTGCCTGGGTGGAGGCCTCCCCTCACTCCTGGTTCTCCAGTTTAGGTTTGGGCTCTTTGTTAGGTGGCTAAGCCGGTTAGGGTTGGTTTTTTGGTTTTAGGGTTTTAGCACTCTCTCATTTGTTAAAATAGAGGCTCTTTCAGCTCTATTGGATGGAGAATTTGTGCAAGTACACTCTGGAAAAATTTGTAATATCTTTTGAATTTGAATAAAGCAAGAGGACTTTGGAGGTCCATGTGGGAGTTATTTGTGTGCCATGCTTCATCATGTTCAAGGTGATACCATTCTTAGTTCATTTCTTTTGATTCTTAAGTATATGATCTTGTGATTAGAAGGCTAACAATCTAGCACAATATTATTTGGTCTATGCTTTTCTCTTAAGTTTTGTGGCTTTCAGGTACTCTCCCAAACATAAGAGCTCTTGTTTGGTTTATGCATTCATTCTATAGGTGCATAAGGGAGTGTTCTACTTTAAGAAATCAAGAAGCGAACGGCTTGCTTGCCTCATCCATCAAACCACAAACTTCAAAAAAAAATATTGGTTACTTTGGTTGCTACAAGTGGATCTCCATTTTCAAGGTTCTATCCTACCTCTTTTCCACTTTTGTATAAGTTATCAAGTCATTTAAATCTTTATTTCAAGCTTTCTTGGCTTCTACTAAGTTAGATCTAGGCTTTCTAGCCTTACATCTACTTTTTCAAAGCTAAATCCATCTTTCTAAAGGTCCATTTTTAAAGATCTAGTTTCATCTCCTTTTTAAATCCATCTTTATTTTTGCCTTGGAAAACGTGCAAGAGTTTTCTCGAAAAATGTGCAAATTTTCCATTTTTTGGGCTTGTTGGTTTTCTGTGTTTTTTATTAATTCTAAATTCTGGAAATTCATTAAAAAATCAGAAATTTTTCAAAAATTATATTTTTTTTAATTTTGACTTTTTCTCGAAAAGCATGTCATTTCAAGCTCGTTGTTTTTTGGGCTAATTTTTGACTTTTTATTAATTCTAAATTCTGGAAATTCATTAAAAAATCAGAAAAATTTCAAAAATTTTACTTTTTTTAATTGTTTGATTTTTTCTCGAAAAGCGTGCCATTTCGTACTTGCTGTTTTTTTATTGATTTTCTTCAATTTTATGCTATTTTCCAGATTCTAGAAATTAGCCTAAAATGTTAAAAAATCTTTAATTTTAAATTCGCAAAAAATCCCAAGTCGTTTTTCCCAAAATCCTGCATTTTACATTAAAAACAGTGAGCTTGCCTGATCCTTTCCAAGTTTTGATTTTGGGTCTTATTCCATTGTTTTGATCTCCTGTTTCATATTATAAGGCACTTGTCTTCTCATCCACTTAATCTTTTCGAATCACGGGTTAAATTTGGTTTCCTAACACTCTCACTATTCCTTGTTTAGAGCTCTTATCCACAGGTGAACCAAAAGCAAAACCAAACAAGAAAGAGCAAGCAGAGCTAGATCCAAAGACAAGGATCCAAAGCCAAAAAAGAAGTCATTCTCCTTTGTACAAACTCATAAGAGTTTTTAATTTTTACTTAAGTTACTTCTCAAAGTCCTGACAAGGATTAAGTTCCAAAGGCATTTGTAATTCATTAATAAAACAAGGCTAAGTGGGATAGGGCCTCCCATACTTGGTTTTTCTTCCCCATTTGGGGAAGAGTGTTTTTTGTTCTTAGCTTACATTTATTTCGAGTACTTAGAGTAGTTCATTTTTCTTGCAAAGTAGATACTAATTGTTAGATTAGCCCATTTTGTTTCATTAACTAGGTTGATTACTTCATCTTTTAATTTTTTGTATTTTTCATAAGTAATTCAACTGTTTAAACTAGAAATATCTTGAATCTCACTTTGTAGATCAAGAGTGCTCTCTGTCGGAGAGTCATCTTTTCATTGTTTAATAGGTTAATCAATTAATCTTGAAAGTCTCTTGAACTTACCGTAATCCAAGTCAAGAGCACTCTCTATCGGAGAGCATTCCCACTACATATCCTTGCATCAAGCATATAGATTAGCTAAGCCTCTTGAACCACTATCATAAGACTAGGTCAAGAGCGCTCTCTGTCGGAGATTTTTAATTAATTAACTTAATAAAATTCACAACTCACATCCCTTTAATTAATTAACCCCCTTCCCTCCTTTCCGAAGTATGCTCTGACCGATCTTCGATCCGAATACCCATAAACAGCATTGGATCTCTAAACCCCACAAGAGGAACTTAACTAAAACTTTTCCCCGTAACCACCGCACCGGCATTGTTCGATAAATACCGAGGCTTGTGGGCAAATTCCAAGTGTGGGCGCCAGGCTACCTAATCTGGGCACTGGTAGTTAAGTTATTGAACACTTACCTTTGATGTAGACAGGTCCGTCATGTCTTCGAACAGAGCCATTGAAGGTATTACCAGTTAGGACATCCAGCCACCATAAGTGAAGATCACAAACAAAAAACTCTTAAAATCTACCAAGAGCACTTGCAAAACCTAATACTCACTAGCTTAATTCCTAGACTTTATTTCACGCGCTTATTGGACTCCATAAGGCACTGGTCATTTGTTATATTTGATTAATTTTCTATCTTGATCAACTGTCTATGTGCCATTTCAATTGATTATATTTGAATGCTTAAGTTATAAGTCTGGAATCTTTGCTTATATGTATGATCTCTTGTTAGCAACGTGGATTGCTTTAATTAATCATCATCCCCTTAATATTAATCATTTTAAATCACAATAACTCCTAAACAACACCCATCCGCATCCAAAACATCTAAAAATTAACTTAAACATTGAGCCATAGAAAACTCTTTGTTAGGGACTACCCCCCTTGGCTTCGTTAGGAGATAGCCTAAATGGAGGAGCTAGGAGTAGGTGACAGTACCTAGCTCTGTGCTTTCCCCCAAGTTCACACCTCTCCCACTTTCTCAAGTAAAGAGACAGCTTTTAGAAGATTTCTGCTACTGGTGTGCAATCAGCGGACAACATCTTTTGGCGCCGTTGTCGGGGACAAATCTTTTAGTTCCTGGACGACCTTTGTTTCTTTTAGTTTTTTACCTTTTTATCCTTTTTGGTAGATTTTTTAGTCTAATCACTCTCTGAAATTAGAATTAATTCCACCTGGTGATTCCACTGTCAGTTAACACCTTAAGGTATTCTACTAGAAGAAACTCTGTAGGTTTGGTCGATTTCATCCCTGACCCCAAAAAAATATTAAGGAGGAGATTAAACAAACTATCTTCTCATAGGATCCTCGCAGAAGTTGGATCTGAGTCTGTCTCAGACATCCATCTTTTATTTCCAGAAAACTTAGAAAATTTGCAAAATAATAACTGTTTCCTTAATCCAATGGGTGATTTTTTCACTCAACTTAAATTTACTCAGATAGCAGGTCATCCTCATGATATCCCTGACAAGGCTATCGACAAGCTTACGACATATAATGGCACTAATGCCTCCCTCTCTGCCGTGGAGCATATCAGGAATTTCACCAGACACTGTGGTTCCCACGTCAGGGGTACTGATAGGCATGAATATGTTTACATGACCTTGTTTTCCTTGTCTTTGGATGGAAAGGCTGGCAACTGGTACGATAATTTGTCGGACAATTCTTTCGCCACCTTAGCAAACTTCAAGACTGCTTTCCTTGGAAAGTTTGGCAGCAAAAAGGAGCCTAGACATCTAGTGGCAGCCTTGACTAGTATGAAGAAGTCTGATACAGAAACCATGGATGAATTTAACGATAGGTTTATAGAGTTATCAAATTCCATCCCTGCTACTTATGCTCCTAACACATATTTCATTAAATTTGTAATTATTTAGTGGATCTAGAATTTAGAACTTCCGCTAGATTGAGTTCTTTCAAGATGAGGAAAGTCATAGACTTTTAATCCTTACATAATGTCTAGTAATATTATTTATAGTTTGTATTTAATATTAAGTTGATTAAATTATTTTATGACATAATACCAACATTGTATTTTGTTACTACAACAATTAGAAATATTGTCGTAGTAATTATTTGTGTCTTTGTTGAGTATGTTGTTTTATTTTTGGAAGTTCGCACCACTTATAATCAATACACGAAAATATTGTATGACTTTAAAGTCTAAGTTTTAACCTTGTAATGATTAAAATAAATTATGAATTCAAATAGCAACATAACTTATTATTATTGTTGTTGGTAGTGGTAGTGGTAGTGTATTAAAAACTAAGTTGATGAATGCTTACTTTATGAATTATAGATTAACGTGAGAAATTTCTTACCTATAAATTTATTTAATTATATTGATGTTAGTAGAGCCTCCCTTATTTATTAATATTATTTATTTTAACAATCAAAATTAATTATGAACTAGAATAGCATTAGTGTAGTAGAGTTTTTTTTTTTAATATACAAGAGGAAAGGGGGAAAACCAACTTAACTAATTATTGCAAGTGTTCATTATTTATTTAGGAAGTATTTGAACTGTTAGAATATAACCCGTCGGGATTATATATTGTAAATAAATAAATAAATCTGAGTAGTAGGAAGCCGAAAATGCTGGACGGAAGGTGAAACACAACCATCACATGAATGTATAAATGAATGCATTAGCATTGGAATAATATTGAATCGGGAGTTATACCTATCAGTGGTATCAGAGGTTGGTTATTTTCCATAACTCCTACCTGCTGCATTTCAATCCTGGCATTCTCCTTGCCAGTCCATTGTCAGACTTCCTGCTCCATCAATCTGCCAGTCCCATGCATTGTATGCGTTACTGCATTTCAGTCCTCCATCTGCGTGCGTTTATTCTCTGCTAAAACATTTGATTAGCTTAACCCTAATTTCTACCCTCGAACTATGCGTGGAGTTTAATTGTGCTGCGTTTTTGTGAGTGAGACTCCTCTCCTGCGTTTAGTTAAGGCCGAGCCCTAGGGGTTTCCATCATTGGTTTGCAGTTGTTTGGTTATATTTTGATAGGATCTTGAACAAGACCCCATGAACTACTATTGTAACAGCGTCATGGTGGATATATTGTACCACTGAGTTGACTCCATCTGTGCTCGAGTCGATGTGCCATTTGAATCTGCCCCTTTTTGATGGGCGAACGTCTTCCTGTAGATATCATCTCATCCAACCCTTCCATTGCTGGAGGACTGATATTCTCCAAATCTGTATTCTTCAGAATGTTAGCAGTTATCTCATTCTCACTCTGAGCTAGAGAAATTATCTGCATTGCCAAAACAAACTCCTTGAATCCAAGAAAACCTTGTGTAGAATAGTGCACATAGCGTATTGAAGAAGAGACTACTGCCTAAAGTGGAGACTACTGCCTGCGTGAAGTGAATGCGTTGAAGACTGTTGAAGAGTTGAACATTGAAATAGCATGGAGGAAGGAAACCCTACTTCGCTGAACACTGAAATAATGTTGAAGACTGTTGAAGAGTTGAACGCTGAAATAGCGTGGAGGAAGGAAACCCTACTTCGCTGAATGCTGAAATAACGTTGAAGAATCGGGTGTTATACCTAACAAGTGGTATCAGAGCCAACATGGAATTGTACATCAGACTACAGTTCCCTACAATCCTCAACAAAATGGTGTAGCAGAAAGAATGAATAGAACCATAATGAATATGGTTCGCTCAATGATGTTTTTCAAGAATTAAAACTAATGTTTTGGGGTGATGCAGTAAAATGTGCAGCCTATTTGAGAAATAGAAGTCCCTCAAATGCTCTTGATAACAAGACTCCACATGAAATGT
>LPNX010063967.1:30503-50475 GCA_001517045.1 Pseudotsuga menziesii
TCATCTCAGAGTTTTTGGTTCCACCTGTTATTCCTTGATTCCAAAGGAGCAAAGAAACAAGCTTGGTGCTCGAAGCAGAAAATGTATTTTCCTAGGGTACGAAGAATACTCCAAGGCATACCATTTGTATGATGAGGTAAACAAGAAATTTGTTATTTCCAGAGATGTCATTTTTCTTGAGAATAATAAAAATGACCAGTCCATTGAGAGATAGCTTGATCATTTGGAAAGTTATCCTCATCCAAAGACATATTCTGAAAATGAATATGAAATTCCAAACCTTGAAGGGGGGATTCCTATTCTGGATCAACCTTTGGAATTTCCATATGAAGCACCAAATTCCCCGCATGAAGAATTTCCTGCTACTTCACCTGAACAAGAGGTTCAACTGGATGATGTGATTGAGAGAATTGAAAGACTCTCAATCAATGATGAAGCACCACCAGCTGATCAACTAGGACCATCACGGAATATTCCTAAATGGGCCACAAAGACACTTGAAGGTGTCCATCCGGATGAAGTTGGAAATACGGGAACGAGAAGTTCGAAAAGACATGAAGATGGAGGAGGAGTAGATAATTCAGGTGATAACATGGATGTATCATTTGATTGTGAATTTAGTTTATCTGCTAACTTTGACCAACTTCCTTTGAAGAAGCTTCTATTCGAGTTGAGTGGAAAGAAGCTATGCAAAATGAGTATGATGCACTCATGAAGAATGGAACTTGGAAGATGTTTGACCCTCCAGTTGGAACCAAACCAATTGGATACAAGTGGGTGTACAAGAACAAATACATATCAGATGACTCACTTGACAAGCACAAAGCGAGGCTTGTAGAAAAAGGCTATGCACAGAAGGAAGGAATTGACTATGAATAAATGTTCTCTCCTACAGCAAAATGGGCTACCATCCGTACCTTACTCTCTTTAGCTGCTCAGAAAGGGTGGAAAGTTCATCAAATGGATGTGAAGACTGCTTTCTTGAATGGAGAATTGAAAGAGAATTTGTTTATGTCTCAGCCAGAAGGCTTTGTTGTGAAAGGAAAAGAACAAAAGGTATGCAAGCTTGTCAAATCCTTGTATGGCCTAAACAAGTGCCTTGTGCATGGTATGAAAAGTTAACCAAGCATCTTTTGAAGTTAAATTTCGAACATTTTGATCTTGATGATGCAACACTGTTTATAAAGAAAGTTGGAATATTTGTTGTGTATCTTGTGGTGTATGTAGATGATATTTTGATGACAGGGAACAATGCGAGCTATATAGCATCCATAAAGAAAGATTTGAAAAAGATCTTTGAAATGACAGATATGGGACATCTCCATTATTACTTAGGAATTGAAGTCACTCAACATCCTAAGTACATATTCCTATCTCAGAAAAAATATGTTGGAGAACTACTAAACAAATTTTGCATGACAGAATGCAACCCTATATCTACTCCAATGGAACAGAAAATGAAGCTCACATCAGGCGAAGGAAAAGAATTTGAGGATGCGACCAAGTATCGACAACTTGTAGGAAGTCTTATCTACCTTACAACAACTAGACTAGATATTTCTTATGTTGTTGGCATACTTTCAAGGTTCACGCATAAACCTTGTGAAGGACACTGGTCAGCTGCAAAAAGAGTTCTAAGATACTTGAAGGGGACTCAAGACGTTGGACTCAAGTACTCTAAAGTGGATGACTTCAAACTTATTGGGTACTCAGACTCAGATTTTGATGGTGATAAGGAGACAGGAGTATCAACTTCTGGATACACTATGAGTCTTGGATCAGTAGCTGTCTCATGGAGATCACGCAAACAATTAGTTCCAGCAGATTCAACAACAGAAGAAAAATATGTGGCTGCAACTGAAGCAACGAAAGAAATAGTATGGCTCAGGAAGATACTTGAAGATTTGCAAGAAAAACAAGAGAACTCCACTCCATTATTGGTCGAAAATACTTCTGCAATCAAGCTAGCTAAGAATCCTAGATTCCATGATCGAACCAAACACATCAACACAAAGTATCATTTGATTCGAAAACATGTAGAGGCCAAGACATTCCATCTTCGACATTGTTCCACAAATGATCAAATTGCAAACATCTTCACCAAAGCGCTTGGACGAGAAAAGTTTGAAAGATTCAGAAACATGCTCGGACTTACGAACACCCCTTCGGATTAAGAGGGGGATTGTTAGAATATAATCCGTCGGGATTATATATTGTAAATAAATAAATAAATCGGAATAGTAGGAAGCCGAAAAGGCTGGACAGAAGGTGAAACACAACCGTCACATGAATGTATAAATGAATGCATTAACATTGGAGTAATATTGAATCGGGAGTTATACCTATCATGAACAATGTGTTTAGTTGAAAAGAGCATATTTTTAGTGAAAGTATAGATATCTTACAATATTTATATTATCAATAAGATTTAAATCATGTCTTAATTTATGTTAGGGCACGGAGGAATCGAACCACCATCGTCCTGCTTGGAATGCAGGTGCTCTTCCATTGAGCTAGCACCCTTTACAACATGAGGGGAGCGGGACTGTGTTAACACCTGGATTACACATTTCTAATCCTCTGTGACAAAGCAAAAGGATGTTTTATTCAGAGAGGAAGTCTAGAAGATGTTTTAAATTTTATTATTGAATATGATTATGCACATTTGATATACTGACATGAGTTTATGTAAAAAACAAATTGAAAAGTTAAAAATTGAATGGTGTTATCTAATTCACATAAAGTACCATCACATGAATTAACATAGAAGTTGAACCAAAATTTTCATATTAGTAAATAATATAAAATTCCTCAAAAAAAGGCTTGAAGAGAATATTTGATATACAACAAACATTTAAAAGTGTTTCTTCTTGTATATTAATAACTAGTTCAAAGAGAAAATTACATTCATGAATCATCTCCACATAATCTCCTTATATTCAGTCAAGCAAATCAATTACAACTTGTACACCACATTTATTTATTGTGGTCTTCCTACAATCTTCTTTCTTTTGCATCCATGCAAAAACCATGGTATTAACTGGAATAGATCCAAGTCATGTGTCATCAAGGTTTGGTACCCAATATTGTTCTAAAATGTTCCTTTGTATTTCTATGAACTAGGCTTCCATCAATCAACCTTTACATGAAGAGTCTCACTTTCATCATTCTGGAAGATATATGAGGTGGTTTTTTCCATCCAAATCGTCTCTCCTTCATCCTTAGTTCATGATCTAACTACCAACACCTTTACTTCCTCAAATTCAATCATAGGATTGAATCTTGGCTTTAGCTTGTTGCACATGGGTCCAACATATACCAGTTCATCCGTCACATTATCAAATTCTCCATCCATAATACTTATATTACATGCAGTGCATTATGATCAGCATTAAATCTCACATGGATTAAAGTGTCTTTATGATGCAATGTATTTGATGATAATGTCTAACATGAATTAAAGCTAACATGATGTTATCACTTAATGATTGATTTTTTGGATTAAGTTATGTGAAATATTTTCAGTCCACAATGAATTTTTCATGGTTCCCGTAACAAACATGGGTGCAGTGTCCACTCAAAACATTCACACAGTTTAATCCAGAAAATCAATCACAATGATGACAAACTGATAAAACCTGCATGCTAAAAATGTTAGTACTGTATTTATTGAGTATAAGTTAATATACTAGTACAAAGCTGGCACGACTTTAAAGTCTACACAAGAAAATATAATTATGAATTTGAATGCAACATAGTAGTACAATTAAATTTATATCAACTATAATAACGAATAATAGGAAAAACTCACTTCAAACCTTATTACAAGTGCCTTACATTTATTCACAAAGCAATTCTATAAGATATTTTAAGGTGCATTCGCATAAAGTATCATCACATGAATTAACATTGAAGTTGAACCAAAATTTTCATATATGTAGCAAATAATATAAAATTCCTCAAAAGGTAGCTTGAAGAGAATATTTGATATACTACAAACATTGACAAATTTTTCTTCATGTATATTAATTAGTCATTCAAAAAGAAAAATTACATTCATGAATCATCTCCACCTAATCTCCTTATATTTTCTCAATCATATCAAGTACAGCTTCAGGATGAAGATTTCTATAGTTAATCATAACGACAAAGAGAGTTTATGGAATTAAATTGTGTGTATTGAAACGTCCCTACGTTTCAAGTGGACACTCCACCAATCATAAGGGGAACAAAATGAAAAGCTCAAAGTAGTATTGAAGAGAGTGAGCAAAAGCTAATAATAAATAAGGAAAGGATTTTGTACATGCATTAATGAATATAATTATGCACATTTGATATAGTGAGATGTTGTGTTGATCTAAAAGACAAATTGAAAAGTTAAAATTTGAATGGTATTATCTAATTCACATAAAGTATCATCACATAAATTAACATTGAACTTGAAGTGAAATTTCATATATGCAGTAAATAATAAAAAATTCCTCAAAAAGTAGCTTGAAGAGTATTTATTATAGTACAAATATTGAAAAATGTTTCTTCATGTATACTAAAAGTCATTCAAAAAGCAAAGTTACATTCATGTGTCTTCTCCACCTAATCTCCTTATATCCGCTCAAGCAGATCAAGTACAACTTGTACACCACATTTATTTATCTTTGTCTTCTTGCAATATTATTTATTTGGCATCCATGCCCAAACTATGGTATTAATTGGAATAGATCCAAGTTCTGTGTCATCAGGATTTGGTACCCAATATTGTTCTAAAAAATTTCCCTTGTATTTCCCTGAGCTAGGCTGCCACCAATAAATATTTACATGAAGGGTATCGCTGTCATCATCCTGGAAGATATCTGAGGTGGATTTTGCCATCCAAATCATCTCTCCTTTATCCTCATTTCATGATCTAACAAGCAATATCTTTCCTTTCTCAACATCAATTCTAGGATCAAATGTTGGCTTTGGCTTGTTGCACTTGGGTCCAACATATACCGGTTCATCTGTCACATTATCAAAATCCCCATCCATAATATTTGATATTGCATGGAGTGCATTACCATCAACATTAACATTTTGCCTCGTCTTTGGCCAAAAATCATCAGAAGAAGAATCACTTTCATCCAAGGGTGTATGGTCATTGTAGATTCCATCTAATGCATCAAGAACTCTTTTCCAATAATCTAGTTATTCATTCCATTCCTCTGTAACAATTGGTGAATTCTCATTGCCAATAGTCTCTTTCCACATTTTTATGTATGATGTTATTCCTTCCTTTAGTTCTTTTAAATATGCATCATTGTCTTTGGGATGTAAGAAAGATGGCTTCCCTGTGGGAAATATAGGTCGGCCTTCATCATCTATATTCCACAACTCCACTGGTTCTGACCACTCAATGTCTTTGATGGATTCTTTATACCTCATAACGGGAACATCATTGAGTACAAGGAATTGGAAGTACTGGACATTAAGATGTCCAACTAGTGCATTTTTCCCCTCCTTGATGTACCCATTAAGAAAACTTTTGAATTCATACACTTTGTCAATAAGTTTAGGTGGAAACACCCTTTTTTCTTCTATTGTGCGATATGTATCCATCATCTCAGGTAAAGAATATATATCTTTACTTTTCAAGTTGGAAGACATTCTTCTGTAGGTTCCATCTATGCCTTCATGGGTGTGCCCCACAAGCAAGAACCCAACCTCAATAGTGATGAAGACACCAAGTGCAGTTAATAGTGATAGAAACATGAAAACATAACGAATCTTATTATCACTAGCTGCATTGTCCAACTGTAACAACAAATGTGGAGGAAGAGGTTTAAAATCAATATTTTGATTTGTTGAGCTTCCATTTAAAGATAGGAAATCATCCTTGTACACTCTACATTTTGAGTAAATAGAGTTTTGAAGTAATGCATTTGAAAGTGTGTTTCTTGAACTTCCACTCTCATAAAGCAAATCACCATACATATCAAGGTGTGGGTCTTCAAGGTCCCTCAAGCACTTTGCAACAGATGTAATGGTAAATTGTGATCCCATGTGTACAAATGGTAGGGAAAAATGACCAAAACCTCCTGTGCTATGCCCATGTGTTAGCATACCTGTCAAAGAAAAACCCAAGTTTGTTCCTGCAACAGATTTTGATTTGACACGTAATCTTGGGATTGAAGTCTTTGTTTTGTCCATTTTATCATGGATAATGCTCAAGTATTCCTTTGAATACCGCTCTGACATAATTCTGTGGGCATAGTAGCAATATCTTCCACACATAACAATCTTGTTATGTTTCTTCAGTCTAGCTCGTGCCTTTTCTTCTAGCTCTTTTGTAGTCGTTGTCTTCATCTGTGCTTTCAACACAATACATTCACTACATTTACTGAAGTTAGTGTTCTTTGAGAATGCCACCTCTGGAAAATGAGTATTCCAAATCTTGCTCATTGTTGGTTGTGATATTGATGGAAAATTTAGTCCTTGAAGAGCCTCGTTGATCTCTTTTAACAAAGAACTTTGGGTGTACGTTGATGGAAGCAATCTTAAAGGAGCAGATGTTCCATCTTCTTCAACTTGTCGTGTTTGGTTCGGTGAAAAGTTTGAATTATCCATTACAATTTTGTGCAATATTTCTATGGCTGCCACAGTATGTGCACGTGGTTTGCATTTGTTGGTGTTACCATGAATTCCTTTCACATGTCCTTGTTGGAAATTATGTTGGTAATTATAAAAGGTGCTTTGAGGAATATTATGTATCTTGTACCATGCCTTCTTACAAATAATATTTCCATTAAACCTCATGTCCTTTACTTTCCTAATAGTAGGAGGTAGGCCATGGCCATGGCTCTTTGACATGATTGTGTTGGAAAGGAGTGAATTCAAGACAAAATCCCTAATGTCATTTTTTTTAAAGAGTTTCATACCCCTTATAGAATTTGCAATGGATTTCCTATCCACATGTTGAAGACAATCTTGTTTGAAACATTCATCCGCTGCCAAAAGTCGGATTTCTTTCTCTTCATCTCTTTGTATTTGAAAGTTTCCAACTTTTTTTGTAGCCACAACTCGTTTAATCCTTTTATATGGCCTCGTTGCATCCATATAAATTGCGTCTAGATCTTTTTCATTATAAATATCATCATCCCATGTGTTTAAGGGACTTGTGTCCTCTATAAGATCCCATACCACCATTTCCTTGGGTGCCTCCTTGAAATTTTCATTCACCCTTAAAATCTCACCTTCATTGTCCACCAACTTATTTATTGGCAATCTAACCAAACAATGTATAGACATGTCCCCAATCCTACACATTTCACAATTTCTATCTATGTCTTCCACAAAAACACCGAATTCCTTTTCACCTAACATTTCGCCCTCAACCATGTCATCCTCACAGACATTAACTATGATCCCTTTGGCAACGCGCATGCTTGTTCCTGTGCATTCATGTGTAAGAGAAACCTTTTTACATGTGAATGTAAGCCTATCTTGGGGAGTATTTACTGGATGATCATGACAATGAGGTTCCAAATCTCATAAGATCCCAATGCACCCCCTAGTGTATTCTCAAATCCTGTTGGATGTGGAAAAAGAGCATCATGTTTTAACACTTTCTCAATGTTAACCACTATGTATCCCTTTTTTACCATCCTTCCATGCACCTTATGACCAATCTCTGTATTTAATATGGAGCCTTCACCCACCTTCAATCCACATTGCAAAAGATCTACCTTGTCTCCAATAGAAAATGTAGAAGAGACATTTGCACCTACACAGCAAATTAAACAAACTTAGTATTTGCTAAAAAAAAACAAGCAATGTACTATCAAAAACACTTAACATGTGCTTCAAGATTTTAATTTACCTTTGCTATGCCTCAAATATATGATCTTCCATGGATGTAAGTCCCCTTCATCAACATCTTCCACAATCAAATGTGGTTCAATGACATCAATTATCAAAACCATAACATATCCTGCATTAAGCCTTTGTCCACCATAATGAGTTGTAGTCTCTGTAGATTCAACCTTTCCTAGTCCAACAACTTGACCATTAATTAGGAGGTCAACATTGTCTCCTCTTGTCAAAATTATATTTTCCATTGTAGCTCCTCCCAATTTCTGTAACACATTTGAATTGTATTTTGTAATTAAGGTTAAGCCATATGAAGTGCATGTTCAAAAATGTTTTGAATTATTGTAGTTGCAATAATTCAAAACAATAGGGTAGCCCTTTGTATGCCACAAAACATTGTTCCCCTACATCTTGTGCATGCTTGCAAAAAGGAATTTACATATAAATTACACAAAATATATATGAAGAGATAACAATAAGAGATCCAAGAATTATTAGAGAATGATAGATATCAACTCCAATAAAACCACCAAATTCCTATTTGACTTTGGACATGGGACTTATATTATTGATGTATGTGTATAAATGTGCTGGAAATCTAGCTAGAGTTAGCTTTCATTCTTAAAATGTTACACGTTGAATGAAAGTTAATGTGTGTTAGTTTTAATAATGTAGTTTTTCATCTAGAAAAATCACATTGTCATCAATCACATTACACCATAATGGAAATCTAACTGTGTTAGTTTTCTTAATGTAGTTTTTCATCTAACAAAATCACATTGTCATCAATCACATTACACCATAATGGAAATATAGCTGTGTTAGTTTTCATAATGTAGTTTTTTATTTAACAAAATCACACTGTCATCAATCACATTACACCATGATGAAAATCTAGCTGTAGTTAGTTTTCATTCATAAAACATTGCATGGTGACTAAAAGCTAATTTGTGTTAGTTTTAATATGGTAGTTTTCTATCTAACACAACCACATTGTTATCAAATACATTACACCATAATGAAAATATAATGGAGTTAGCTTCCTTCTAACAACATGGAATGGTAAGTGAAACCTAACATGCGATTGCTTTCATAAGGAAGTTTTCCATCTAACACAACTACATTGTCATCAATCACATTACACTACGATGGAAATCTAGCTGAAGTTAGTTTTCGTTCTTAAAACATTGCACGGTTAGTGAAAGCTAAAGTGTGTTACTTTTCATAAGGTAGTTTTTCATCTGACACGACCACATTGTCATCAATTAGTTTTTCATCTGACAAAACCATATTGTCATCAATTACATAGCACCATGATGAAAATCTAGTTGCAGTTAACTTTCATTCTTAAAACATTGCATCATGAGTAAAAGGTAATGTGCGCTAGTTTTTCATAATGTAGTTTTAAATCTAAGACAACCACATTGTCATCAATCACATTGCACCATGATGGAAATGTAGCTAGAGTTGGATTTCGTTCTTAAAACATTGCACGATGAGTGAAAGCTGATGTGTGTTAGTTAGTTTTCATAAGGTAGCTTTCTATCTAAAACAACCACATTGTCATCAAATATATCACACCATGATGGAAATATAGTTGGAGTTATCTTTTATTTTAACAACATGTCCTGATGAGAGAAAGCTAATGTGTGTTATCTTTCATAAGGTAGTTTTTCATTTACCACAACCACATTGTCACCAATCACATTGTACCACAATGGATATCTAGTTGGAATTAGCTTTCGTTCTTAACTCATTGCATGGTGAGTGAAATCTAATGTGTGTTAGCTTTCATAATATAGTTTTCCATCTAGCACAACCACATTGTTATCAATCACAATTCACCATGATGGAAATCTAGTTGAAGTTAGCTTTTGTTCTTAAGACATTGCACGATGAGTAAAAGATAATGTGTGTTAGCTGTCATAAATTAGCTTTCCATCTAACACGGTCATATTGTCCTCAAATACATTACACCACGATGAAAATCTAGCTGGAGTTAGATTTCCTTGTAACAACATGGCATGATGAGTGAAAGCAAATGTGTGTTAGTTCATTGCACCCTTATAGAAAGCTAGCTGGAGTTAGCTTTTGTTCTTAAAACATTGCATGGTTGAGTGAAAATTAATGTGTGTTAGTTTTTGAAATGTAGCTTTCTATATAAAACAATCACATTGTCATCAAATACATAACATGATGATGGAAATCTAGATATAATTAGCTTTCCTTTTAACAATGTGTTAGCTTTCATTCTTAAAGCATTGTACGATGAATGAAAGCCTAATGTGCGTTAGCTCATTGCACCAAGATGGAAATCTAGTTAGTGTTAGCTTTTGTTTTTAAAACATTGCACGGTGAGTGAAATTTAATGTGTGTTAGAATTCATAAGGTAGTTTTCTATCTAAAATAGTCACATTTTCATCAAATACATAACACCACAACGAAAATCTAGCTGAAGTTAGCTTTAGTCCTTAAATCATTGCGCGATGATTGAAATCTAATATGTTAGCTTTCATAATGTAGTTTCCATCTAACACAACCAGGTTTTCATCAATCACAATGCACCATGATAGAAATCTAGTTGTTTTTACCTTTCATAAGTTAGTTTTCCATCTAACACAACCACATTGTCATCCAATACATTACACCATGATGGAAATCTAGTTGAAGTTAGCTTTGCTCCTAACAACATAGCCAGATTAGTTTTCTATCTAACACAATCACATTGTCACATTGCACCGTGATGAAAATCTAGCTGGAGTTAGCTTTCGACCTTAAATTGTTGCACGATGAGTGAAATATAATGTGTGTTCACTTTTATAATGTAGTTTTCCATCAAAATTCACTATGTTGAAAATATTTCTAGAGTTAGTTTCTGTTCTTAAAACGTTGCACGGTGAGTAATAGCTAATGTGCGTTAACTTTCGTAAGGTAGTATTTCATCTAACAAAGCCACATTGTCATCAAATACATTACATCATGATGCAAATCTACCTGGAATTAGCTTTCTTTCTAACAACATGGCACGATGAGTGAAAGCTAATGTGTGTTAGCTTCCATAATGTATTTTTTCATCTAACACAACCACATCATCATCGATGTCATTGCTCCGTGATGGAATTATAGCTGGAGTTACCTTTCGTCCTTAAATCATTGCACGATGAGTGAAACGCAATCTCTGTTAGCTTTCATATAGTAGTTTTTCATCTAGCACAATCACATTGTCATCAATCATAATGCACCATGATTAAAATGTAGCTAGAGTTAGCTTTCATTTTTAAAACATTGCACGGTGAGTAAAGCAAATGTATGTTAACTTGCATTAAGTAGTTTTTCATCTAACACAACCACATTGTCATCAAATACATTACACCATGATGGAAATCTAGTTGGAGTTAGCTTTTCTTTTAACAACATGACACGATGAGTGAAAGATAATATGTGTTATCTTTCATAAGGTAGTTTTCCATGTAACACAACCACATTGTCATCAAACACATTGCATCGTGTTGGAAATATGGCTGGAGTTAACTTTCGTCCTTAAATCATTGCACAGTGAGAGAAATCTAATGTGTGTTAGCATTTATAATGGAGTTTTTTATTTAGCACAATCACATCGTCATCAATCATAATGCATCAAGATGAAAATCTAGCTAGAGTTAGTTTTCCTTCTTAAAACATTGCACGGTGAGTAAAATAATGTATGTTAGCTTTCATAAAGTAGTTTTTCATCTAGCACAGCCACATTGTTATCACATACAATACATCATGATGAAAATCTAGCTGGAGCTATTTTTCCTTCTAACAACATGGCTCTATAAAGGATAGCTTATGTATGTTATCTCATTACACCCTGATGGAAATCTAGCTGGAATTATATTTTTTTTTAACATGGCATGATGAGTTATAGCTAATGTGTATTAGATTTCATAAGGTATTTTTCTATGCAATACAACCCCATTGTCATGAATCACATTGCGTTGTGTTGAAAATCTAGTTGAAGTTAGCTTTCATCCTTAAATCGTTGCACGGTGAGTGAAATCTAATGTGTGTAAGCTTTCATAGTTTAGTTTTCTATCTAACAAAGTCACATTGTCATAAGTCACAATGCACCATGATAAAAATCTAGCTGGGGTTAGATTTCGTTCTTAAAACATTGCACAGTGAGTAAAGACTAATGTTTGTTAGCTTCCATAAGGTAGTTTTTAATCTAACACTGCCACATTGTCTCATTACACCGTGATGGAAATATTGCTGGAGTTATCTTTCAACCTTAAATTGTTGCACAATGAGTGAAATATAATATATGTTACCTTTCATAATGTATTTTTTCATTTAGCACAACCACATTGTCATCAATCAAAATGCACCATTTTGGAAATCTAGCTAGAGTTAGTTTTTGTTCTTAAAACATTGCACAGTGAGTAATAGCTAATGTGTGTTAGATTTCTAAAGTAGTTTTCTATCTAATATAGCCACATTATCATCAAATACATTACACCATGATGCAACTCTATTTGGAGTTAGCTTTCCTTGTAACATGGCATGGTGAGTGAAAGATAATGTGTTTTATCTTTCATAAGGTAGTTTTCCATCTAACACAACACATCATCATTGATCACATTGCACTGTGATGGAAATCTAGTTGGAGTTAGCTTTCGTACTTAAATCATTACACAGTGAGTGACATCTAATGTGTTATCTTTCATAATGTAGTTTTCCATGTAGCACAACCACATTATCATCAATCACAATGCACTATGATGGAAATCTAGCTAGAGTTAGCTTTCATTCTTCAAACATTGCATGGTTAATAAAACTAACGTATGTTAGCTTTCATAAGGTACTTTTTCATCTAACACAGCCACATTGTTATCAAATACATTACACCATAATGGAAATCTAGTTGGAGTTAGCTTTTATTCTAACAACATGGCACTATAAGGAAAATTTTGTGTGTTAGCTCATTACACCATGATGGAAATCTAGTTGGAGTTAGCTTTCCTTTAAACATCATGGCATAATGAGTGAAAGCTAATGTGTGTTAGCTTTCATAAGGTAGTTTTCCATGTAACACAACCACATTGTCATCAAGCACATTGCATCGTGTTGGAATTCTAGCTGGAGTTAGCTTTCAACATTAAATCTTTACATGGTGAGTGAAATCTAATGTGTGTTAACTTTCATAATGTAGTTTTTCATCTAACACAACCACATTGTCATCAAGCACATTGCATCGTGTTGGAATTCTAGCTGGAGTTAGCTTTCAACATTAAATCTTTACATGGTGAGTGAAATCTAATGTGTGTTAACTTTCATAATGTAGTTTTTCATCTAACACAACCACATTGTCATCAAATACATTACACCATGATGAAAATCTAATTGGAGTTAGCTTTATTTTAACAACATGGCACGATAAGTGAAAGCTAATGTGTATTAGCTTTCATAAGGTAGTTTTCCATCTAACACAAACACATTGTCACATTGCACCATGATGGAAATCTAGCTGGAGTTAGCTTTCAACATTAAATCTTTACATGGTGAGTGAAATCTAATGTGTGTTAACTTTCATAATGTAGTTTTCTATATAACACAACCACACTGTCATTAATTAAAATGCACCATTTTGGAAATCTAACTAGAGTTAGCTTTCGTTATTTAAACGTTGCATGGTGAGTAATAACTAATGTGTGTTAGATTTTGTACTGTAGTTTTCTATCTAACACAGCCACAATGTCATCAAATACATTACACCATGATGCAAATCTAGCTGGAGTTAGCTTTCCTTCTAACAACATGTCACAATGAGTGAAAGATAATGTGTGTTAGCTTTCATAACATAGTTTTCCATCTAACACAACACATCGTCATTGATCACATTGCACCGTGATGGAAATCAAGCTGGATTTAGATTTCGTCCTTAAATCATTGCATGATGAGTGAAATCTAATGTGTGTTAGATTTTATAATGTAGCTTTTCATCTAGCACAACCATATTGTCATCAATCACAATGCACAATGATGGAAATCTAACTAGAGTTAGTTTTTGTTCTTAAAACATTGCAGGTTCAGTAAATCTAATGTATGTTAGCTTTCATAAGGTAGTTTTCCATCTAACACAGCCACATTGTTATCAAATACATTACACCATGATAAAAATCTAGTTGGAGTTAGATTTCATTCCTTTCTAGGATAGTACATTGTGTCATCTACTATTACAGCCTAGTTGGATATGATTGCCTTCCTCATTGTTGTGGTAAGAGGAAATTCAATGATGTAAGGGATTACTCTTTGTACGTTATATTGACTTATAAAGCTAAGACTTTTGAAACAGCAACAAAAAAGTATTTACTAGTTTCATCCAACCTCCCCTCCAAGCATATAGGACATTTCCAAATTGAAATATTCATCTCTATGAGAAGAACTAGAAAACCTGTTGGTTATATTTATAATTTTATTTCCTGAAGTCACATATACTGAACAAAAGGAGACCCAAGCTCCAAAAATTATTATAAACTTCCATATTATGCACCTTTATTAAGTTAAATTCCATAGATATATGGAGCAAACGCTTTGTTGGATTCCACTTGTGTAATGATTCAAGGATTCAACTTGACTGAAGGATCCAAATGCTACTACAACAATTGCTTCACAATCTACCATGCAAACCTATCCAAACTTGCCATGAGTGCCCCACGCAAGTTGAACAATACTCCAAACAAGGCATGAATGGTCACACGGGTAAATCACCCCCTATAGGGCTTTCGTTTCATACACATGAATCCCTAACACACATCAAACCTGGATTTTTTAAGGATTTTATGACTATTGTTTATACTTTTGTCACCTTTTCTAATGCAAAAGGCTATATCAAATTTTTATATTGTTATTCTAGGGGACACATTGCACTCAAAACCCCTCCAAATAGTTTGTAAATGATAATTGAGTTCTCTTACCATCCCTGCTCATGCCCAAAATTGGAGCTTTAACCATCAAAATTGGACTAGAACTTATCAAAGCTAGTTTAATGTTGTTATTCATCACCTTTTAAGACTGAAACATGCCCAAAAATGTATTTCAACCCTTAGATTCAACTCATATTCAAAGGTTATGTCTTGTTACTGTTAATTTATAGTTGAAAATGATCCCCACAAGACAATTGTGAAATCTTTCCTAAAGGCTTCCTAGCCAACTCAGCAGTAACCCCCAAGTAAGTATCTTCAACTTTGTCCAATACATATGCCACCTTCTCAGCACTGCAGGTTATGGTTTCTTGCGGAGCTAAACTTGAACTCAGACTATATATATGTGTAAATTTTCATTTCAATGGGTTATCCTGAGCGCTCATTACCCGCGTAAAAACTTATATAAAACCCAAAGAATCCATGTTTTTTTGTGGGAGAGGACGTACATATTTCGAAAACTTCTCGTGTTGGGCTATAGGGAAAACCCAGGATTTATACCTTTAGCTTCGCACCAACAAAAGACCCATAGTGTTGGCCCTTTTGGAAACAACCTGCGAACAGGTTGCAGTCTCACCCGAAACAGCTATGGCGTGCCACAGAATCAGGTTTCTGCAAGCAGAAGAGGGATATTACTGTACCTTTTGTTTCTAACACTTATAATCATACAATGCAACACTTTAATAGTTACTTATTTAGCTTCGCGGTTAGATAAACAAACAGTGCCTTGCTTAACCCTTTACTGGGAATTCCAGCGAAGTTAATATTTAGCAGTGATCTTACTTATCAGATATATATTTATCAATGCATAAAGAACATAACAACAACACAACAAAAAATACAACACATCATATAACGTGGTTCACCCCCAGTTTAGGGGTTACATCCAAAAAACTGTGTTTTATTCAACTCTTTACAAAAACCACAGTTCTGATCTGCGCACTCAGCTGCAAATCCCTTCTAGTCCTCAGATCTGCGCACTCAGCTGCAAATCCCTTCTAGTCCTCAGATCTGCGCACACAGCTGTAGATTTCCTTTATCACCCAAAACCCTCTGCACACACAGCTGCAGAGGTCATCCACGCACATAGCTGGGACTTGACCTTCTCTTACAAAATAGCCTTAGCTTCGCTTTAATTCATCTTACATTAAAATCCTAAACTGACTTCTTTACAAGAGTGCTTATTTATAGTGTACTTATTACAAAACCATGGGCTTAAACCATGGGCACCCTAAACCCTAAACCCTGGACTTAAACCATGGGTTTATTACAAAAAGAAGGTTTTTACTCAACCCCGACACCCCTAAGACTATTTTGAGTCGTAACTCTGCTTACAAACTCCCATAAAACCCGTGGAGTAACCAAAATTAGGGACCGTTAAGGTGCGCGCCCCAACAGGCCCCTAAGACTCACTAGTGGCCCGTCCCTGGACACTCTGCTGCTCTTCTGGTAGACAAAGTTTGTCAGTGAAGGTAGTGAACTGCTTGTTTAGACCACACATGATATTGTCGGCTGCTTGCTCCTTTTCGATCAACTCCTGCAATACTGCGGCTGATGTTTCGCTGGCCTTTTGCTGCACAAATACAGCATATTCCTTTAGAACTTTGAGTTGGGTGTCCACAGCAGTACTCAACTCAAAAGCTTTGCTGATAAGTGGTTGCATAGCATTTTCCCCTTCTATTGCTTTTGCTATGTACGACTCGATTTCCTGCTGGAGTTCATTACTTCACTTTACCTTGAGCATTTTCTCCATAGGTGGTAGGTTCTTGATTTCCACTTTTACTGTATCCAACTCTATCTGTCGCTGCCTGATGGTTTCTTGCAACTGTTCGACTTCTGGATGTTCTTCCAGGGTGGTCTAGGCCGCAACACTAGCTTCTAGTAGCTTCACTATGCTGCTCACGGTATCCAAGATTTTTGCTGCGGAGGCCTGAATGTCTACTCGGAGTTACTCCCTGACCTCTGGTGGGATTTCCGGGGGGATACGGAGTTGAAGCTATGCAATCTGGGCCTCATGTTATGTTTTGAGCTTCTCGATTTCACTGCGAGACTGCTGTGCATAGTATTTCAGCCTGACTAATCTTTGTTTGGGTTATTCTACCAGCTTTAGGTCGAAGTCAGGAAGACTTCGACATGCCTCATCCAAAATTCATACCAGTGTAATCCGCTTACGTTCTGCATCCCTCTTTCTCTGCTTCGCTACCTCCAGCTGCGCTGCAAAGCCCTGCTGCTGAATTATGGAATTTTCTAACTGTATTTGCGAATATTGGTCTCGTGCCTGGATTTCCTTCATAACTGCTGACTGACAGAGATGTAGCTCCGTCATGGATAGCTTAGTGTAATCTATTCCAAACTTCATACTCATCTCCGAACGGGACGCTGCACCCGTTAATATGAGAGCTGCACTTGACACTTGTCCTTTGTTATCTCTAGCCGGCCATTGCCTTAGGTATAGCTGTGCGCTTACTGGGGCACTGCTTTCTGAGGTGCCAGTCTGTGATTTTTCTGCTAAGTCCTTCAACTCTGAAATGTGTTTTGCTACACCGATAATGGCATGCAGATGTGTAGCTACAAATTCTGACCATTTCTTGGTGAGAAATTTTGTAGACTTCGATAGAGCCTGAGCAAGCTCTTCACTTGTCAGGCGGGGCTCCTCGTCAATATTCTTGTCCTTCAACGCCTTCATTTTCTTTCGGCACTGGGGTTTGTTCACTTCCTCGGGCTCTGGAGTCTTGTGCTTATCCTGCCGATTAGGGTCTGAAATAGTTTTAACCGAGTATTTGTCTTCTTCTTCATTGCCATTGTCTCTGCCCTAGTCGCTTTCACTCTGCTACGACTCAGTTTGTTCTTCACCATCTTCAGGGGGGTTTTGTTGCTGTGTATGACTAGGACCTATGCCCAGATTGGTAAATGAGGGAACTGGAATGGTGGGTTTTGTCCCAGCATCCTTCAACCATTCCGCTGGCCACTGTTGAACAACCATGAGGATGTCTTCTTTGGTCACTACATATGGTAACTTAAACCATTGATGCTTTTGATCCACGCGGGCCTGGATGAAAATATGATGCATATCAGCGCTGAAATGGGCTGCGCCGTCGTATTGAGAGAATAACTCATTACTGAGCCGAGGGGTTTTGATGATCTCATATGAGATACTCATCATATAAAAAGAAAATACACAGTTTGTCATCTGCTATAGGGTTTTATCCTGAGAAACCCACAGAGAGGCGTACCGTACTGCACCAGGCATGTCCAGGGGTATAGCAGCAAACTGCGCCTCGGTAGGTTCTTGCCATCCTACCAGGGCGATAAGGACTATCAACCATGAATAGTGAAAGGGCCTACCTTTCTCCTGCGCGTCGCGAGCGTCTTCAAGAAATTCCTTCACGAGATATGCTGCCCAGTTGTAACTGTAGCCTTCGGCGTAGTTCGCAGCAATTCTGATAACCAGGGTAGGCACTTCATATGGTCTGCACTTTCGCATGAGCTTGCATGCTAAGAGTTCAACTGCGAAGTGAATATTATGTTTTTGAATCGCAGAAGTGTGATATCCTCGTTTTCCCTTCGTCAGGCCGAAGCGTTCCTTCATGCTTTGTGCGAGCTTCATATCCTCATGCTTTGATGAAAATTCGATACCCGGATCAGGCCCCGCTATATGTAAGGCTATGATCCTATGGATGAGCTCACTATTAATATGAATTTTCTTGTTTCCTATCCATAGGTGGTTGTCATGTACTAATGCCAGCAGCTTCTTGACCACTATGGTCACCTGTGTGCTACGACCAAAATGGGGGACATCGAGCATTTTTAGCAGACGAGCTTGATCAAAGCCAGCAGCCCACTATTTCACTTCCAGAAATGTCATAGCAGTCGCTGGATATTTAACAAAATGAAAGTATTGTGCTGGGGAGAACTGTGGAAACTTTCCACGATCATTCGTGTCGTGGTAGGCGTACTTAAGCCGGTCTATTTTCCCTGTCATGGTCTCGACCAACTGTACACACGGTGGCAATGAAGGGGTGCATACGGTGAACTTCTTTGTCCACCCTGGTGGCTAGAATCCTGGTCGAACTGGTGGAAGATACGATGGATGCTTTGGTGCAATATTCTCATCTTCTGCAGGTGGGGCCTCTGCTGAACCAGACGGATGCATCTCGGGGTCTTCTAGATTTTTTCCTGATTGCTTGTGTCGGTCTTCATTGTGCTTAGAGCGTACTTCAAGATTAAAATTATTTCGGGTAGATCGTGTCTACATCGGCTGAGTCGGCGCTGGGGGAGTTTCTTCACGGGGTGCAGATGTAGGTGGTTGGTTGAAAAGGTTCGGAAAACCCGTCTACTCAAAATCTCTCAATAGTTCCTGGAACTCGCGATCAGCGGACATGGATGCAATTGTAAAACTCAAGAAACTAAAAAATGTGAACCTTGCAGGTGTGGGTGTCTTCTTATAGAATCTATCCACGAGATATGTCATAACTGTGCATTGATGGCACCAAGTTTGACAGAGATCTTGTCCAAACAACGGTAGATTTTCCAAGATCGCATTAATATAGGCAGTTAATACAGAGAACGTATCGGCGCCGCCAAATTTGATCTCTCCTAACGGTCGTTTTTAAGTTCCGGCAGACCTTTCTTTCTTCAGCACAAGCAGTAGCTGTGGCTGTGCGCTAATAAGGACATTTGCCACCTATGGATACCATCTGCAACATGGAGTCGAGCTTCTACCCACAAAAAAATGTCATCCACAGCTTCAACGATTCCTCTTACATCCCGATACTCATGGAGAAGTTGGGTCACTTTTCCTACCGTGTCTCCATCCCAATAATCTCCATTGGTAGCATACTTAGGGTTTTCTTCTGACCCAATGTTTACGGTCCGTGTCTTTAGGGGTTGAGTCCCTTCAAGTGCCTCAACTGCTGGTCCATGTACTTCGCAGTGTCCTTCTGACTCAGGAATGTTAATGTTGTGTGGATCGTCATGCTCGTCAATTGCGAGGTTATAGAATTCTATTGCATTGGCTTCTTATGCCTTCCAATCAAGTTGGTATTCTTCTATTTCTTGATCATAAAATACTTTAGTGTGGATCAACCTAACAGCTGCGTCCAAAGCAGGAGAAACCTCATTAATAGAAAATGTCAGCACAAAACTATCAACAAGACAATCCCAAC
>LPNX010063967.1:50588-69484 GCA_001517045.1 Pseudotsuga menziesii
CTTGACCTTCGCATACCAGTTCTTTGCTATAGGTTCCAGTGTGTGCACAAACCTATGTACCCATTCTTCATGAGGTACATGCTTCCATGCCTCGTAGCATTGTGCCAAATGTTCCTGAGGACTAGTCTTACCATTAAACCTACTTTGCACCTCCTGGGGCTAATCCATAAATCTCAGGCAGAGGAACTTCTGACAAGCTTCCCAACTAGGAGTGTTCTTCTTATGGCCATTCCACCATCTGGCTGTTGTGGCTCTGAATGCTGAATCCAGAGTATCCATTTTCTGTGAGTCTGGTACCTACTCTGATAATTTCACAATAAACTCTTCAGGGTCTATGGAACCATCAAACACAGGTAAGGCTCTTGTCTATGAGTCAAGCCATCTTAGAGACTTGGTAATTCTGGCACATCGATGGCCATGTAGCTCATATAGTCTATTCCACCAATTCTCTAGTCCATTATCTGAATCTGTCATGTAGGAGCTGTCACACTACCAATCCATGATACCTTCGACAGTAGGATCAAAATAATCTTCTTCCTTTGCTGTGATATTGTATATGTGGTCCAAAACATCCTGGTCTTCATCTATGACTGGCTCTATGTATCTCTCTCCTTGAGAAGGATCCAATGGGACTATGACTCTCAGTTCTTTCCCTTCGAAAGTCATTTGTCTCTTCTTCAAGTTAATGACCGCAAAATTTTCCATTGCCCAATGAATTCCTAACAAGGCGGGATAGGGGTTGTTGTCATCAATGATCTCACTAACTTCGAAGTCTGCTATAGTACAAATGCCATCAATATCTACTGGGACATTAGGGAGTCATCCTAGGGGCACAATCTTCTACTGATTGGCTAATCTCAACTGTATAGGGGACCAATCAAAGGTAGGTTTTCCCATTTGTTCCCAGGTTTGCTTAGTTAAGACATTTACCTCAGATCCTAAGTCCAAGATAACATCAATCATATCATACTCTCCTATCTGAACATTCAATCTCATTTCCCTGCCAGTTCTCCTGACTCGATTAACAACTTTTTCCTGACCAGAACTTTGCTGAGGTTCGCAAGATGCAATAACTTTATGCAACTCACTTAAAGCATTTTGGTTTATTAAGAGCTTCAGACAACTCTGTAAAAAGGAGGACAGTGTACTTACTTTATCTGTCGGAGCTTCTTTTGTCTACGACTGCTGCTGATGGTGTTGCACAGGTGCTACTAATGTGCTAGGAGCAGCAAAATATCTCTTGGCTTCCATGAATGTCTCTTTTTCTCTTTCAATATCAAAGGATGGGACTTTCGCTGGGGCCTTACGAACACAAGCCTCGGCAGGCTGTTGCTCCTTATTCTCTACTTTCGTTGTGGCGCCACTACGGGTAACAACGTTAATCACTGGGGCAGGTATTTGCTCGACATAAATCATCTGAATATTCTGAGTAGGGGCACTGTTTCTTTCCTGAATCTTAGCGATCAACTGCGAGCACTACTCGATCACATGATCTACTGCTCGGCAATACCGACATGTCGTAGTTGGGTTCCGACAGTATCGTACTAGATGCCCAACCTGGTTACAATTGTAACACACAACCTAGCCTCTTCCTCTTCTAGCCATACCACCATGACCACGACCTCCAAAAGAACCTCTCCCTGATGCACCACCGTGGTACCCATAGCCATCATTGCTATGTCCCTCATTTTGTACCCGGTAGGCATCATAGGTGTGCTCTCTCATGAGGTCATAACTGTGACACTCATCTTCATTATGTCCTATGGACTTATAGAAGTTACAATAGGGGTTCTTGAGTACTTGCACATACCTCTCTAGCATATAGAAATTCTCAGGTCGATGCTGGCCAGTTGGCTGACAGATCTCACAATATAGAACAGCAGGGTTGAATGGGTTTGGCACACCAGTATTCAGGTAATTTTTTACCACAGGACACTATTCCTTGTCGTGACCTTCTGTCCGACATTGTGTACACCAAACCTCTTCGCGACCAGTTTTTCCTTTCTTCATATCGTGAAGATCCAGACCCATCGCTGTCAACTACACTTGGATTTGAGAAATACCGGAATTGTCTTCGACAGGAGCAGTTTCAAGCTTCATCGCAATTTCCAGAGCCTCCTGCTGGTCAGTAACCTTCTGTTGCATGAGGGGAGTTCTGATATGTGGTAGAAACATTGCAATGAACCATTCTTTGTGCTACGCAGGTCCAATGGGGAAACTAACTTGGTCTAGCAGAAATTTGAACCTCTGATCAAAGTCCCACACTGATTCACCGCGCATTTGCTGAATCTCTTTCAATTCAGTGATACACTGCAACTCTGATTTTGGCTTCTTAAATTCCTTTATCATTGTCGCTTTTATATCAGCCAAGGCATGGTTCTGAGTGATGGAAAACTTCATGAACCAGGTCAGCGCGGGGTCTATGAAGGAAGTAACCAGCTGCGCTCGTTTTGTATCATGATCTGTAATGGTCTTAGCAGTCCACACTGCTTCACATAAAAACTAGAACTGTTCTAGATCCTCTGATCCAGTTCCTTTGAAAACAGGTAGCTTAATATCATCATGTATGTGGGCCATAGTGGATCGAGGGGGGGTTGGAGGGGGACTAGAAGTAGGCAGGGGGGAGCTTACTGGGGTAGACTGACCTGCAATAGGAATACTCGAGCTAGGGTTACTTTCAGACTGCGACGGGTTCTCAGGGATAATAGGTCGGCGCTGCGGGGTTACCAGAGGGTTGCCAACATAAGGGGTTTCTTCGGGTTCTGAATCTGCGGGATCTAAAAGGGAATACTTGGTATGCTGATCCTGGGAATAGGATCCAAAATATCTCTTATAGATTTTCCCACTTCGCAGCAAACCACTTTGCTTATCGAAGGTATTTTCACTTGCAAACATAGGTTAGTAAAACTAAATCTAACATTCTGATTCAATTAGAAATATACCTTTTTCAGGTAATAGCATTTTAATTCTCAAACTAAATGAATTCAAAAACTTACCCCTTGGTCCTTTGAAAAACTTCCACTCGGTTTCACTAAAGGAAGCACTCTCGTCGATGGCGAACTCCGTCACAAATGCTTCAAGGGTTCGCGTTGTCCAGAAATCAACAGCGCGGGATATCTCGTTGTTCACCCGTTTCAGTATATTAATTATTGCAGGGGTCCAAGTAGGAAACTGACGTTCTTGGAAGTTCGTCCTTCGCTCTGTTAACCTGGATAACCACTGGTGCAATTCTATGTGGATACTACCAAAGAAAATTTCATAAACATCACAGAAAACATACCTTTGTAAAAAGTCGTTTGCACAACGACGCGGATCTTTGTTCTCTTGCTCAACAAATTTTAGATAAGTCTCATCAAGCCAATCATCGATTTCCTTCATAGAGGGTCTCCAGAACATAGCCCTCGAGGTACGATGTAAACCCCTCTTGAGCAGATACTGAGTTCAACCGGCAACGGAACCAATTTTTTGGGCTATAGGGAAAACCTGGGCTTTATACCTTTAGATTCGCACCAACAAAAGACCCACAGTGTTGGCCCTTTCGGCAACAACCTACAAACAGGTTGAAGTCTCACCCGAAACAGCTATGGGGTGCCACAGAATCAGGTTTCCACAAGCAAAAGAGGGATATTACTATACCTTTTGTTTCTAACACTTATAATCATACAATGCAACACTTTAATAGTTACTTATTTAGGTTCGCGGTTAGATAAACAAACAGTGCCTTGCTTAACCCTTTACTGGGAATTCCAGCGAAGTTAATATTTAGCAGTGATCTTACTGATCAGATATATATTTATCAATGCATAAAGAACATAACAACAACACAATAGAAACATCAACACACGATATAACGTGGTTCACCCCCAGTTTAGGGGTTACATCCACAGAACTGTGTTTTATTCAACTCTTTACAAAAACCACAGTTCCAATCTGCGCACTCAGCTGCAGATCCCTTCTAGTCCTCAGAGCCGTGCACACAGCTGCAGGCCTCTGCGCACACAGTTTCATATTTCCTTTATCACCCAAAACCCTCTGCGCACACAGCTGCAGAGGTCGTCCATGCACACAGCTGGGACTTGAACTTCTCTTACAAAATAGCCTTAGCTTCACTTTAATTCATCTTACATTAAAAGCCTAAACTGACTTCTTTACAAGAGTGCTTATTTATAGTGCACTTATTACAAAACCATGGGCTTAAACCATGGGCACCCCAAACCCTAAACCCTGGACTTAAAACATGGGTTTATTACAAAAAGAAGGTTTTTAATCAATCGCGACACCCCTAAGACTATTTTGAGTCGTAATCCTCTTACAAACTCCCATAAAACCCGCAGAGTTACCAAAATTAGGGACCGTTAAGGTGCGCACCCCAACATCTCGTTTTAGGGTTACAGGCCAGGAGGGAGAGGTTGCAGAACAAAAAGAAAGTTTCCCTCTAATGGGTAGGAATGCCCTTGGACCCTTTCCCCCACTTCCATAGCTGACTACTAAGGCTCTGGATCCATAGCTACTCACTTGGCTACTTGGTTTGGCTTATATCCTTGGTTACTCAGCTTGGTTACCACCCTATACTCCCTAAATAAAAGGAACCCGTTTAACCCGTTTGCAGCTTATTCCAAAATATCAAATTTTCAACATCTTGGCGCTTCAAGATATCAAAGTTTTGTGTTTTATTCTTTGAGAAAGCACCATTTTACTTCATTTCCTCCTATTCACCCTCCTTAAGTGCCTTTCTCTCTTTCATGAAAATGAATAGATAAAGCATAATGAATCTTCTAACTACCAACTTTTTTTTACCATCCACCAGTTGAAACAAACCCTGATCTTTGGCACTTATAAATCATCTTCTTGCACTTCTTGTCAGTAATTAAAATTTGATTATTACTGAAGGAAAACATTGAACTGTGGGCTATGCTTCATTATCCAACTAACAAAAAATGATTTTTTTTGTGAACCAGGGACATAGTCATAAATAACAACCTCTTACCTCTCATCTAAACTTTCCCACTTCTCAACTCTGCATTTTCTCCACCACTCGAATACAGAATTAGAGTTGGATTTGTCCTCAACAAAATCAATATACCAATCTTTCTGATTAGTAAAATGTTGTGAGAAACTTGAATTGAGGATAACACTCCTACTCTCCACCACCTGGCCTAGGATGAATTGACAGCTAATCAGCCAGCTATTGGAACGACCTTTTAGTTATTACACAACTGTTGATGAAGTCCAGTTGTTTGACAAACTCACATCTTATCCTTTTATTTAAAAGTACATGCTTATTTTGTGATAAAAGTTTGGTGACAGTTGGCATGCTTCTTTAGTGATTGTGTGTGTGCCACTGGGATGCTGGTTAGCGTCTCTTGATACAATTTCTCATGTCAATAGCTCTCCTAGATTTACCCAACCAAGTGTTCCTACTTGTCATTTTTCAATATTTCCAACCAAGAAATTAAAAGTATTCTTGTATGATATATGTTTTCTCCCCAAGATATTTTACTCTTTAGGTCCATCCTTTGGAGGAATTTGTATTAGATCACTATGGATCAGAATTCCAGTAGATAGTAGAAGTTTATGCCCACACTCCTCAAAGATCATTTACCGGTAATGCTAGGATTTCTGGTAAGTAGCTCTTTTTTTTGATGAATTTGTACCCAACCTCCATATTTTACCCTCAGCCTTACTAACTGCTTCAATAACACATACTTTGTGAATCTCCAAAATTACAATGCAATTGTTTGGATAACAATTCCCAAGGTTTTAGGATGAGAAATTCTGATTTTGAAACAAGGATTGAATTTCTCGATCTGGCTGGAAACCTCATGGAGAAGATCAACGATCAATTATTGAACAAGAATTTTATGATTTTTCTCAGCGTTGACCTGAACATTGCGCTCATGGTGATTGGATCGATGTAAACAAAAGGAATTTGCATGCAAATGGATCGCTGTCGACCTTGACCTCTGCACCGACCTCTGGCTCCTAATGCAGGGCGCGACCCAGAGCTGCCATGAGTGCGTCTGGGGGTGGGGAGCCGCCTTCCCTCAATTTGATCTCGGCTAATGAGGCCTTCATGAAGTTAATCGGGAAGGCTGGGAAGAAACCAACCTTGCTTCCTATCCCGAAATTTGTAAAGAAACTGGATGAAGTTCCTGAAATTGCTTTGCCGAAAGAGAAACCCATTAAAATTTCCCTAGCACTAGCTGAAAGAGGATTTATAGGAAAATTTATGGGGCTCTGGCCATCCACAAAAACCACCAATGACTGGATCCAGCGTAACTAGAGACCCCAGATGAAGAATAGTGTGACTTTCTATGCTGTTGGAATAGGATTCTTCATTTTTGAGTTCATATCCAAGGAAGATCGAGATCTGGTCTTTAGGAGCGACATGTATTTCATGGGGTCTTAGGGCCTATATCTCAACAGGTGGACGCCTGAATTTGATCCCACGGTCGACATGCCTAAAGAAGTGCCAGTATGGGTCAGGCTCCCAAACCTTCTGGTCCACTGCTGGAACTTCCACTCACTGCAAAAGATTTGAAACGGACTCGGCAAATTTATTAACATAACAGAAAAAAAAGGCCAATACACCTGCACCAGGATCTGTGTAGAAGTGGATCTGGAAGCCGGCCTTCCAGAAGCGGTAAAACTCACGATTGGGTCATGGTAGCACTATCAAAAGCTGGATTATGAGTAGCTCCCATTTAAGTGCAGAAACTGTCAAGAGCATGGCCATTTCCAAAGGAACTTCCCAAAGGCTCAACCAGATGACAAAGATGATGGAGAAGGTTGGCAGCTGATGGATACAACTTCATCCAGCAAATCCCCAATGTCCCTCAAGACCTAGCTCAGTGGAAATTTGTTTGGTCCTGAGCCTCTATCCCCAAGATAGACTACTTCTATTGGACTCTTTCTCACAAAAGAATCCTCACCAGCGATAACTTAAGGAGAAGAGGAATGGAAGGGCCCTCAAGGTGCCCCCTGTGTGTTTCTGATGAGGAGAACGCAGACCATCTTCTCCTGCACTGTTCCTTTGCCAATGAAGTCTGGAAGGATTCGCTGAAAATAATCCTGGACAGATTCAGTATGCCAGCAAACACCTAGGAGCTGATGAAAACGTGGGCCAACATATCACCGTTCAACAATGCCAAGAAGGATCTCCTCAATGCCAGTTGGATGTGGCTCCCCAAGTTCATCTGCTGGAAGCTTTGGATTGAGAGGAACAATAGGATCTTCAGGGAAAAGAGCAGTACCCTGGCTAGAGTAGCAACCAGCATCAGAGCCCTTCTAGGGGAGGATCTAGAAGCCAAAGCCACCCTCACAAATGTTTCAGCTCTGTCCAGCGAGGAAGACAAGTGGCAAGCAGAGATAGTCCCGAACCATCAGGCCAGAATCAAGATCCCTACCTCACCCAATGCTGAATGGGACAATCGGTTGACAGAACATGACTTCAACAAATGGAGATCATATCTAGAGGAGAAATTCCTCTTCTTTGATGGGGCCTCAAAGGGTAATCAAGGGGCTTCTGGTGGCGGTAGGGTTATGCTGGATCCTGGAGGAGAAAAAATTCTGAGCTTTTCCTGGGGACTGGGTCACGATTCTAACAATAGAGCAGAGGCTCTAGCACTGTGGCAAGGGCTCAAGCTTTCCCTCAGCTTGAATATCACTGCTCTGGTAGTCTTTGGTGATTCCTGGATCATAATCCAAGCTGCAAACTCAAAAAGAAGGCCTGCTCAGGGGCATCTCTCCACTATCCTCAAGAAATTCAAGCTTATGCAGACAAAGTTCCATAAAATAAGCTTCTTTCACATCCTGAGAAGCTTAAACACCAAAGCTGATTTGGAAGCCAATAAAGGCTCGCTTCTGAGCAGGAGCACGCTTCCCTCTCGCTTCTGAGCAGGGACACTCTTCCCTCTCACTCTGGCATGTCCATGACTCGTGAGCCCAGTGTTATTTGAACTCCAATCACTGAAGGAGACATGCTATTTCACTTATGGAAGTGCTGGAATCGCTGGATCCTCCAAGAGATTGACTGCTCTCCCCGTTCCATCCCCAGCAGCTATCGCTGGCAAGATTAACTGGGCCGGTCTTACTCTAGATGGGCATGTCTTGGAGAAGCTGGCATAAAAGGATGAAATAAGATTCATTAACCATAGCAGGTGTCATTCAAGGCAGATATCTCTGATGTCTTACGTCTCGGTAAACAGTCCTTTTCAGTGTCCAATTGTCAAATAGTTTGTTTTCCTTGTAAAAGTTCTCGGCGGCTATTTTGCCGAACCATTAAAGCTACTCTTACACGATATTGTCTAAAAAACAAAATTCCTAAGGTTTTCAAATCCTCCATCAAGGTCTGTAACATAATAGGGTACCATCACATCATCATGTACAAGGCACCATCATAGTTAACAAGACATATATCATAGATTAGCATGCATCATCATGCATACATCATCATCATAAATAATCAACATCATAGTGTGCATATGCATCTTCATGACTGTTCATACACCATTGTATGTATCATTGTTCATACACTATAGTCTACTTCACTATACATACATACACTGTATACATGCCACTGCATTCTTCACCAGTGGACATCACTTTCAGGCTTGACAGTGTATTAAAGGAGGGTACAATGGTGGCGATGAATGAATGTGGCTTTATCTAGTCTGCAACTTGAGCTTGGGAGGAATTAATGGCCATAATTTTATACCACAGCTTCCTTTTTGTGTTCAATTGACAGAGGATACCAAACATTTGGTTGAAAATTAGTGGTCAGCTTGGGTTTTTTGTGATTGCTCCAGACCCTTTTGCAATTGGCCATTGTGGCTCTCTCCCACTGGGGTGGATGATGTCTGGTTTTAAAAAGAGTGATTTTTATTCAGTATTTGGTCTTTGGTTCTCAAGTACATGGTATTAAGTGAGTGGTATTTGGCATGCTTCGACAAAATTTGAGCCTTCCTTCCACTTTCCCCAATGCTTTCCACCAAAAACCAAATTCTTGATCCCTACGTAACTGTCACAAGCGAAACCAAGGGAAATCAACAAATGTTGTTCAATTAGTGTTCCAACATAGCCCTGTACACTCATAAAGGAAACAACCATGTGATAGCATTATTAGGCACAGATTCTGTGATCTTACCTACACTTCACAACTATATATATTTCTCCACTGTAATTACATTGCCTACCCTTTTATGGAGAAAAATATTGGCTTCAATAGTATGCTTGAGGCTAAAATCTATATGCGAACCAAGATATTTTTTAACACAAAAAGTGCAGGTACCAGGGGTAACCAAAAATACAGAGAAGGAAAACAATAGTAAGATGCAGGAATTACTGAGACCACAAGGTCAGAATGACTCAAAGCCAAGTTACCTGTACAAGATTTGTAACAGGGAATCTTGGATATTAGATATGAGTAGTTTAAAACAGAAAATGGACCTTAAAGTTTAAACATCTACTATATGGAATTCCCTATGCTTCATTCTGGTAACCACAAATCCTCTTGTGCAATTGATAGGATTGAGGTTGAAAAGCTAGGATAAAATCCCACTTGAAGGCAGCCTTGAGATAGTTTTCTGATATGTTTAGCTCATGTGTATCTACAGAGTATGATTAATGGATGAGCCAAAAAAACATACAAACATTGAACTATATGTTGATATTTAAAAGAGAGAAGGATTGAACCCTAAATACTGTAATAAACAAAATAGGAAACAACACTAAGGAAACACAACATAAAACCCATAACAAGTGTGTTAGTGCTGAACCATGAGTATCCTAGAGAGAGAAGATCACAACCATAACAACAAAGAATAAAAGAGAGCACAATATGTAAAGGTGCCCATAGGCTAATTATGTGAATAAAGAAGAAAATAAAGAAAATGATCACTTTATGTGAAACAGAAATAAGAGTACTACTTTCCCCAAGAGGAGTTATGAGTCATGGATCACGATGATTATTTTTTCTTCTTATAGAGAATGCTCCATCCAACACATCAGTGCAAGGATTAAATATTTAGGAAATATGGCCTTCTCTAGGCAATGCTTGAAAAACATCTTTCATAAGACACTTAAGAGGATGAAAAAAATTGCACATGTACAAGTGCATAATAGTTGAAAGTCTCATACACTCTTATGCTACACACAATGTACCCAGCAGCAAAAGGAATATCAACGTTTTTGCAGACCTGTATAAAACCTAGTGATAGAGGGCCATGTTCTCAAATACTACATCTGATACCATTGCAGTTGTCTTTTTAAACTGTGATGAATTTGCATATGTGACAAGATATTTTCTTTATATAAGCACAAAAAAATAGAATTGAAACCTTAGGATGATTTATTTCCACGATTTAGCAGATTTCTTTCATTTCTAACAGGCTATGGATCATGATGATTATTTTTTCCGTTTCTATACAATGCTCTAGCCCACATGGTAGTGCAAGGATTATTCTTAAATATTTAGGAAATGTGGCTTCCTGTAGGCAATGCTTGAAAAGAATTTTTCACAAGACCCTTAGCAACGGTAAAAGAATGGTCACATGTACAAGTGCATAATAGTTGAAAGTCTCATACACTTATGCTATATGCAATGTACCCAGCAACAAAAGGAATATGAAAGTTTTTGCAGACCTGTATAAAGCTTAGTCATAGAGGCCTATTTCTCAAATGAGACATCCAGTAGTATTGTACCACTCTGGATAACTGACTTATAAAAATGGGGTTCCAAGGAGCTCTAAAGAGAGGCTAAAGGTAGCATAATTGAAAAACAAAATAGCCTTAGATCATAAGGAATTTGCATATTTGATAAGGAAGAGTACTTGGCTCAGACTTGCCTAGAGAGTTGGGACTTGGAAGCTTGGCCAAACACACAAATATCTTCCTGATAATAACAATCCCAATCCAGAACACAAAAGTGGAACCCAACGTGGAAATGTGGCGGTTAAAACAGATTTTAAAAGGAAAAAATGGAAGCAAAAACCTTAAATTCAATGTTTAATATAAACACTCTTCACAAAATTCATCACAGACTGTTCTTACCTGCAAAATAAGTTGCCTGCTAAGATTGTACACTCATCAACATAGTAATCAACACTTTCTGTCACTTCTCCTAGTGTATCAGCAGTCTCTAGAACCTGCACAAACAACAAGAGTATAAGTTCTAGGCAATGAAACGAAAGTATGGCACATATGAGATAAGGTTCTTTTAACTCTTGTGTATGGTTTGAGAGATGAGTGCATAAAGTTTTTGCAGACCTGTATAAAACCTAGTGATAAAGTTTTTGCAGGCCTGTATAAAACCTAGTGATAATGTTTTTGCGGACCTGTATAAAACCTAGTGATAGAGGGCCCTATTCTCAAATACTACATCTGATACCATTGCATCAATCTGGACAAGCGAGTTACACTAAAAATGACTTTCAAAGGAACTTTAAAGAGATGCTAAAGATGGCATATTGTAAAAACAAAATAACCTGCAGTTGTCTTTTTAAATTGTGATGAATTTACATATGTGATAAGATATTTTCTTTATATAAGCATAGAAAAATAGAATTGAAACCTTAGGATGATTTATTTCCATGATTTAGCAGATTTCTTTCATTTCTAATAGGCTATGGATCATGAAGGGGTTTGAGTGTACACACCATCCAATATAAAATAAGTCAATAGAAAAAGGGCCATAATTTAGTTGCACTTAGGAGATAACATCGGGAATCCCCACATCCATTTGCAGAGGTGAAGGATGAAACAAAGCCCACCAAGTTTCCATTGCATTATACACACAAGTGGAAAGCATGTTTAATAGTCATGGAGATAGGAAGAATTGATCCCTCACATAGGTAAATGTAGTCCTCATGCAAACCAAAAAAACTGTAACCAAAGTTGTAGGAGTCTAAGATAGAAGACTCAACTAGTATAACAAGAGTTGCAGGAGTATGAAATGGAAATCACTTCTAGTGTAACAGGAGTCACAAGAATATGCCAGATTGAAGTCATGGCCAATATAAGAGGAGTCATAGGAGTCTAAGATTGCATTTGAAGTATAAACAGAAACATATGTGATCATTTTTTAATCCATGAGACTGAAGCAATTCCTAAAAGGAGACAAATTAGAAGGAAAGCACAGTTAGAAGAAATCCTAGGATCTAAATGTAGAAATTCAAGGCAATGTAGAGACAAATTGTGTATATAGGAAGTTTGCACTTATTTTTGCTAAATATTTATTTAGAATAGAAATTTGTGTTTTCATAACAAGGATTATTTCCTCACATGGGCATAGAACAATTTTTCAAAACAGAGTTTCATCATGCAGAATAGGTAGCAGAGTTTCAAGTCATGAGGATATAAATCAATGCAAGTCATCATGCAGAATAGGTGGAAGAGTTTCATCTCTATCCTAATACTGTAGAGTGGTTCAGAAAAAACACATTATAGATATTAGAATGTGAGTGTAATCCTGTAGCATTTCTATATTTTGTTGTGCTCAGTCAATCAAGACAATCAATTCCATGGAGGACAGGTAAATCCCATGGCCAACAAGAGACCATTGGGTAGTAGAGAATTGGAGGGGATATTATGCATCTTGCTGAAGACACCAGTTTGGTCTTTTGATATAGTATCCACATCCATATGTAAGAGGTTTCAAGTTCTAACTAAAAATACATTGACAAATAGGTTATTGCAAGGAAAAATACAAAATGTGTAGGATTCTCATAAGTCACTATGAATGTATAAATGATCTACATGCAAGATATTCATTATTCACTGTAATCTTTGAAAATTTTTATCATTAATTTTCCAAAAGTAAAAATATCACAATAAGCAAAAATAAAATGAGCTGCCTCTTTACCATACTGGAAAATAACAGATATCAAGCTTAACTCACTAGCAAGGCTGTATTTTGCACAGTCAATAGGAAGCCTATATTTTGTAATAAATTGAGATTTCTTATTAGTGTCTATCCAATTCAATCTTTGAATCCATGACTAAATAGTTTGGTAATTAATATTTTGTCATTGAAAAGGAGTTATAGTCAAGTGGAATTGTCTCAAAACTACCAGTTCATTTCTTCATAAAATTCAAGCATAATGAGGACCCAAACACAAAAAGAACCAAGCAAATTCGTGTAAAGTTGCAAGGAGGATGAAAGTATAAATTAATGAAGGAAAATATAGACAACACAGTGCATGGAGGACTCTATAATATTTATAAATTCTGCTGCAAACAGTAAAATATTTATCAGGTGGTATTTTTTATTTTCTTAAAGGCTTCCCAGTTTTATAATCTACATTCATGAGATTATATGTTGAACCAGTTTTGCAAACATATCAATGGAAATTCAACATAATGTATAGATTTTTTATACATAATTTTAAGAAAATGGTAGGGGAAATAGCCTAGCAAGGGACAAATCTCTGTCAAAATATATCTGTTGACTATAAAATTAAAATGAGGGTAGAAAACAGTGACATGAAATTGTAGATTTAAGTTTCAAGTTTAAGCAGAGATCGACAAGGCCAATAAGTTTTGTAAATAAAGTAGAAGAAAATGGCCTTGGATTTGAGGATCCTTGAGAATTTTTTTATATGCCTAGACTTAATGGAACTGACTACTGGTTGTGTCTTCTTCGTGACTATTGGAGTTGTGAAATGCCTGTTTATATCTATGAGACAGGGGATATTTATGAGGCCTTACATCTCCTTGGGATGGAAATGGAAAACTCTATCCTAGACAACATTGTGAGTCTATAATTACCTATTGTGTAAATGATGACCTACAATTTGAAGGTATAGAAGGTGGTATCAGAGGCCAGGTTATCTTAGATAAATTGCTTGATGATTTTGGGCTACTTTCTAATATTTTCTCTGTTTTTAGAAATTTGTTGTCGTCCTCTTACAGTCACAACAAAAACCAAGATATGTGAATTTGGGAGATGAAGATGTCTGATTACAATAGTAGAGTTGTAAATTACTTTATTGATGTGATGGGAAACAATAAAGTTGTGAATGAAGAAAATGGTTCATAGCAGAGTTGGTGATTTCAATATACTTTTCCATCAACAATACGAAAATTGTGTTTTCCACATCTTTTGCTTCGAGGTAGATTTTTGACATGGTTGATTGCTTACCTGATATTGAAAAGACAAAAATGGAGAAGTACAACATGCTCAGTATAAATGCAACACTAATTAGTTATGACATGGAATCAACAACGTATTAGAGCTTGTACATTAAAAAATTGGTGATCCTACAAGAACATTCATATGAAGTGCAAGGTATTTTTTTCAGTCTTGTTCACAATTTTTCAAAAACATTACGGGTTTTATTTCTTAAGAAAAAGACATATGGTTTGATTGATTTAAATACCTAAAATACCTAAAACATTTGTCCTGACCAGAATGCAACACAACCTAATCTGTGAAAGTCCCTTTATGAAGTGAAATCGACCCTGTGTGAAGTTTACAGGGATGGAGTATACAGGGAAAATAAGCCGAACAAAATATTGTTGCAGAAGATAGAGAAAATACCTAAAACGTTCGTCCTAACCAGAATGCAACACTGTGAAAGTTCTCTTTATGAAAAATCAGTAAAATCGAGCCCGAGGAGATGCAGGTCGATACCCACGTGCCGCTATGAGGTGAATTTTTCCAACCCATGACTGAAATTCCCGACCTGATCGAGCAATATGAAGTGAAGTTTTCCAACCCCCATGACTGAAATTCCCTACCTGATCGAGCAATTTCTCTTCCCGGCAAATGAGCAAAAATGATGATTTCAATGTCATTGGCCATATAGCCACTAAAGTTTTCAAAATTTATTTGTCAAATTGGGGGAAATTAAGTTTAAGGATTTTTTTTTAATTTATAGGTGTCCTTAGAATGAGTTATGAGTGATTTAATTTACCATTTTTATAGAAAATTGTTGTGTTGTTTTGAAATTTTTTTTATAAAACTAATTAATTATTATTTTTTGAAACTATGGAAGTTATTTTAAATGGTCATGTTATTTTTGTGACCATTCATTGAACTTATGCAAATATTTACATAGGGGATAACCAAAAAATTTTAGTCGCTTTGCTAGGATTTCAGCTTGCACGTTAGGGTTCTCGAGTTCACCTCTTCTGCAGACGTCATGGCCGCCATTAATGGAGGTTCCCAACCGCCCTCCTCCTCTGTGCTCCCTCCTAAAATCAAATCTTTCATGCGCCTGGTTCCCAACTTCCCTCCTCCTCACCTTTCAAAAGAGAGTCTCCATATACATGAAGTTGTCAAACACCATTTTCAGAATTATGTATTTAAACCGAATTCTCCATTTGATAAATTTGTAGCATTTATCTGCTGCTGCAAACAACTCATTATTTTATGCTGCATGCTTTCAGTCATAGCATTCCTTCCTATTTTTTAAGCAACAGTTAAGCCATATTTCTCTTTTTTGTGAACATAGGTAGCTTGTTCCATTAAAATAGTCCTTTTAGCAGAATATGAGGAAATTATATCACCTATCTTGTGACATATCATTGTGGCATCCTTGTCCATATTCCTTGCTCAATTTCCTTTATTAAATGGCCCAAATTAACATCTCCCTTTAGATACGCCAAAAATAATGGCATTGTATTGCAGAGTAAATTTGCAATTTTCTTGTCATAAACTGTTTGAGCAGATATATTTCTCTGCACTAAAATCTAGTTGTCCCGGTTATGCATCGGGAAGTAATGGACAAACAAGTTGAGGATTCACAAGCTGCATAGGTGAAGTTTGACATGGCTTAAATTTAAGTACTCACTGGAGTGGTTGTAGTGGAAGGGTAAGCAATGTTAACTTCTGGTTATGGTATTTATAACCAATGTTCTCTATTGGTCCAAACTTGGGCATGATTGTCTCCTTGGACTATTAAATGGATCCTTTTGGTCTTTTAAGGACAAAGAGGCTTCTATGTGGTCTTCTGGACTGTTAAATGGCTCCTTTTGATTTGACTTCCATGCACTGCTACTTTGTTTATAAACTAATAGTGTTTGCACTAAATATGCTTATTTTGTTGTGGGTAGCCCAGCCTAACTAAAGACAAAACAAAATTGAGCCATATCAACCATGGAGCCTTCGTAAACCACACATACTGTTGCATTACCTCATTCCTTATTCTACTTGTAGACAACTTGTAATCAAGTGAAACCCTGGCCATATATAATTGAGTATGAAGATGTATGGGTATCATACATAACATATACATTACATGAGCACATTGTTGGTGGGATGTTTCCAAAGGCCATGAAAAGGACTTGAATTAAAGATGTATTGAAGCCATATGAGTGGCACAACCATAGCGTCTAAAGCCTAATTGCATTGTATCGACAATGTCTTGAGGCCTGGAAATTCTCAGGAAACAACAGTAAGGGATTCTCCCCAGTCAACGTTCCCAACTAGCCCGTTGACTATTTGGTATAGGGAATCCATCCGGTTTGCGGTCCGGCTACCGTAGTTCAAGTAACAAACAAGGTTTTACCGGTTGCGGCCCGGTCCATCATGCATATTTTTGTTCTTTTTGACTTATGTATGAGATGCATATGCCTATTTAACCATGTAGGGTGATTAGGATGCAAGGAACAGTCACAATGTGATGTGTAGGTTCTTACCTCTCGTCTTAAGCCCACAAACATCTAAATCACATATGCAGCCATGAAATGAAACTAACTACCTATCTATCTATCCCCGAGGAGCAAACTGAATTTAATTATGGGTAATGTAAAGAATGCATGCAACATCAGAGAAACTACAGTTGGCTGATATTTCTTCCCATATCGCATGAACAATTAAAGATATTTCACAACTAGATAGCCAATTGTTTATGAACAACATTCATTACTCCTAGTGGAAATATTCATAAAATAAACCAGAAAACATTCATGCAAGAACATAGGTTCAAAGAGTTAGAACGGTCTCACGGTTAATGGACATAAAGGTGAAAACGAAATAGTTCCTCTTCAACAAATCCATTGCACAGCATAAGAATATTCCACAAAGCTTTCTCCAACAGGCCAACTGTAATTTATTATTGCAAAAGGAAATAGTTCTTCTTACAATATGTCTTCACCAGTCTCGCTGGGAAAAAGTCCTCTTTCCTTCTAAGTTTGTTACATTTATACAAAAAGGGTCAAACTGTTGGGCTGCCCAAAGTGACCTTTGGGATTCCCAACCTCTCGTCTCCCAACGTTCTACTTTTCTTCTAGTTCTTTTGCTGCTTCCTTTGCTTTCTCAGTTGCTTCTTGGGAAGCTCTTCTTTTCTCTTCTTCTTCTGTATGTAGCCATTCTGCAGCTTCTTTTTCCAACCTCTGGGCTTCTTCATTTCTCTTTTTGGCTTCTTCTTTAGTATTTGCCTGTTCATCCCCTTTCCCACCTTTGGTGGTGATATTTTTCTTGAATCTTCTCATTAGCATTGTCATGTTTGGGGCATTTCAGAAGATAGATTCTTCCCTATCAAAATGGTGGGTATATTCGAAATGCACCTTGTTTTCTTTACAATGCTCCGCAACTTTAACATGGGAGTCATTTCTGTGATAGGGCATCTCACCAAAGTGGAATTTCTCTAGCTCCTCTACAAATTCACCAGCTTGTTTCACCTTAGTGAACCTGTAGCTTCCTAGTCAGAAAGGTAAGGGAGGATAAGCAGTCTTCTTGTGTTCAAACAGGAAACTGCCTATTCCATCTAGGAACACTTATCTGACCGCCTCCTTATGGACAATGTAGCCAGTTTCATATTTTGACAATAGGGAAGGCGCTCTCGAGCCTCCAAACATTCTGAAGTACATGCCATGTTCAGTCAAATAGTAGTTTGCGTGATCCATTATTACTTGCATGGCCTCTTCCAACATATAGTCACACTATTTCCAAAAAATGAGTGTGTATAGTGGCATAATTAAGTGCTCATAGACTTCTCTGTAATAGCTGTGGTACTGGTGTGCCCACAATGTTTTATAAGCAGCATAAACAGGCATTCTTTCCCTGTACCAGATGCACCTGAGACCAGGGAAAGGTTGGTTGCACAATATACAGTCTATCAATATTGAACTCATATAGAATTCGGACCTTTTCCGGGATTCTCCTCCCAAGGCTGCAGCCAAGCAAGAAGAAAGACTGCTCGATACAAGGCTGGCCCAGTTGAAGACTGTCCCCTGGGTTGCAACATGAAATATGATGGGTCTCCATTCCAGTTTGAAAAACCTGCCATGAGCTCGTTGTTGTAAAGGAAAGTATCCTATGGCTAGGGTTTAAGAGGCCATCAACGTACTGGGGTTGAAAGAGAGATGCACAATGTTCAGCAAGTATATAACAGCAAGTTTCAGAGATGAGAAAGGTCCACACCTGATTAACTGAAGGCTGGTCCAAGCTTTCTCTTCAATCCTCTTCTTGCTCCTCTCGCTCCAAGAGACCTGCAAAACGAATTATACCTTCCTCAAACCATTATGACCACATATAAGACAATGATAATCAAATAAACATAAACAAATGATCTGAATAACATTATCATATGATCAGAAACAGATATTCAATCACACATTGAACAATGATTTGGGAAGAAGAAGGACATCGCATCTTTATTAAATCTTGAAAACAAGTACAAATATACCTTCTCTTCAAGTTGGCACCTCACGAAACCTTGATCTGGATCTGCTGCTTCTCTTCTCCAAAGAACTCAGCCTCCAAGCTCTACAACACAAGGGGAAGACCTCTAGGGCAAAAGTGTAGGCAAAGAGAGTCCCAATTCCTCCAGCATAACAATGCATAAATTCCCAGTCCCCTTTCATGAACCTCCCCACCTCTATTTATATGATGAAAAAGAGTTAGGGGCGAAGCCAAAGTGGTTACAACTGAAGGAGTCAGTTGTATAACTACC
>LPNX010063971.1:6962-152865 GCA_001517045.1 Pseudotsuga menziesii
GTGAAACGTTGAATGAAAAGGGCATGGATTCCAAAGGATAAGGGGTGGGGGATGTCAAGCCTTGGTTTATGGGGAAAAACCCATGTTTTATTACCTTGTGGTTCTCTACCTTTGTTGTTTGTCACCTTTTGTCTCATCCAACCTTGTCAACCTCTTTAATGATCTGTTGGGTGGTTGGGCAGTCATGGTTGCTGGTGGATGGGAAGTTATTGCCTTTGAGAGTGGGGTGGCAGGACTGTCAGTCCTTTGCCCACATCCACACTCCACCCACGACCCCATGCTTGCCTTGCCTGTTCTGTTCTCCTCATGCGCCTGTTCATGGTGCCCATGGTGCGTTCTCTCCACAGCCAGTTCACCCTACCACGATTTTTGGTCTGTTGGCTCCTCACGCACAGGTTTTGGGGGCGTTTTTGGTCTCACTGAGGTTTTCTTCCTCTTCCCCACGAGTTGCTGAGCACCCACGAACTGCAAATTCGCGTCCTTCCTGTTAGTGGTGCATCCACGGGCAAAAACGGAGCTGTTTTTCTTCACGCAGGGCCTCCATTGTCTGTTATTTTCCTTGTTGGGTCGGATTGTTTACCCACGCGTAGGTATTCTTCTGTTTGGGGCGCACATAGTGAGCTGAGAGCCGTGATTTTGCATCCACGACTGGCTGTGAAGGGCCATTCACGGTTTTGGCTGTCTCACAGATTAGTTGGGTCGTTTTTCCCTGTTGTAGTTTGTTTGCTGTTGTGTTTTTGGGGCTGTGCAATTCGTTTTCCATGTTTTAAGCTGTGACAGCTGATTGGTTGCCTGAGTGCAATGGATAGTCTTTGGACTGTGCTGGCTTGGCTTGGTTGTTGAAAGCCTGTGAAACCCAGCTGTGTTGTTTTGTTGCTTATGTCCCCTTGGCTATGTATAAGCCTGCAATTGACCCTTATTCCGGAGGAATCATGCCCAGCTCGGGGGTGGCAGCGTTGCTGAGAGATTGATGAGCAAGCTGGCCTATGGTTGGGTGGAACGTTGCAGCGACGTAGCTGGTTGCGGGTGAATTATTCATTAACATATAAGTGCTGCTAGTCTATCTCTGCAATTATAACAATTGTATATGGAATTATGATGAACATGTGATTGCTGGAATGTGTGTTTGCTTCTGCTGTATGAATGAAAATAAATGCATCTGTGTATGCTTAATTCCAGCATTGATTTCATTTGATTTCTATTTATGTTCATTGGGAATTTTGCCCCGGCTGTGTTTGATGCGTTCGTCGCGTCCTCTTCGTATGGTTGAGGGCTGGGGACGTGACACGAAGTACGAGCATACAAGGAAAGAGAGCAAGATATTTCTCAGTTTTTGCAGAGCATTGCATTAGAACTACCCCAATGCAACATTGAGTTTGCCTTACCAGTTCCGCAGAAGCTAAGAAGAGTAGCAGACAGAGCAAAGGGTCTGGAAGAAACCATGAGTAGGATGGATGAAGAAGTGGCCAAGATGAAGGCAGACCATGAGGTGCAGATCACTGAACTTGAGGCTCGCATACGGGAAACCTCCCAGGAAGACCAGAAAGCGTGAGTAGAAGCCCTTCAACTCACTTCTGTGCAGATGCAATCTCGCATCGACGAAGCACGGTTAGTACTAACCGATGCGACGAACACATGGGCAGAGCTAGATGAGCCGCTGGAGAAAGTAGAAATCCAGAAAAGTATTCAGCAGATAGAGAATACTGCTGCGGCAATGAAAGAAGAAATTAGGGGCTTGGAAAATCTTCAAAAGATGAGGAAGACAAATGAGATGAACTGTTTACAGCAGGAAGCGCAGCAATTAAGAACCAAGGAGATGCACATTAATGACCTGCTTCAACCGTATCAAGAGGAAATCGCAGAGATAGTTGATACGGTTGAACAGAATATGAAGGAGTTCACCACCACCAGGGAGAATACTGACGCCACAGAAGATGCCAGTGTTAGTCAATATTTTCTTGAATCGGCACAAGAGAGTGTCGAAGTTATGCAGAAGGAAGTCACAGGACTTCGTGACAGGTTGCAGAGGGCTTCGCAGGAAGCCAAGGTAAAACTACAGCAAGAGAAGCTCGCTGCAGGTGGCTCGAGGACAAGCCACAAGTAAGTGTTAGGGGATTGTTGGAGCAGGGTCCCGCAGCTACAGAAGAAGCTGCTAGTTTTGGTGGAAAGATAAGTTTTGGCGGAAAGAAGTTAAGACAGAGCTACGACGCCATAGCACGTTTCCAGCTGGAGAGCAGAGCTGGAAACCATGAATTTTAAGATAGAAAAGTCAAGAAGGCAACGGTACCTGAGCGGCTGAGAAGAGAGAGCTCAACCACTGCATTGAAGGCAGCGGCAGAAGAAAGGAGGGCTCAGCGACCCTCATAAAGGAGGAGGAACAGCGAGGCTGAAGCATTGAAGGCGAAGGACAGAAAAGCGAAGCGGTGCATAGTACCCATGATCAGTGCCGGGAAGCATGGAAGACTGCAGAGAGTTGTGGTGTGATGGAAAGAAGCTACCTCAAGTACAGATATGGCCGACTGTCACTAAGTTAGGTTTTGGGTTACTGTTGGGACAGGCCCACAGTGTTGTAATGGCACGACCTTCGGGCTGCCTATATAAGAATATATTTTGTATTGTAAAAGGGTTGGTTAGATGGTTGACGGGTTGAAGAGCTATCTAGTCATTCTGTTAGTAGTGTTTTGCGGACTATTAGACTGTTGTAAAAGCCTATCTCTGGTTCTGTTATTAGTGGTAGCAATCTTACGATAACCAGTAGCAGGCTTATAGAATATGTATGTAAAGATCTGTAGGGATCGACAGAGAGGGAAGAGTATATTGTAGGAGAGCAATATAGAAGAGAAAAGAGATCTAAGAGAGAATATCTTAAGCTGCATATGCGGTGCAACAGAACTTTGTTTTACCTTCCCCTGAGCTATAATAAAAACACAGTTCTGTGGACGTAACTTCCATCCTGGAGGTGAATCACGTTAAAATCAGTGTTATGAGATTGGTTTATGTGTTATGTTTATTTATGCATTTCTCAGTCAGTCTATGGACTTTGTTTACAATTTAATGAATGAATGTGTTAATCAGTTCACAGCAATAGAGAAGGATAAATATAGGTTAACGTCTTTGGCATGCTGTTTATGGTTCATTTATGCTCTGCGTAAAACGGTCTCTATTGCTATATCGAGTAGCCTTGTATGTTAAGTCTGGCACGTCGACACGAGCAATGCTAAGTGTGCTAAACCGCGGAGGTAGGATATCACAGAGAGGTGATACCGCACAGGCAGAGGTACTACGGTGCGCGATACTGCAGGTGAAGGACTTAGCGTTGGGCAGGATTTGCGTGTCGCACCGTGCGCGGCGATGCGATAAGGTTGGAGATATCATGGGCCTGAAAAAGTGCGCGCTGCAGGAAAGGATCGCGCGGTGGTATAAAGGAATATCTTGCGGCTAGAAGAGCTGCGAGGTGAGGAAATCGTGCGACGCGAGCAGGAGATCGCGATGCACAGAGGAGAGACCGCAGCTAGGAGAGCTGCGAGCCACCAGTGGGATTGCCACAGAACCCGGTCCAAGACGCTTGAGTCCTTGGCCAACCCATTAGAGTCACTTCGGGTGAGACTTCAGGCCGTTTTGTGGTCTGTCACCGAAAGGGCCAGTGATCTAGGGGTGTTGTTGGTTGATGATAGTAAACCCGGGTCTGCCCATAGCGACCAATACCATTAAACCCTAACTAGGCGGAAAAGCAAAAGAGGTGGGAAAAATTCATTGCCGAAAGGGAGTGGGAATACTTCCTAAGCAAGTAGACCGAACTATCCAGGCTTTCTAAAGCGTCGGGTAGGCTATGGGGGGGTAGCTGGTCATATGTCGAAATAAAGTGGAGTGGATTCTAGTCAACTAAAGGAGATACCAATCACCAGTAATGAGAAGTCTACCTAAAAAGGAAATCGAGAAGACAGTGTCACACAAAGGTATGACGAACTTCTAGAAAATAGAGAGGGAGAGGAGGCTACAAAGTAGGGAAGAAAGAAGAGAAAGAGCCTTAGCGCTGCAGAGAGGAATGAGTACTAGGGTGACCGACTAGGAAAGATATCCATCGGAGTCGGGTCATGACCGACAAGAAGAAGGCATGGAAGAAGAGGCATCCCCTATGTAAGAAGAATTGTGGATAGAGCAGCGAGAAGTTCTCCAATTAGAAGTGCCCTAGGAAGTAAAACCTCCGACAGATCCGCGTACTCGGATACAAGCTATTGTCGAAGAGGACCTCAGACTAGGAGCTAGTGACTTTGGTACATGGATTCGACTAGATGATGAAACATACATGGGTAGACATCTAATTATTCGTCGACCAGAAGAAGGAAATTGGGTTATGCTTCAAGCGGTACCCTCAACCTAAAGTATCCACTTACTTTTACCGACACATGAAGGAGCACCCCCCTGCCAAATACAGCTTTGGAAGACATAGAACATTCAAAACTGTGGACAAATAATTACAGTTGGACATCAACATAATAAGTCGACACTAACTGACTGTTGGTCAAAGAGGAAACGACAAATTTTTTTTGATGAGAACGAGAGTTCCATCGACGATAGTTCTACAGAGAGGACTAAGCAAATAACCCCATCGCCCACACCACCACCTCCTGAAGAAAGAAGTGACAGTGACTCCGACATGGGTCACGGGTCAGCACACATTCCCCTATATGAGGGTGATGAGGACCCCAGATGACACTGGTTTGTCTGTGAGTCGACTTGGGAGGCTAACCAAGTTATGGATGAAGATAGGAAGATGGCGTAGTTCGCTGGTGCCTTGAGGAAAAGGGCATTAAATTGGTACATGAACTTTTTTGAAAGAACACCTCGAGAAACCAAAGCTGAGATTAAAGCGCAATTTCTATCATTTTCCAAAACTCCAGATGCAAAACATTTGGCAGCAAAGAAACTAAAAACGACATCGTAGAATCCAGGAGAAACTGTCCATGATTACGATAAAGGATGGAAAGACCTTCTTAGCCAATTGGACTATGTTATTGACAAACAGTTATTAATCCAGTGGTTTCTTGCAGGTTTATCACATAAAATTCACCGACACATAAGTCTGGAGACATTCAAGACTTACGAAGATGCGCTTACAAAAGATCTCCAAGTAGAAATGGATGAGGACATACCAGCATACTCCACCGATCACAGACTAGAAGAACAGCTTGAGAGCATATAGAAGTCATTAAAGTAATTAAACCTCAAAAATTAGGATATCTGGTGCATGAAGTGCTCGACGACCGGACATTCAAGATACAACTGTCGATAGGAAATCAGCTAACAGGACATTCGATTTGTGTAGACTAAATGTTTTTACGACATTTTCCAATATCATGGAGACCACTCGACAAAATATTTCCCATTCAACATGAAGAACGATAAGGCATCTTAGTGTGCAATCTGCAAAACTAAAAATCATAACACGACCGACTGCCATCTGAATCTCAAGAACCGACAAAATTATCATGCAGTCTATTAGACCAACGCAGTTGCACAAAGTAATGAGCAAAACCATGCGCCAAACGATCAAAACAATCAAAGATACTAAGGTCGAAGATACGAGCACCGGTATGACAACCGACATGGAGGCTACGAAGGTTGAGGTTGATTCTCTGGGAATCAAGACAACCGACCCTGTTGACCCATCCAATGTTTCACATGTTATAAGGAGGGACACCGACATGCAGGATATCCATACAAGGATACGACTGACCTAAAATTCTGTACTAATTGTGGCGTAGGGGATCACTCATTAGAGGATTTCCCTATTATACTTGAAAAGATAAATAAAAAGAAGAATGTTAATGTCTTGTCGTGTGTGCAAAAACATAATACTATCAATACAAAGAATTTACATATTGTAACCCGAAAAGGGATGAAAACTGGGAGTGATAACCCCCAAATAAGCAAGATAAAAGAAAAAAATGTTTATCCTGACCCAGTTAAAGAAAAACAAATATATAACGATGCAACAAATATATTTAGAGAATTGGCTCGATAGGAAGAAGAAGATGATAATCAAAAAGACGCAGTAAAAGAGCTAATAAAGTTGGTACAAAAAGATAAAACAATATCACAATTCATCGACTTACTGTATAAAATAAAACACAACAAAGACACCGAAAAACAAACAAAGAATATCTGCAGCTTAAACCAAAAATATAAAAGTGATGCCGACCCACTTGTTGACTTGAAAATTAAAGGATACCATGTCTGACAAGTTGTGCTTGACTTCAAATCACAAGTAAACATCATGACTCGTGACACTTGGGAACAACTGGGTAGACCTCGACTATATGAGTCAGGTATATACCTGAAAATAGCCGACCAAGGCCTAATTGAACCTATTGGAGTCTGAAAAAATGTTGACACCACAATTAAGGGAATATCAACCAAAGTTGACTTTGAAATTATTGACCCTAAGGAAGGATCCAGCTCCTTCCCAGTGTTAGTAGGTCGACCTTGGGGAAGAAAGATGAAAGCGTCGATATCCCTAGATAAAGAGAGAATAAAATTAAAAGAAAATGGACAAAAGGTCATTGCACCTATTCATCCATCCCAAGGAGAACCTTGGACAGAACCTATCGATGAAGAAGTTGATATCCGACAACTTTATCAGATACAAAATAATGCAGATTATACAGAACGTAATATCTATGGAGAACTTCATTTAGGAAACCAAGACTCAGTAGGATATAATTCAGATGCAGAATTATATGATTAGGAAGTCGAGAACTATGAAAAAAAATCAAGAGGGTGCTGGATTATCCAAAAAGTACAGAAAAATCCCACCCATCAGTGCTTCATAGTGTCCATTGTACCAAAAATATTTGAGAAAAAAATTAGGGAATACCCTACTTTAAAACCTACAAATGTAAATAATACACAAATACCAAGATATAAGGAAAGAGAATCACCAGTCATGCACATAGAACAAGTGTCCAAAAATGTTGGTGAACATGGTCGACTACAAAGTTTAGTAGAGACTTTTATAGGAAAAGCTACTAGATGGTGGGATACCCATCAGACAAGACTGCATACCTGGACAATAGCTTCGACTTACTTTGTAGAAAGGTTTGGAGGAAAGAAGTTAACCAACCAAACTTAGATACCTATTTTCATTCAAGGACATAATCCATAAGACCATATTAAGACATGTGAAAAAGAATGGAGAAGACTTGGGTACAAAGATGAACGTGCATGGCCACATCTGTTCCCATCAACCCTCGATGACTTACCAAGCAAATGGTATAAGATGGAGGAAGCCTGAGGTGAAACATTCCTATGGCATGAACTCAGAGAAAATTTTATCAACGATTTCAAATTTATACCACAAAAAAAGAATTTGGTCGAAACAACAAAGCAGATTCATGAATTTATACAGTCGATAGAAAACAAACCCTTAAAGGATAACCGATAGACAATGGACTGCAACAATATACAAACCTGGACAATACCACAGTCGACAAGACTACAGTTGGAAAATGAAAATACAGAAGGAAAAAGTTTTAGATGGAAATCAAACCATGTCGAAACGACCAAACCTATTCGCACAGTACCCTAAGTTGGAACAACCAACAAGGACGATACCGATCGAATGACTACAGCCGACTTCCCTGCCACATTCTCACAGTTTAAAGAAGGAAGTCGACCAATCAATGAAGCCAAAGCACTAGAATGGCTGGATGCTAAGGTCAAAAATAGAGAATTCGACATCTTAAATGATGACCGAGCAAAAATGGCAAAGATTGGAGACTACTGGAGTGAAGAGCAGACAACATAAATAGTGAACCTCTTAAAAGAGTTCCAGGATGTATTTTCCTGAGATTATACAGATCTCAAAGGTTTAGTCCACGAAATGGGTGAAATGAAAATTGACACTAAACCTGATGTTCGACCTGTGAAGAAAAGGCCATATAAGCTAGCTCATAAATACAAAGAGATAGTCAAAAAGGAGATTGATAACATGCTTGCAGCAGGCATCATCTACCCTATTGACCAATTATAATGGGAAAGTCCAATGGTTGTTCAACCTAAGAAACATGATCCGACCAAATTAAGAATTTGTGTCGACTTCAGGGAGCTAAATAAAGTGACACTAAAAGACCCATTTTCAATTCCTTATGCAGATGAAATCTTAAATGAAGTTGCAGGACATGAATGCTACTCATTTATAGATGGATTCTTAGGTTATAACCAAGTGCCAATAGCTAAAGAAGATCAGAAAAAGAAAACATTTGTATGTGAATTTGGCTCATTTGCTTACAAGGTTATGCCTTTTGGATTAAAGAATGCACCTGCAGTATTCTCTAGAAATGTGGTCAAAACATTCCAAGAATATATTTACAAAACCATGGCAGTATAATTTGATGATTGGACAATATAATCCATGTTAAATATCATTGCAAGTGTCTAAGGCTTATGTTGGAAAGATGTTGACAAATCTAGTTAGCTTTAAACATCAGGAAGTGCATATTTGTGACCCCCATAGGTATATTCTTAGGACACATTGTCTGTAAGGAAGGCATTAAGGTCGAATTGGCAAAAATCAAAGTTATCCTTGACCTAAAACCACCAGTAAACTCAAAACAAGTCAGGGCGTTACTTGGCCACACATGCTATTACAGAAAATTCATAAGATATTATTCAGACATGACCTATGCACTAGAATAACTATTAAGGGAAGATAAAGAATTCAACTGGACAGAGGAATGTCACATATCATTTGAAAAACTAAAAAGAAAACTAGTCGAAGCACCAATCCTAAGGTTTCCAAACTGGTCGACTAAATTCCATGTCCACATCGACGCATCAAGTCTAGCAATAGGAGCAGTCCTAACTCAGCCAGGAGATGATGGAATGGATTATCCTACAATTTACAGTAGCAGGAAACCAAACAAATCTGAACGAAACTATTCGACGACAGAAAGAGAAGCATTAGGAATGGTCTTTGCACTACAAAAATATCGACATTATCTCCTAGCTAATCCATTTATCTTTTACACTGATCATCAGGCATTAAAATACCTTGTGAATAAGCCTCTACACCATGGAAGAATTTGTCGATGGCTACTTCTATTCCAAGAATTTGAGTTCGAATTCGTTGTCAGACCAGGTAAGTTAAATGTTGGTCCCGACCATTTATCTCGGATCAACACAGGAGAAGAACCGACAGGAGTCAAAGACAACTTACCAGATGCACATCTATTTCGAATGGAAGCATTCCTGACAGAGTTAGAGGAAATAGCTCAGTTTTTAGAAGACGGACAAGCACCAGAAGGCATGAGTACCAAAAAGAAACAGATCTTAGCCATGAAAGATGCACCTTATAGCCTCATAAATGGATTCCTGTACAAAATGGGTTTAGACGACATCCTTAGAAGGTGTGTAATAGAACATGAAAGGAACAACATTATGCATGAAGCACATTATGGACCTGTAGGAGGACATTTCCAAGCAGACACAACTGCAAAGAAAATCCAACAATCAAGGTTATGGTGCGGCGACACTTCACAAAGATTGCAAAAACTTTTTAAGCCAATGTGACAGATGCCAATGACTAGGTCGACCCCTGCCTAGCACAGAAATGCCCTTGATCTTGTTAAACCCAAGTTTGACATTTGAAATTTGGATCATCGACTTCATAGGAACATTTCCTATACCAGCAAAAAGAACTAGTGCAAGGTACATAATAATTGCAGTTGAATATGTAACCAAATGGGCAGAGGTAGAACCGGTCGACACATGTTCCGGTGAGATAGCTGCTAAGTTCATCTATGAGAATATCATTACCATATTTGGATGTCCATTAACCCTAATTAGTGACCAGGGAACACACTTTATCAATAGAACTATCAAAACCCTAACAGACCAGTTCCAAATCGACCGTAGTCGGAGTACAACATACCATCCTTAGTCGAATGGAGGAATTGAAGCATTTAACAAAACATTAACAAAAGGAATAACCAAAATATGTAATGCAGACAAAGACGACTAGGATGAAAAGATACCTATAGTACTATGGGCATATAGAACAGCATACAAACATTCAACCGACCAAACCCCCTTTCGACTATTGTATGGACAAGAAGCAGTAGTTCCATTACATTTTCGACAACAGACACCTATTATCGCAGATATTTTACATGTCAATGTCGAACAAGGAAGAAAGGACTGACTATTGCAACTAAGTAAACTTGAAGAACACCGACTAGTGGCGATACAACATCAAGAAATCTAGAAACAACAACAAAAAGCATGGCACAATAGAAACATCAAAAACAAAGACTTGTCAGTAGGAGACCTTGCTTTACTATACAATAGTCGGGTAAACGGAAAACCTAAAAAGCTCCATACAGAATGGATGGGACCCTATGTTGTCGAAGCGATACACACCAATGGATTAGTCTGAATAAAGACGCTACAAGGCATAGTATTTCAGAAACTCATTAATGGAACTCGACTAAAACGCTACAGAAACTAAAACAAATACATCTAATAAAAAGGCATATAACGACCATAATGGTTAAACAAATACTATAAAAACCTAAAAATAAAAAAAGTAAATAGTACTGTAATACGTACAAAACTATGATAGGAAATCACCACTTCGACAATCGACATCATGCCCATCGACATAACACCATCGACCATTTTCACAATCGACATTGACCGATGACCTTGATAGTCCCATCGCGCATTCATGACTTCGAACGCCAAAATCAAATCACCATTAACACACACCCAAGTGTTCTAGCTGGAACATCCGTCTGCCATTAATACACCCATCAACAAGAACATCCAATGCATCCCCTATAAATACTGAACCACTAAAGGATCGTTCACTGTAATTCAAACAGAGAGAGCGTCATAGCAACCAGACGACTGAAAACCAAGAGCACCGTAGTAAAACCAACCCCCAGACCGATAAGATGGCACCAAAACGGACCAGAGCCTCAGCCAAGACCAAGGAATTACAGACTGCAGAGACACCATTAGTGAAAAGATTAAAGAACATTAAGAATGCTAAGGTGCAGGAAGGCTCATGGGCCAAACTTTGGGCTGAGATAAAATAATGGGCGTACGTCGAAAAGAAACCTACCCAAGCTATAGAGAAAATACAACACAGTTCCATTGTAAATTATGCCAACACGCCACTCATGGACAGCTTCTATGGCACAAAAGAAACAACAGTCAAGTTTGTCATAAGTCAGTACCACAACAACCGATTTACTTCGACCAACCGATCGACATCTCTGGGGAAGTCATTTCCCAATTAACAGGGCTATCAAACAAAGAAGACCCAGTACCAGTCGGTATAAAAGAAGGACTGGTCGAAGAATTAACAGGGTCGGCATCGAGCAAAAAATCAAAAGGACTAATGATTGGTCACATAACACATCGAACGCCACAGATTATGGCCAAAATCATAGCTATTACACTCACAATGGTAGGTCATGGAAGCGACCTCAAACTAGATATGTTGGAAGCAGTAGACACCATTGCAACCAATGGAAAGATATACAGATGGGTTGAGTATGTCACAGACATGATAAACAATGTTTGTGAGAAATGCCAAGAGATGGGAGGAATTATCAGGTTCCCGTCCCTTATCTTATGGATAGTAATGTTCGCTATTTTCCCTGAAGGAGAATTTTTTTCTCAAGAACTAACAAAATTCCATATGTGGAGATTCAAAGCGTTCTCCCATAAAGGAACAATGAAGGATCTTGCGAATGGGAAAGTGCTGTTGGAAAACTAGCTCTAGTAGCCAAAAGTCCATACAACTAGATGGAGGGTGCCTTAGAACATCCGATGAAGTCTGCCTAAAAAGGCCCACATTCAGCTAGAGCTCGACCATACCATGATATGGTGCATGCAGGGCACCAAATCAAATGCAAAGACCCTCGACTATTATCCTTCAGTCGAAGCGATCTTTCGGGAACTATCTCGACAGGCGGGAACAAAGATACCAAGACTAGCAAAAGAAAAGGTAACAGACTTCTCGATAGAGGAACCGTTGACAGACCAAGAGAAGGAGGAGGATTACGAACTTAATCTATACATCAGTACCTTTGTGTTGGAGGAGGCATCAGTCAAAGGCACTGGTCGACTACAGATCATAATCAAGCCTTCGATGGCACAAAGGGAAGAAACACATGTAGAATAGTAGGTAACCAATCCGACTGAAGAAAATATCATCCCAACGCATACACCAAGGGAAGGGATAGAAACTGAAAATCCATAGTATGCTGTCACCAAAGAGATTATCACCAAATTGTTGAAGGAGATAGCAGCTACAAGAAAAAGGAAAAGAACACAGCCATAAGGGAAAGGTAAGCACAAACTTATCATTCCAGATTCCTCAGATGATGATGAGGAACTGGGAGCTATGGCCCTTGACATAATAGAAGATGCTGTAGCAAACAAAGTGCCAGTTGAAACCCAATTTCAGAAATTTTTCGAGGCAGAGGCATAGCAAGGTCAACCAAAGAAGGCGAAGATCACACACACTTCGACGCCTGAAAATGTTGTAGATATTGTATCTACACGCCCACCTCCATCTCCAACAAAAATAATAGAAGAGCTAGTACCAGAACAAGTTTCAATAAGACCACTCGACTTATGCAAAAGTGCTATGTCGGAGGTTGTGAAGGAAAAGTTTGACTAGGACAGAGACCTCCAGGATTACATCGAAAAATTTCCTGAGATATTCACCAAGGTGCAGAAGCTCTCTACCAAAGCACCTCTTTTCGAAGTCGAAGGATCCCAACTACTAGTTTCCCAACCTGGCCAAGTATTCCAGAGGCCAAAGATAGTGGCAATAATCAACTTGACATTCGAAAGGAACCCCGACAAAGAAGCTGAATTTATCGCACGTCGGGTCACATCCATCACCTCGACTGACCCTGAACCCCAACCACTAGCTGCTGAATCGACCGGAGGTGAGGAAGAAGAAAATATGGAGGACATATATCGAGAAATTGACTAATTGTTCTCTGACATAGACTCACCTCCTCATATTGACAATCCACCACTCAACCACACTTCCACCAACCCAATCACACCCGACCATTCACCAACACCATCACCACCACCCCCTAACTTAGAACCTTTAATTCAACCAGTTGCACCAGAACCACCGCCACCATTAGTAACAATCACATCCACTTCTGAACCCTCTGCACCCAAACAACCAGAAGCACAACCAGATGCAACAGACATCCAATCGAATCAAATAGAAATACCATCAACTAGTGCTACACATCAAACAGACAATCCAGAATCGACTCTTGCTGGTACACAGGTGCCGAAACAAGCAGAACCAGAGAAGCACAAAAAGAAGAAGGAGAAAAAGAATAAGGACCATCATGGATAGATAGCAATGGTCCACATCAATCTACTTGGCTCGACCACTATGGTCGATGCAACCAAATTGAGAGATCCAGAGCTAGGACAACTACTGGAAGCACTAGCAGTCGAAGAAAAAACAAGGAACCAACACAAATGTAAGGAGCTAGACAACAAGGAAAAAGAACAAGTTAAGTTCCTTAACAAATGCAGGAACCTGGTCCAGTCTGTGATACCAGGACCAGTAGAGGTCGACACTGACAAACCGCTAGAAAGAGCTTATCAGCTATTTGAAAGCATGGTGTCGGTGCTCCAAGCACAAATTAAGGACACAAATGAGGAACAGAAAGAAGAAATCATTCGGCTACTGATGGAGCAACACACAGCATTTTCAGAAGCCTACAAAGTGTTGCAATATCACATGGAGGAGTTTGTTATCATGGAATAAGTACTGCGAGAATGGCCTGCTTATTACAGGTAAGTCTATTAGAAAACTAGGCAGACCCGACAAGAGATCCAAGCACTCAAGAAGAGGAAAAGTACTGACGAAGCACTCAGAAGCACAATTGAAGATCGGATAGTGCTTGAAATAGCTAAATTGTAGAAGCTTGAAAGGGAAGCACATTAGTGGACAGGACCACAATGTAGAGAAATGTCCTCAATTGATCGCAAAATGGAAAGAAATGACTGTCACAGGACCTAACCCTACACAGAAGGAAAACCCAAATCCCAACATGAATGTTCAGATGGTTGTGGCTAAACCACGAGATTCGAATGTCACTATCCTAACGCGAGGAGGGGTTGCGACTGGAGTTGATCAGGATAAATCACAAGAACAACTGCAACCATAGGTATGACCTGGGACATAGAAGAAAGTATCATTTGATGTCCAAAAACAAAAGGAAGTATTCTTGGAAGTGCGACCAGAGTTTGTGGAACCAGTAGAGCCATCTACGTCAGAAGAAGTAAAGGAGATGCCGTAACAATTTCAGCACATATTTCATAAGAATGTCCCACAAAATGTTAGTAATCTCAAATCATTTTTGTCAAGTTGTCTAATGACAATACAAGATAAATATGTTATTTTAAAACTACAAGAAATGATAGAAGGGATACCCATAGAGCCACAAACTAAAAATAAAGTTAACCAAGTGAGAAATAAGTTCAAAACTGGTCGTGAGTTAAGAATGACTGCGTAGATAGGTGAATATGATATGGCTATTATACCAAAATCCTGTCACCACCATGTGATAAGACATTTGAAATACCTACTTTCCCTGAATCCCAGCTTCTGGAGTGGAAACTCATATCATTTGTCAATATTTTCATGCAAATTCCTAGAACCGCTCTTGACCCTTTATCTAGGAGCGGTACCCCTGTTTGCACTGCCCATCATCTGTTTTCGATAAGCAGTGCCACCGCTTATTGTCCTTGGTGCATAAGTGGTTATTACCAGAACCGCTCTGTCATAGAAGGAGAAACACGGTACCCTGGGTAAAAAGGGAAAAAGAGAAGTTTCTTGAGGCTTCTAGATGATAAGCCTCGTGTCCTGCCTTATCCCTACTGCTGTGGGTTGGTTGAGCTCGAGATCCTTCATCCTAGGATATTAGAGGCCACGTCACCCTGTGAGGACCCTGCAACAAATAATTAATCAAAATACACGATATAGCAGCAGAACTCAAAATCACTTTTATATTAATCGCAGGCCACTTCGAGGGGGAAACCTCCTTTGAGCAAGCTCAATACAAAATAACTTCACGGTTCCTTCTTTGGCCTCAACACACACTTATATACTAAAAATAGGCACCAATACTATGGGTCAAAACCATGGGCCAATATAAACTATGGATCAACAAATACTACAGGCGGCTTACAAAGCATATGCACCCAACAACAATAACACAAACTATGGATCAACAATTACTATGGGACGACTTACAAAGCATATGCGTCCAACAACAATATACTAACACGGTAAAGAGAAGGATTGACATGGGTTCCTAACATCCCCTCCCCCTTAGAAAAAGCTTTGTCCTCAAAGCTTTAGATGTGGAAATTGTTGCTGAATCTAAAGGAGTGGTTCCCACGTAGCATCCTTGGGTTGCATTCCGTGCCATTGAATTAAGACCTCTGTGATAGAGCGAGAGCGAAGCTGATGAGTGCGCTTCTTGAGGACAGCCTCCGGCTCCAAAAAGATGGATCCTTCATTATCCAGTTCTAGTAAAATAGTTTGGCCTTTGATGTTGGTGACAAGAACTTTCTTCAGACAAGAGACATGAAATACTGGATGAATGCGGGAAGAAGGCGGAAGTTCCAATTTAGAAGAAACAGACCCAATCTTTTGAAGAATCCTATATGGCCCATAGAACTTGGGAGTGAGCTTATGACACCCTTTGAGTTTTAGTGAGGATTGCTTGTAAGGCTGGAGACGAAGAAAAACCATATCACCGGCTTCAAAAGTGCGCTCAGAACGGTGCTGATCAGCTTGTTGCTTCATGCGATTTCTTGCCATGTGAAGATTTTCACACAAAATGCGAAGAACCTCATCGCGGTTTCGAAGGACCGCGTCAACTGCCTGAACTGAAGAACTGCTGGGGGTGTAAGGAAGAAGAACTGGTGGTGCCTGACCATAAACTGCTTCATATGGAGTCATTTTAGAGGTAGTGTGGTAAGAGGTATTGTACCACCATTCAGCGAGAGGGAGCCACTTTGCCCGCTGATGTTGTTGCTTAGAGGAGAAGCAACGAAGATAAGTTTCCAAGCATTTATTGATAATTTCAGTCTAACCATCCGTTTGTGGGTGATAACCTGAACTCATCTTCAATTTGGTGCCAGTGTGGTGAAAGAGTTCTGTCCAAAAATGACTGGTGAAAGTTGCATCACGATCCGAGACAATGGAAGAAGGAATTCCATGAAGACGAAAGATCTGGTCCAGGAAAATTTGAGCAATAGAAGAGGCTGTATAGGGATGGCTGAGAGCACAAAAATGACTATATTTGGAGAGGCGATCAACCACAACCAAAATCACAGTCTTCCCTCCAGATTTAGGGAGCCCTTCAATGAAATCCATAGAAATATCTGTCCATATCCGGGTAGGTATGGGCAAGGGTTCGAGCAATCTCGGAAGGGGTGTTGTTTCACCCTTATTGCGCTGGCAGGTATCACATTCAGCCACCATCTATTGAATTGTCCTTTTCATGCCCTGCCAAAAGAAGTTGCGCCGTGCCCGTTCATACGTTTTGAGAAAACCAGAGTGCCCAGCTGACGGAGAAGCATGGAGTTCATAGAAGATAGATTGTTGAAGAGCTGTGTGTTGGGGAAGCACCAGACGACCCTTGTATCTCAGTGAAGCACCATCCCAAGAGCAATGTGGGACAGCAGAAGGGTTGTTGTCCAAGCATTGGATGATTTGAGATAATGAAGAGTCATTGACATAACCCTGTTGAACCGATTGCAACCAATTTGGAACAGGCATAGAAATAGCGGAAAGAGAACCTTGGTCATCAAATGTGCGAGAAAGGGAATCCTCCACAATATTGTCCTTACCCTTCTTATAAGTGATCTCATAGTCATAACCCATGATTTTTCTAACCCATTTCTATTGTGCTGGGGAGGATACACGCTGTTCTAGGAAATATTTCAGACTCTGGTGATCAGTCTTGATGCAGAAATGATTCCCTAAGAGGTAGGGTCACCACTTTTGTACTGCATGCAAAATAGCCATCATTTCCTTCTCATATGTAGAGGCAGCTAAATTCTTACTGGAAAGGGCTTTGCTGGTGAACGCAATGGGGTGTTCATCTTGAAGGAGAACATCACCAAGTCCATTGCCACAAGCATCACTCTCAATAGTGAAGGGCTTGGAAAAATCGGGCATAGCTAGAGCAGGTGTAGTACACATAGCTTGTTTCAGCTTGTCAAATGCACACTCAGTAACATGTGTCCATGTAAAAGCATCCTTTTTCAACAGAGTAGTTAATGGAGCTACAATCTTCCCATAATCCTTGACAAACTTGCGGTAGTATCCAGTCAACCCCAAAAAACCATGAAGGCTCTTGAGTGTCTTAGGAGGCGACCAATTGTTCATGGCAGTGATTTTGGCCGGATCCACACGAACCCCTTGTGCTGAGATAATGTGCTCGAGATACTCAACTTCCTTTTGGAAAAAAACACATTTAGAATTTTTGGCATGGAGATGATGATCAGAGAAAAGTTGCATTACAAGAGCCAGATGCTGGAGATGTTCATCCCATGTTTTACTGTAGATGAGGATATCATCAAAAAATACCAGAATGAATTTCCGCAAATAGGGTCGGAATATTTTATTCATCAAGGCCTGGAATGTGGAAGGAGCATTAGTGAGACCAAAGGGCATGAACAAAAACTCATAGTGGCCATCATGTGTGTGGAAAGCTGTTTTAGGGATATCATCCTCATGAACCCGAATTAGATGATACCCAGAGCGAAGATCCAACTTGGAGAAAAAATGAGCACCATGAAGCTCATCAAGAAGCTCATCAACAATAGGAATTGGAAACTTATCCTTGATGGTGAGGTGATTAAGTGCTCGGAAGTCAATGCAGAGGCACCATGACCCATCTTTTTTGTGGACAAGAAGAACTGGTGAAGAAAAGGAACTTGTGCTTGGGCGAATAATACCTTGCTTCAGTAAGTCCCTAACGAGGAGTTCAATCTCTATCTTTTGGTGAAATGGGTAGCGATAGGGCCTGATGTTGGGAGGAATGCTTCCAGGAAGGAGCTGAAGACGATGGTCCTCTGGTCATGAAGGTGGAAGTCCCACTGGTTCAGCAAAAACACCTGTATATTGATCCAGAATTTGTGGGAGATCCAACGGAGTAGTGGGGGTCGCTGATGGTTGCATTTGAATGGAATGGAGCTGAGTGATGACACCATGGGAACTCTTATTAAGGAGTTTTTCCATGTGATGTGAACTGATGATGCTGAGAGACCCTAGTTGTAATCCTTTCAATGTGTGTTTGTGTCCATCGGGGGAGAACTGCATCCAAAGTTCAGCAAAATCCCATAATATGGGGCAAAGTGTGCGCAGCCATTGAACGCCCAAAACCACATCACATCCGTCTAAGGTCAAGGAAAACATGTCAGAGCAGAGGTTATAATCTCCCATAGAGATACACACATTACAACACTTCCCTTTGCAAGGTAAGGTGCCCCCATTGGCAACCATGACTTCAAAGTTGGAGCAAGGATGGATAAAACAATCAGCTTGTTTGGCGATCCGAGGGTCAATGAAATTATGAGTGCTGCCAGAATCAATGAGTATTGTAAGAGGAAGCTTCTTGAAGTAACCGTGTACCCGCATCGTTTGGGGGGCCATGACTCCAGCTAAAGCATGGAGGGATATCTCGGGCTGGTCGTCCTGAGATGGAGGGTCAGTAGGCGGCTCCTGAATGTCAACTGGAGCATCCATTGTATCGGGAGCTTCTTCACCAATTTCAGAGGCAGGTGGAGAATCCACATCCAAGAGATAGAGCTTTTGTTGAACACATCGATGTCCTTGATTGAATTTCTCATCACAATTATAACAAAGCCCTTTTTCTCTGTGTGCCTGCATCTCTGCTTCAGACAAATGCTTGATTGGAGGTGAGCGAGGAGCTGGTGAAATGGGAGGTCGTTGAGAACCCATATTTCGGAAGGGAACAAAAGAGGATTTGGAGCGCTGCTGGGCTGCTAGCTTGTCTTCTTCCAACTTAGCCAACCCCAGGGCTTCCATCATTGTGTTGGGACTGCACATTTTGACCTCAGAGCGAATTGCATCCTTTAGACCACTGATAAAACAACTCTGGTAGAAGTCATCAGGTAATCCTTCAGTGTGATTAGCTAGTTTCTCAAATTCAGTTTGATACTCTTTCACAGTGCCAATTTGGTGAAGTTTAGTGAGAGCTCCTGTGAAGTCATCAAAAGCACTAGGACCAAATCGTTGCAAAAAGAGCTGGCAAAAATCAGGCCATTTTGGCTCTTCATGAGCCTTGATGTACCAACGATACCATTGAAGAGCTTCCTGTTCCAAATGAAAGGAGGCAAGTGGAACTTTGTTGACATCAAAAGTATTATGAAGACTGAAATATTGTTCTGCCTAATAGATCCATCCAGTCGGATCAGTACCATTGAAGCGAGGAAAATCTAGCTTTGGACCGCGAAAATTGCTGGAAGAAGAGAACCCATTGGCTGATGAAGACTCGAACTGTCATCTAGTGTTCATAGCTGAATGCTCAAGATGGAGATCGAGAAATTTTTCATCCAGTTCCTGGAGTTTGGCTTGGATGGCTGCAAGTGCTTCCTCCATGGTTTTTGCTCCTGTGGGGGTGACAACCATAACCAGGAGTTTTTTTTTTTTAGTAGCAGGGGGGGAGTGGGTAGAAAAACAAAAACAAAAACTGTTTCAGTAGAGGAAAATTTGGATTTGGGAAAAAATCGGAAGGGTAATGTGGGTTTGAGTAAGTTTTGGACATTGTCGAAAGGACAGGGAAGCAAACAATGGGGATTTTAGGAGTGGGGTGAAAGAATGAGGAAATTTAGTAGAGAGGGACAAAGAAGCAGAATGAGGAAAAGAATACGGTGGCAAAATGTGAAGGCGTTTGGGTGAAAATCGAAGGAGTTATGGCGAACCCTAAAAATAGAAAAATGTGGGATTTCGGGTCTTGGGAAGTGGAATTTGGGATAGGGTCTTTAGAAATGAAATATGCAGAATGGAATTGCAGAGGTGTCAGTGAAGTTTCAGGGAAAACAGAGTTGAAATGAAGGATATATGGCCGATTTTGTTTTTATTATACTCAACAGCGCAGACGTGATCGGCAACAAATGGATCTGCAACAGCGCGGAACTGACCGGCAACAGTTCTGGACAGAGGAAATCTGTGATTAAGCAACTAAAAATAGATATGGACCCCAGGTATGTGTAGCTTCCTATCGGTTCAAGGGATTCACTCGGCCACCAATGCTGTCTGACGGCTTGCGTATTGGTGCAGTACCCCTCACTCCATGGCTCAGGTAAAACTGATAACTGCTTGGCCATAAACGAAAGCTCTTGGTTTACCTCACGGGTGGGAACTAGTCAATCAGGTAGGGGTCGTTGCCCTTTTCGCTGGCAGGTCCTCTCAATGGGCCAGCTACTTCGGGGTTCCTATGGTACTCCTCACAATGAGTTTTAGGGATTATGCCGAAGTACTTCCCACCGTTAAGCGGATAGGGATTATTCCTAGATCCGAACCTGCAACAAAAGAGAAAAAAAAATTTGGGCAGAAATTTCACCCAACGAGCCCAAGAAAGTGCTTTGATACCAGATGTGAGGACCCTGCAACAAATAATTAATCAAAATACACGATATAGCAGCAGAACTCAAAATCACTTTTATATTAATCGCAGGCCACTTCGAGGGGGCAACCTCCTTTGAGCAAGCTCAATACAAAATAACTTCACGGTGCCTTCCTTGGCCTCAACACACACTTATATACTAAAAATAGGTGCCAATACTATGGGTCAAAACCATGGGCCAATATAAACTATGGATCAACAAATACTACAGGAGGCTTACAAAGCATATGCGCCCAACAACAATAACACAAACTATGGATCAACAATTACTATGGGATGACTTACAAAGCATATGCCTCCAACAACAATATACTAACGCTGTAAAGAGAAGGATTGACATGGGTTCCTAACACACCCACTAATTTCTCAATCATCTCTATCCATTAAAGCCCTATAAATAAGAGCTCATAGCCATGGTTGAGGAGAAAACACTTGAGGTATTGTTATGCTGTTGGATTGACCATTGGCCCAAGATCATTTGGAGAGAGCATAGAGAGGTAGAGTCGAATCTTTTGGGGATGAGAAGGTCCGGTTTCATGGAGATGCATGTCAACACTAAGTCTTGGTTGTAAACTTCTTCATTTTCTTTAATGCAATTTGATTTCTGTCCCACATATGTTGTTGTTGTTGTGATTTCACATATATGTTGCTAGATTCCTTCGTCACTAGCATAAATTAGTAGATCATATTCTGGTTGCTTTGATCTGTTTCGTGTTGAGCTTAATTGCAGGTACACAGGTGGACTATTAAAGCCTTATATTATAGATATCTACAGCATCTAGGGAGAGTCTTAAACCTCTGTCCTCTATTTGTTCTCGGTCTGAACCATTTAGACTAGTGGAACACCTTGCTGTCCGCAGGAGGTGAAATATTCTAGCTAACAAATCTGGTGACTCCACTAGGGAATGAAGTTGTATATCAGTCATTCTGATCTTCCTCAGTCTGCAACTCTTGTCCGAATCTAGGCTCCTTCTTCAACTCTCTTCAGTCAGATCTACTCTCTAACTAACTTCGTTTGGGTTTGAAACCTCTAGATCTGTTCAGATCTGAGTCATTTCAGTATTTTATGCTCTGTTTCGATACTCAATTCAACAGTATTTTCCTTGATGTAGCCTTTTTTTGACTAGATCCTTCGTTCTTCTTGTGTTTTGGTCATCTACAGGGAAGCGCACATGTTCTGTTGGCAAGGAGCGGTGCCACCTCCTGAGTCTAGTTAGCAATACGCGGTGCCACCACCTGAATCTAGTGAGAAAGAAGCGGTTCTACCTCAAAACCACCTTTCAGCAGCTTCATCTGCGCGGTGCCAGGTAGGCCCTGTTCCAAACTTTGAATTTTAATTTTTGTGTATGCCTTGGTTTGTTTTGGACTTGGAATGCATGAGTGATCCATGTTGTTTTGAGTCTTTCTTTACTTGGGGTGATTCTTGTTTCTTTTTGCATGCTGATTTTTTCAGTGCTTGGTAGGAAAGATTGGTTCTTCGTTTCCTTGTCTGTTTCAAAGAGAAGTTTTAGTTTTCTCTCTCTTTCGCTTTATTCGCAAGTTTGTTGAGCGATTTTATTCTTGTTTTGGACATGATTGTTTGAAATTCTAGATCTTACTTTCATTAAGAAGAAACATATATTTTCAACTTTGCATGCATTAGAGTTAGATTTGTTTGGAAACGTTAGTGAAATCATCTTTCCATTAAGTTTTTATGCATCTTTCTCAAGCATGAAAAGATAGGAAACATTTCTGGTTTATTTATGTTAAATGTTCTCTAGATCTCTTTATTATTTGCTTTGAATATTGTTTGGGGTGCATTGATATTTCACTTTTCGTTTGAAAAGATAGAATTTCATTTATATTTGGGTGTGCATTTTTGGAAGAAAAGTAAATCTCTCTCCCTCTCTTAGGTAGAATTTCATTGAAGAGGAAAACTTGCATTATCATATAGATCAGTGTGCATCTTCTTTAATTTCAAGTTTTCACTCCATGGTTCCACCTAAACGCACAAGATAAAATTAACAGTAGTAATAGGTTAAAACTTTTAGCAATTTGAGTGATAAGTTAGAGATGTGTTCGGGCGTCGTTAAGCATAGGAGCTGTCGTTATTTGTCTGCATTACATCCTGGGACTCACGCGGTTCTTCCACATACCGTTGGTATATCAGATGGCCTTTCACATGCCCTTGAGGTATATAGAAAGGTACTTCACGTACTTGATTGTATATCAGAAGGCCCCTTGTGTATGGTTATGCATTAGACAACACTACTACCGATTTGAGCTCCCTCGTACCTTGTGTATATCGGGAGACCCTTTTAGGAATCCTCAAACCATCTGAGTTATCCTTTTGGCCTGTCTTGTGAGGTTCCTGACTCTTATCCACTCCTTTTGCATGTTTGCTTGTTGATTTTAGTTTTAATAGTAATTGCTTGTGTGTGGTAGTTAGGGGGTTATTAGAGAGTTTAGAGATGACACCCTCATCTGGGACTACCACTCAAGAGTTCCCTTTCCAAGGTGTACCTTTTGTATTCCCTCCAAGTGAAGGTATTGATCCTCCTTTTATTGCCACTCTAAATCTTCCTAGATTAACTATAGGATTACCGGTCTGGATGTTTAATCCAGTAATTCTTGTTACACTTAATATCTCAAATGTCACCTCTCCTTCGGGAGAGGATCGACCTCAACCTAATCCCACTCCTTCTTCGCCAGTTGTGGCTTCATCTCTTTATTCTTCTTTGCTTGACCAAAGCTCTATGGTTAGTAGTCATGTGGATAAGAAGAAGAAGAAAGGGAAGGGTAAAAAGAAGAAAGATAAAAAAGAGAAAAAGCAGCAACCATCTGCTCTTGATGGTGCTCATTCTAAGAGAACACTCGAAAAACCCAAGTTCCCTTGTAAGCTTTGCAAGGGGGACTACCTTCTTAAGGAGTGTCCCAGTCTCTCCCGTGTACAAGAAGAGTGGTCTAAAAGGTTCAAACCATCTGTGTCATTAACCTCTAATCATCATGTTGACAATACTCCCTCAACCAGTGACCCATTGGTAAGAGGTCGTAAGGGTAAATTCTTGTATCCTTGTTTGATATGCAAGGCTATGCATTGTCCTTTTCTTTGTCCAAGTATGGATGAAGCTTCGCGTTGGTTGGAAAATATTACTGATCATCAACAGGTGATTCCAACAAGTGATAGTAAGTTATCCCTTGACCCCCCACTGGTTGACCAAGTGGTCAATTCGTATTTATCTATGGTTGATCCTACTCTTCCTTTAGAGAGTGAAGTTAAAGTGGACTAGTTAGTGTCATTTCCACCCGATCTCACTCTTTCATGAGAGAGTGTTAAGACTAAAGTAGTCGCTTTGACCAAATCTTTGTCTTGTTCTTCTCTTCCAGTAGAGAATGAACCAAATCCTACTGAGTTTTTATGATTTGTTCTGATTGTTCTTGACAAGAGGAAATTTTGTCTCTTTCGACAGAACCCTCTCCAAGTAGTGAGGTTATTTCCTTTGACTGGAGTAACCTAACAGAGTCTCGTCTTCATTTGAGTGTTCCTTTCGAGATAGTTGTGAATGTTACTACTAGGTGGATACTTCGCACTATTGTTGATGAAGGGGCTTCTGTTAGTATTGTATCCTCAACTGCTTGGTGAAATTTAGGTTCTCCTCAGCTTGTGCCAGCCACCGATCAGATACTGGATTTTAATCACAGGCCTACCTCACCTTTAGGGACCCTTCCTTATTTTCCTATTACATTAGGAGGGAAAACTATCTGTATTGATGTTATGGTGGTCCAAGGTCCTTTAGATTTCAATCTTCTCCTTGGACGTGATTATGTCTATGCCATGAAGGATGTTGTGTCCACACTCTTTAGAGTTATGCATTTTCCCCATGATGGGAAGATTGTGACCATTGATCAACTTTCCTTTGTTACACCTGACCATCGTGTGACTCCTAGTAATCAGACTGCCCTGAATGTGCCGCATGTTCTTGTGGTTCCTTCCCCTTCTTCTAGTTAGCTTCTTCCCATCATAGGTGAAATGGGGGGGCATGGCTCTAGTCTATGGACATCATAATGGAGCTAAGCCACTAGATTTTATGTAATGGGGGCAACCTACCAAACTCTGGATATCATGTTTGGTAGGAGCAGGTTTTAAATCATAGTTTACGCTTTTGGTTTCAAGCTTGCATAAAAATGAAACCATGTTTTGAGCAAAGTTCCCATTCTATGTCAAGCTTATTAAAAAATGAAATAGCACTTGACCATCATGTCAGTTTTCCTTGAGAAAAGTTCCCATTCTATGTCAAGCTCGTTAAAAAATGAAATAGCACCTGACCATCATGTCAGTTTTCCTTGAGCAAAGTTCCCATTCTATGTCAAGCTCATTAAAAATGAAATAGCACCTGACCATCATGTCAGTCATTTTAGAGCATAGTTTAGCTTCTGGTTTCAAGCTCGTTAAAAAATAAAACCACTCCTTAAGCATAGTTTACTCTTTTGGTTTCAAGCTTGCATAAAAATGAAACCATGTTCTGAGCAAAGTTCCCATTCTATGTCAAGCTCGTTAAAAAATGAAATGGATTTCCTCAAGCATAGTTTACCTTTTGGTTTCAAGCTTGCATAAAAATGAAATCATTCTTGAGCATAGTTCATTTTCTATTTCGAGATCATTAAAAAATGAAGTGGGTTTCCTTAAGCATAGTTTACCTTTTGGTTTCAAGCTTTCATAAAAATGAAATCATGTTCCAAGCATAGTTACCTTCTATTTCAATCTTGCGTAAAAATGAAACAGATCCCCTTCCCTTGAGTCAAGTCTTCACTTTAGTGTTAGAACTTGAATCTTCTTTTTGACATGCCTGATTCTCGTTCTTCCTACCCCCCTAGAGAACATTTTCATATTAGTAACTAGGGATTTTAGGTTGGGTATGGAAGAATAATTGTCAAATTAAATGAAGCTTGGGGGCATGTCGAGCCGCTAGCAACCATGCTGGGGGTAGGCTTCGCTAGCAATCATGCTGGGGGCAAGATTCCAACCTCTGTATATCATGTTAATGGGATTTTTCAAGCATAGTTTACCCATTGGTTTCAAGATTGCATAAAAATGAAACCAATCCCTGAGCATTCTTTCAACTGATCTTTGAGCTCGTTAAAAATAGTAAGATGGTGTTGATCTTACTTTTCATTTTTCGTGCTCTGGTTAAAACATGAAAAGTAGTTCGAGCTTAGTTTGTTACTTTTTCATGATCTGGATTCAAACATGAAAAAGGTTAATGGATTTCTCTTTAAACTCTTTTCAGGCTCCCTAAATACGAAAAGATCGTTGAGCAATCTTGTATTCTTTACGCTTGTTAAAGTATTTAAAGAGTCGTTCGTTCGACGGTAGGTTATCTCTTTTTCGGTTCAGATCAGACTATTTACAAAAAGGGATCACTCCATCCAATCATGACTTGAAGAGTTCTCTAAGGTATGATTTTACACTTTTTCGGGCCTTAGAGACTAAATCATACGAAAAAGGACCCCTTTGGAGTCTTCTTTCGTATTCGTTCAGACTCTCTAAACATGAACGATACCGAGTTTTCTTTCGGTGGACTTGTTAAATTAAACATTGAAAGACCCATTTTGGGAACGAACCCCTCCTCTCTCAGGTTCATAAAACATATGAGACTGGACTTGTCTTCCGACAAGCTATATCGAGTGTTTGTTACACTCTTTGAACTCCTAAAACCGAAAAAGAGGCACTCATCAACCATGATGGGGGAAATGGGAAGGGAATCATTTTTCAAATAATGGTAGTTGTTTGTCGTTACCTTTGAACATGGCACTTGTCTGCACAATCATGTCAGTTAATTGGGTATTCAGCTGATCTCCATGACGATCCACTTTCATGACTCATGTCACTCCTTTGAGTCTTTCAAAAGAATGCATTGTCCACTGTCGCATTGTGTATCTATCTTGTCTAGTCATGCTGCCAAGTCTTTTTGTCGTGCCGCCCGATGTTCAAAGGAGATCTGAAGAATTTTTACCTCTATAGTCTACACAGTCTTTGTGTCAGTATCTTTGAGTCAGTCATATGCTTACTGCATTCACATCATTCCAGAAATATGTGTCGAGTTTCATGTCGTCGATTTGGGACTCATCATGGCCCTCCTTCGACGTGACTATTCCCATCGACATCAGCTCATTATCCGGGAAATAGTCTTATAAACAATATTTAGTACCTTGAGATCTGTATGCCTTAATGACAGTTTCTCTCACTCTCGACATAGGTTCACATCATTGACCTTTGATCAATAGAATCGACTGGGTGTTTGACATCAGGACATCTATTCGCACTCAGTAGATTGTACTAAGCTACCTTAGGAATCATTGACATTAATGGTGATCTCCCTCACACTTGTTAACGGTTCACATCATTAACCGATAATCAAGTGGTTTCTACCATGTTCAAATTCAGATCATTGTAATCACATGGATAGAATCGTACTTTGTGGAAGATGAGATGAAGACCCTGGGTGTTTGTTTAAAAGAGCTCAGTTCTTTTTCCCCAGGTGGCAATGGAGTTTTGTATATCCAGCATGGATCGACATTTGTATGGTCGTGGCTATGCTCAAATTTGCATCTGTATGACATAGATCTACGTTGTATGTTTGGTAGCTATGTCCAAGTTTGAGTCCTCTATCACATGGATCTACGTTGTATTCTAGTAGCCATGCTTGTTTATTCCTCTCATATATCTACCTTGTATTGGTCTGCAACTATGAGTTTGGTTACTTGTGTCTATGAGTCAACATACTGATGTACTACAAATGCCTACTTGACAACATGCTCCGATCGAGTCGACATTTTCATCTCTAGGTGATGACTTGTTCTCAAAGCTCTCGTTTATTGTATCCCTCTAAGACTCATGCTTTGGGGGGCATCCTGTTATACCAAAATCCTGTCACCACCATGTGATAAGACATTTGACATACCTACTTGCCCTGAATCCCAGCTTCTGGAATGGAAACTCATATCATTTGTCAATCTTTCCATGCAAATTCCTAGCACCGCACTTGACCCTTTATCCAGGAGCAGTACCCCTATTCACACCGCCCATCATCTGTTTCCCATAAGCGGTGCCACCTCTTATTGTCCTTGTTCCATAAGTGGTTATTACCAGAACCGCTTTGTCATAGAAGGATAAATGCGGCACCCTAGGTAAAAAGGGAAAAAGAGAAGTTTCTCAAGGCTTCTAGATGATAAGCCTCATGTCCTGCCTTATCCCTATTGCTGTGGGTTGGTTGAGCTCGAGATCCCTCATCCTAGGATCTTAGAGGCCACCTCACCCATTAATTTCTCAACCATCTCTATCCATTAAATCCCTATAAATAAGAGCTCATAGCCATGGTTGAGGAGAGAAAACTTGAGGTATTGTTATGCTGTTGGATTGACCATTGGCCCAAGATCGTTTGGAGAGAGCATAGAGAGCTAGAGTTGGAGCTTTTGGGGATGAGAAGGTCTGGTTTCATGGAGATGCATGTCAACACTAAGGCTTGGTTGTAAAATTCTTCATTTTCTTTAATGCAAGTTGATTTCTGTCCCACATATGTTGTTGTTGTTGTTGTGATTTCACATATATGTTGCTAGATTCCTTAATCACTAGCATAAATTAATAGATCATATTCTAGTTGCTTTGATCTGTTTCATGTTGAGCTTGATTGCAGGTACATAGGTGGACTATCAAAGCCTTGTATTCTAGATATCTACAGCATCTAGGGAGAGTCTTCAACCTCTGTCCTCTATTTGTTCTGGATCTGAACCATTCAGACCAATGGAACACCTTGCTATCTGCAAGAGATGAAATATTCCAGCTAACAATGGCCCTACATCATCTTAGACCTAGGGTCTGATGTCAATATTTTGATGCGACAAAGCTGGGAAAGTATGGGAAAGTCACACTTGGAATGGTCCCCTGTCCAGATGCGACTTGCGAATCAGGGGAAGGTCCTACCCATTGGCCATTTGAGTCAAGTCACTATCGACATTGAAGGATTATGCACATTTGTGGACTTTGAAGTCATTAATATTGTTGATGACACAAACCCATATCCTGCATTTCTAGGGATAGATTGGGATATAGACAACCAAACTATCATAAATTTCAAGAAAGGGATCCTCTCATTCAAGGATAATGAGATAGGAGTGGTGTCACCCATTGATTTGTTAGAGGGACAGAGATACATCGAACCTGTATATAATGATGGATAGGCTGACTACCTCGACCAAATATACAATGTTACTGCATTACAAGAAGACTACATCAATCCGATAGCGGATAGAAACCTGAGCTGGAAGAGTGCTAGTTCTTGCATATCTGACTTAGGGGAAGCTTTGGAGAATTGGAAAAATAGACTGCATGAAGTCTCTATGACGAGGTGCACAAGAGTTACCAGGTCTGTGTGATGGGTGGAGAATGAGTTGCATGAGCTACCCACCTATGAGGGTTTACCTAACCTCGGGACCTTCTTAAATGAGTTTGAAGGACTTGTAATGGAGTCGTAGTGCTTGTCCATGCTAGAACATGCACTAAAAGCTATGTCCGCTAGATGGTGGGGTGCACATAAGAAGGCTATAACAAACTAGCCATAGTGCAGAAGACTGATGAAAGTCAAATTCGGAGAAGAGGCCACCCTTGTAAACCATAAGTATTCATGGTTAGCAAGCTCTATGGAACATCTTAATCATTGTTGCATCATATTTGCAGAATACTCGAGGCAGGAGTGGGTCCATCATTTCATACATACATTGTAAATGACACCTATAACTTGGTATGCATCTATGGAGTTGCGGAAAGGAACCCAAGGCTGGGAAGGGCTCGCTAAGTAGTTTGCGCATACATTTGAATTTGCTGATGAACACCCTACAATTGATGCTGCGCTTCAGGCGATAAAGGAGAATATACTTGCTGAGATCCTTTTCGAAGAGGCTAACTCTCACCAGTGCAGTGCGAGCATTCAACAATGGATGGCTTGCTACAACCTAGATGGAGATCCAAATGATGATCTGAATAACATAAACATACTGAAATATGAAGGCACGTGCGGCGTAGAAGGAAGTGCTATTTCAAGTGGCCAGTTCCTTAAGTCACTAAAAATTAAAAAAGTAAACATTTGGTCATCAGACAACCCAAAGTTTGCCAATATAGGAGATTATTGGGATGAAGAGACAGTTGTGAAAACCACGGATTTACTGCACGAATATCAAGACCCTTTCCCTACCAACTTCTCAGAAATGAAGGGAATAGTGAGAGACTTAGGGGAAACGAAAATACCCCTGCGACTAGATGCTAAACCCAATAAGCAATGACTATATGGGATGAACCCAAAATATAAAGAAAGGGTAAAATAAGAACTGGATCGTATGCTCGATGTCAGAATTATTGAACTTGTTGAAGAGTTAGAGTGGATCATCCCTATAGTGATCTAGGATAAGAAGACAACAGGAGAATTCAGGATTTGTGTCAACTTGAGGAAGTTGAATGACACATTCTTGCATGATCCATTCCCAACACCATTTACAGATGAAGTACTTGAAAGTGTCGCAGAGAAAGATATGTATTCATTTAATGATGGATTTTTGGGCTATCATCAAGTCAAAATCGTGAAGGAGGATCGCCACAAAACAAACTTTGTCACTGAATGGGGATGCTACCAGTATATGGTAATTCCCTTTGGACTGAAGAATGCACTTGCTATTTTTTCTAGAATAGTAGTCTATGATTTTAAATATTTTATTCATAAATTTCTTGAGGTATAATTTGATGATTGGACTATGTTTGGTATAGTAAGAGACCATATTGAGAGTCTGTGCATGATGTTGGACTGTTGTCGCCAGTATCAGATTGCGCTTAATTCTAAGAAATGTGTTTTCTGCGCACCATTTGCCGTGTTGTTGGGTCACATCATATGTCACAACGATATTTTGGTCAACCCAGTAAAGATTGAGATTATCTTGGACTTACCACCGCCTACATCAGTCACACAACTCAAATCAGTTCTGGGACACATAGGTTACTACCAGAAGTTCATAAGAGGATATGCGGCGATCACTGCACCTATGGAGAAACTATTGAAGAAAGACGAAAAGTTCCAGTGGACAATAGAATACCAGGAAAGCTTGAATAAATTGAAGACTACAATGGTGACCGCGCCAATACTTATATTCTTGGACTGGAAGAAGGAATTCCATGTGCATGCCGACGTGTCGTCTGTCATGCTTGGCATAGTCTTGACGCAACCAGGAGACGTTGTGATTGACCATCCTATTGCTTTCGCAAGCAGGAAACTATCAGCAATAGAAAAGAACTACACAACAACAGAAAGAGAAGGCCTTGCTATGGTCTATGTGCTTCAGAAATTCTAACACTATTTGTTGGGTGGACATTTTCAAATGTACACTGATGATTTAGCACTGAAATACCTAGTCAACAAGCTAGTGATGGGGGGGAATATCTGTAAATGGATTCTCCTATTTCAAGAGTTCGATTTTGAGGTCATTATTAAACTAAGCTGACTCAATGTTGGACCAGACCACTTATCAAGGATAGAGAGTGGTGAAGAGCCAGCAAGCTTGGAAAATAATTTTCTCGACATGCAACTATTTGTGATCCACATGATGGACGACCAGAACCATGATTTTAATTCCATCATCCAAAAGAAACACTTGGTCGTCAGAGCTACTGATTATACATTGAACATGAGACACCTCTATAAGTTGGGTGTGGATGAGGTACCGTGTTGCTGTGTCTTTAACCATGAATGACCTTGGGTTATGAGCAAAGCACATGCTAGTGTCACAAGAGGGCACTACACAGGGAAAGAGATAGTGCACACAATATTGTAGGAAGGATTATGGTGGCCAACCATACACATGGATACTAAAAGCTTTTGCAAACACTGTGATAGTTGTCAAAGGACAAGAAAACCATCGTGCCACGATGAGATGTCGCTTGCACCATAGATAACCATTCAAGCATTTGAAAAGTGGGCAGTTGATTTTGTTGGACCAATCAACCCACCAGGGAAGAGAACTGGCGCGCTCTACATTATCACCGCGACAGACTATTTGACCATATGGGCTGAAGTTGTGCCTATTAAATATTGTACCACTGTGACTGTGGCAAAGTTTCTATTTGAAAATGTAATCACCTGATTTGGTTGTTCGAAGATACTACTAAGTGACCAAGGTACCCATTTTTTTAACAAAGTGATTGCTAAGCTGACTACAGAAATTCAGATCTAGCTTAAGAATACAACTCCCTACCATCCTTAAGCAAATGGAACGGGTGAATCTTTCAACAAGATTATGGAGAATGAATTGACCAAGGTATGCAACATGCACCAAGATGACTGGGATTAGAGAATATCAGTTGTACTATGGGCATACCGCACAACCTGCAAGTGACTAATAAGGCACACCCCATTCATACTGGTATATGGACAAGAAGCTGTTGTGGCAATGGAGTACATTGTGCCAAGTCTAAGAATCGCTGCACTGACAGACATGACTGATGGAGCTGCAATTGAGCATAGGATGACAAAGCTCATGCAAATGGAATAAGAATGCTTCGTCACAGGATTCCATTAGATAGTTGAGAAGAAGTGACAGAAAGCATGGCATGATCTCCATATCAGGGTTAAACCTTTCGAAGTTGGAGGAATTGTGTTGCTATATGATAGAAAATTTTTCAAACACCCAGGAAAGCTAAGGACACATTGGCTAGGACCATATGTGGTCACACACATCACTGATGCGGGCGTAGTAAAACTATAGAGGTTATACGGTAACTATGTCGAGGGTATGGTGAATGACAGTCGCCTGAAACCATACTACGACGGACATGACAACCCAGATTAGAATCACGCTACACGACGAGGGAAACAAAAGAGGATGGTATGAAATAAGTAAAAATTGCTCTATCGCACTTCTGCGAGAGAACAAGTGTGAAGCGCAGGAGAAGGGAAAAAAAGTGTATGGAAAAGAAAAAAGTGTAGTAAAAAGTGGAAATGACAGGCTCACCAACATTAAAGTGAGAATATCTAAGTGTCATTAATTCGACGAGATATGAGGAGGATGATGATGTGATAAAAGGTCACATCCGACAGATCCGCCATAACTGTTCTGATAGAAACAATGCAGCACTCAAGTTAACGACTTAATGAGAAGACGCGGTAGCCACGAATCCCATGTGACAGATTAGAAATTAAACACTCGTTGCATGATGAGTGAATGGCGTGGTGGTGGGTATAGGTACAAGGATTCACTGACAAGCTTTCTTTTACAACCACAGAGCGAGTTAGAGAGAACTAGAGTCGAGTGATTACAGAGTTGAACCCTGTTGAAATAAGCTGATGCCCATGGTAACTGAGATCCCTAGTGACAGTGAGCCATTAGACGCAACTGTTATATCTGGTTTCCCAATCGAGGAAGAGTTTGCATCCATTTAGATACAAGAACCGCAACAACAATCAGAGACTGATCCAATGGTGATAATAAGGAAGAAACCCGTCAATGGGGCTGGTCACACTACCATTTCGACCCATGGTTTGTGTGTTGTGCTGAATCCAGGTCAGAGACCACTAGATGCTCTTGTAGTTGTAGTACCTATCATGGATCCTAGACAGCCCACCCAGGAACCAGTTGCAGGACCTTCTGGACTATCCCAAACGAGGAAATAGAAGACTACTGCACTTGTAGATAGTCTGGATAAAGCACTCGTAGAGGAGGTATCAGAGGAAGTTGCGGGCATGCAACAGATGGTGAAAGAATTTAAGGACAAGGTTGGTCCTGTGGTGCATCCAGCATCAGAGCCATAAAATCTTGCAGGAAAACAATAAATTTTGTGATAGAAAATTTTGAGGACAAATCTATTTTTTCTCAGTGGCTCGGGACGACAGGAAGGAAGGAAGGTCACGGAGAAGGAAAAGGGACCAGTGAATAGGGAATGAAGGAGTGTGCGATAGAGGAAAGGCAAGTGTACATGAATATAGTTGATAATGATCGAAAAGAAACAAGTGAAGATCATGGCTGATAAAGATGGCATAAGCCTGCGACAACGCACGTATGGAAGAATATTTGTAAGTCAGTCCGATAGTGCCTTGTGTTAGTCCATGATAGTCTGTTCTGATGGTTGATCACAACCTATAACTGATAAGAAGTATGTAGTTGACCTTGCATGGTCTGATAGAAGCTATAAATAAAGAAGAACCTATTTTGTATAGGGGTTGGTTATTGGTTGGTCGTTGGTTGTTCTGTTTTGGTCATTCGTTGGTTGTCCAGAGCTAAGGACACCATTTTTTTCGTAGTTTGAGTTAGATTTAGAAGAGGAGAAGATCCAGAGAGGATTCTAGTAATAGTAGGAGGTTGTTGAGTCATGGATATTGTAGCTATATGCGTAGACTACTAGGAATAGGAGGAATCTGCAGCTGAGTGTGCAGACGGTAAATAGAAGAGTCGATCCAGGCTATGTGCGGATCAGTGGGAGTAGATAGAAGAATAAACTAGAGATCATGAGATTAAGAAGTTTGAGTCATAAAGAAATATCATAAGATCAGTTTACAAGTCACAGACTGCAAGGTTCTATATCCATTTCTCATTCCAAATGAAGAGCACCTTGGTGGTTTTTCCTAGATGGGTTTCCACATTATTCCTTGTGTTAAGTGATTGATTAATGTTGTATGTTGATATGGATGTATGTTATTTGCTTATTGTGTGTTAATGAGCTATTGTTGAATGCATGGCACCATATTGTTAACTAGTGAATGAATAGTTGTTAAAGAATTGTTTGAATACACAAGCAAGTTGTGGTTAATTCCTTAAGTTAAAATATCAGTCATGAATGGTTTGTTAGTTCAAAGAATCAGTTGCGTCACACCAGTCGCACTAGTTGTTAAGGATAAGGACTGGGTTGTTTTGCGCGCGTTGACATACAGTTGTGCTCAGTCGCATAGGAACTATCCAGCCTTTTAAGTATCCTTCGTCGAGCACCTTGGCCACGTGCCAAGGGACTTTAATCCCTTGCCAACTGTGGAAACATGGTTCTGGAAGTTACCCATTAGATATCTTAGGTGAGACTGAGCCTGCCTCGCAGGTGTTACCGATGGAGTTACTATGTCAGGTTGATGTATTGTGGTTTATTGTTGGTATTGTGGTGTTGTTGAACCGTGAGTCGAGACAAGAGAAGAGAAAGAGGCCAACAAGATACCTCATGCATGCGGTTTTGCCAATTTTTGAGCGCATCATCGAAATCAGAGGATGTAGAGCTAGTACTGCACCAACCAACTTCTCCCTCGGTAGTCAGGTGGATATAGTCTTCAAAGATGTTGTAAGCATGATCCCACCCCTTGATAACTTCATCCTTCATAGGTTCAGTGTATCTCCGGCCCTCGTTTGGATCCATGGGTGCAATTACTCAAATTTCATGATTCTTGAATGTCATCGTTCGCTTCTTAAATTTAATCATGGCCATACTGTCATTAGCCCATCCAATCCCCAGTAGCACGAGATATGATCCTTTCCCATTAATGAATTCAATCACATCAAAATCAACATGTGTTCTCATACCTTAAATATCTACAACCAAGTTCATTACCCATCCAATTGGTTGCACCTTAGCTTGGTTCGCTAATCGTAGCTACACAGGGTACCAACCCAATGGTGTGATCCCCATTTTATGCCAGTTCTGCTTAGTTGGGATGTTCACATCTAATCCCAGGTCCAGGATGATTGAGTCCACCTCATAGTCACCTATTTGGATATTCATACGCATATATTTACCTGTCTTTTTCTTCTACAAAGAGTTCATTACAGAGTCCTTCAGCTCTTTTCTCGGATGGTACAACAACCTCTCAAGCTCAACAAGAGCCTCAGGATATCATTCCAATGATAAGTATTTCTCAAATAATTGTTGCAAGGTACCATACTACCACTATGGTCCTGCTTCTAAGGATAAATAAAAGGTAGATGGAATTTCGTAGACAGGTGACTTACCAATATTTTGTCCGATCACGTCCTGGGTTTCTAAAAATGTATTTTTTTTAGTTGTGATACAAACGTTGCTTTATTTTTCCTAGCTAGTTGAACTTGTGGCCGTGGTCCATCATCTCCCATCGTCGCACATCTATGAGTGACAATGGTGACATCGACTTCCTGCATTCTGGGCTCTGCTGAAGTCATCGCAATTGTAGGACCTTGAGTCTGGTTCGTCAAAAGAGTCTGAGCCAGTGGTGGGTTCTGGATTACTGGTGGGTTCATCGACTAATTCATAGTCTAATTATGGAACAAAACTTGATTCTGGGCTTGGCTCTACAACTAGTTATGGGCAGGTAGATGATTCTGAGTCTACAACTTACCATCTGAGGCTACGGATGCGGTTGCTGTACTGTGTGGTGACCTTCACCCTTCATGAAATATGAATCATATGTTCTATCCTGAAGTAGATCCTATGCCCAACAATATCTATCCTCATGCTCAACTGAGCGACAGAATAAACAATAGAAATTGGTAGGTTTCGACACCATATTTTGCATATAGCTACATTCCTCATGTCGATATCCATAGAATTGGCATATGCGACACCATGGCATGCCACCGCTACTTAATGGGTTCGGATCTCCATATAAGAGATAATTCCCGAAGTTGGGGCAAGTATCTTTGGTGTGGCCATCTGCTTGACACCAAGTACACCAAATATCTGCACGTTCCTCCTTACCTTTCTTGATATCCTACAGCTGGAGTGTGAGTCTTTCTACCTGTGCATGAATTTGATTCATCCCAACTACACTCTCCTCGATAGGTGAAGCTTCGAGCTTCATTGCAATCTCCAGGGCTTCGCTTTGCATTGCTATAATTTACTACATCAATGGTTGTCGAATATGAGAAACCAATGCTATGAAAAACCATTCTTTATGTTGGACATCACTGATCGAAAAAATGACTCTAGCCATCAATGTCTTGAACCTATGATTGAAGTCCCAAATAGTCTCATTAGGAAATTGCTTGATTTCCTTTAGCTTCGTAATGTATTGTGCATCTGACTTTGGTTTTCTAAATTCCTTAATTAGTCTGGTTCGGATCTCATCCAATGTCTTCGCCAGAGTGTTGGCTACTATGGGCAGACCCGGGTTTACTTATAATGTACCAACAAAACCCCTAACTCACTGGCCCTTTCGGAAATAGACCGCAGAGCGGCTTGAAGTCTCACCCGAAGTGATCTTAGATGGGTTGGCTAAAGACTCAAGTGTCCTTAACTAGGTTCTATAGCATCCTGGTGTCTCGTGGCTCTTCTTAACCAACGAGATCTTCCTGCAAGTCGCAGTTATCCCTTCCTCGTGGACTCTGACAGGGGGAGGACTCCTATCGCATCGCAGTGACTAGGATGATGCACAAACTCTCCCCTCTATGGTTCTCACTATCTGCGATATCTCGCACCACATCTCCACTGTCGATGCGATATTGCCTTCTGTCAATGTGATATATCCTATAGTATGGCCCAAAGTGACTCTCAAGGTCCAAAGGGTTTCTCACTGGCAGGAATAACTCGGCTAACCTCCAACAGGGTGTTAAACAACCTTACATGAACTTTACGGTTCAACACACTCACATCACTATAATTAACTTACTGAATAAGTAAACTGGAAGCACTTAACAGAGTGACTATTACTGCATGAAACTCATAGGAATACACTTGTTACATTTAAACTCGCCTTTAACTTTCTATAATGCTGTAACTGAATGAGAACATACAGACATTTACTAACTGATATACGACATTCATGTAACAGATAACATATAACAACTAAGTAAAGCACAATCACATGAAATAATCAAATAACACACTGATTTTACGTGGTTCACTTCCAGGGTATAAGCTACGTCCATGGGAACAAGTTTATATATTATAACTTGGGAGAGTAAACACAGTTCCGCTGCAACCTCATATGCAGCTGAGATCTTTTGGGTAACTCTGCACACACCTCCAGGAGCCCTTCTCTCTTAGATCTCTTCTCTTCTTATATTGCTTCTCTTACAATATACTCTTCCTCTCTCTCTTTCTCTCTCTCAATCCCTGCGGATTGTTACATACATACTCTAGGAGTCAGCTACTGGTTATAGTAAGATACTACATATTGAATAACAGAACCAGAGCTTGGCTCTTCTATAATACAAAGATCTATGAGCTAGCAGATCATCGACTATCTGAATGGCTAATTAGCTAACTGACTAACTAGCTACTAGCTAACCTTTTACAATACAAATTACATCCCTTTATAGGCGGCCCGAAGGTCTCGCCATTACAACACTATGGGCCTCTCCCAACAGTAACCCAAAAACCCTAACTATGACAGTCAGTCTATCTGTACTCGAGCTACCACTTTCCATCACACCACAGCTTCCTGCAGTCTTCCACACTTCCTGGCGCTGACTGTGGGTACTGGCACCGCTTCCTCTTTTGTCCTTTGTCTTCAATACCTCGACCTTGTTGCTCCTTTTCCTTTATGAGGGTAGCTGAGCCCTCCTATCTTCGCCGCTGCCTTAAGTACAGTGGTCTATCTTTCTCCTCTCGGCTGCTCAGGTACTGTTACCTTTGACTTACTTGTTCCAAAACAACAGCTTTTCCTGTAGCTGTGGGACCCTACTCCAACAGTCCCCTAACACTTACTTGTGGCTCACCCTTGAGCCACTAACAACTGGTTTCTCCTGCTGTAGCTTTTCCTTGGCTTCCTCCGTAATCCTTGTGAATCTCTGTTGAAGTCCTACGACTTCTCTTTCCATAGCTTTGACACACTCTTGTGCCATTTCAAGCATATCTTGACTGATGCTTGAATCTTCTGTCACTTCATTGTTACTTCTGCTTGTAGTGAACTCCTTGACCTTTTGCTCAACCGTATCGACTAGTTTTGTGATTTGTTCCTGATAGGGTTGAAGCAGGTTATTGAATCATATCTCTCTTGCTCGCAACCGCTGCGCTTCCTGTTGCAAGTGGTTTATCTTTGTCGTCTTCTTCATCTTTGCAAGAGCTCCTAAGCTCTTGAATTCTTCTTTCATTTATGCTGTGGCCTTCTCTATGCTCTAGATGCTCTTCTACAATTCCAGTTTTTTCGGGGGCTTTTCTAGCTCCAACCATGTCTTTGTCACCTCATCTAGTAATGATTGTGCGTCATCTATGTGACTCTCCATCTGTGTAACCGTGAGTCTAAAGGCCTCTGCTCTTACTTGCTTGTCTTCCTGGGGTGTGCCTGGTGCTTGAGCCTCAAGCTCAGCAATCTATGCTTTGTGGTTTTCTTCCATTTTAGTCACTGTCTCTTCCAGAGCCTTTGCTCTGTCTGCAACTCTTCTTACCTTCTGTATGAGAGGCATTGCAGTTTTAATGTTACACTGGGGTAACTCCAATGCGATGCTCTGCAAGGCCTGATTGAGGTCCTATTCTCTTTCTTCATATGTTCTTAACTCCTTCGCCTTTGTCTGAAATCTTGCGGTGAGTTCTGCATTCTGTTGTCTCAGCTGGCCGGTATTTTGTTTATAAGTCCCAAGCTCCCTATCCTTGAGCTCTACGCTTAGCTGTTGCTGGATCATTTGTAATTGATTAATGGGGAAATCTATGAGGTTAACCTCAGCAGGTTGTCTTATTTGGATCTGCACATCCATCATCGAAGCAGGGAATCTGATGCTCCCTGGTGGTATCAACACTGAATTGATGCGATCTTGTGCCAATATTTCCTTGCGGGAAATCGATTGTGTTGAACTTTCTTCTAGTGTTTCCTTTACTGGCAGAACCTGTATCATGGTAGTCTTCTCGGTGAATGATTTTAACTCCAGAAGCTGCTTATCTATCGCACTCTGCAGCTTGTTTTGCGATGTCTGGATCACCTGAAATGTGTCACTCATTTCCTCCTTGAGTCATGTTGTGATTTGGTCATAGTCATTGTCAGTCAGTGCGGTCTCTAAGGCTGGCTTTGTGGCCTTGTATTTTTTCCTCTTTTGTGCCTCTGGTGTCTCTTCTTCTCCATTCTTCATCCTCCGTGCCTCTGGTTGCACTTCTTGTGGATCTTTCCTCTTGGAACCCACTTTCTCTTTTCCTTTGTCTATTTGGCCTAGGGGTGGGGTATCTGTAGGTTCCTTTGCTGCTATAGCATCTTCTAATGCATTTTTCCACTCTTCACCAAAATCTTTGATGTCGTCTTCTACGTCCTGCGTTGTCATCCTGAACGAACCATTAGCCTAATTATCCATTCTACACCTTTTTGGCCTTAGGAAGATTACATGGTTGTCTATCATGAAATTGAGCCGATTATCATATATGTCCACAACCTCCGTGCTAATCCACGGTGTCTCCTGGATGGTTCTCTTCAACAGGTTATAGTATTCGTAGAATACTATTGCATTGATCTTCTTCTTAGCTAGGCTGTTGCTGTCCCATAAGTTTGCATAGCGTGCGCCTCTACAGTCGCCGCTTCATATCTGTAGGAACTGAGTATGGGGCGGCTCCTTCCACCTGACGAATGCACATAGTATAAGTAGCCATGAAAAATGGAAGGGGTGGTTTGCTTCATCCTGTGCTTTTAAACAATCCTGGGTAAAAATATTTAATAAGAATAAAGACCAATTAAACTGTTCACCTTCTGCAACCTGTATGGCAAGGTGAATTACTGATCCTGTGACTTCTTTTGGGTGAACCTTGGTTAGCAGTCTGCGTGCAAGCAGAATGGCTATAAATCTGAGTGTATATTCTACGATTGCTGCGAGGTCATAAGCCCGACCTCCTCTCTGTAGCTTATACTTGGTAACTAGGGCCGTTGGTAGCTTGGAATCCTTGCCCTTACTTGATATATGTGTCTGCGGGTCCTTACTAGTCTTGGACAACCCAATGATGCAGTGTATCAAGTCGACATTCAAATCAAACCGGTTACCCAACTAGAGGTAACCTCCATGTACATGGGACAGTAGTACACGCACCACAGCATTAACCTATGCACCTCATCCAAAATGTGGTATTCTCAACAAATTGAGCAAACCTGACCGCTCAAGAATATGGATATGTTCCATAGGAACAAACTCATCTATATTGGTCCTTGGGTTCCTCGGAACTGTAATATACCAGTCCGGTCATAACTGAGGATATGTCTTACTATCTCCAAGGTTATAGTCTATAAATTTGAGAACAGGGACATATCCTAACAGGTCTCCATATTGCTTTATACGAGGATCAATGGACGGTGGTGGAATAAGAAACTTAGCACCCTTGGGAATGGTTACCTCTAGTGCCTCCTCAACTCTCGGTATAATGTAGTCTGCTGCCATGTGAACTTCCTCTTCCTGCTTTGGACTAGGGTATTCTACTATCTGAGCATGACTCCTCATCCTTGGTGGATGTCTAACCTGTGATGTTCCTATTTTCACACCCTTGGGCGGCATCGTCATAGCAGACACGAGGCCACCACTCTAGAATCGTCTCACAATGTCTTCTAAAGGTTCCTCCTTAGACAGAACCCACTCAGTGCAATACTCTGGACGGGCAATGGCTGCGAAATTGGGGAAAAATAGCACTCTGTAACTGGGGTATCTCTACACAAGGAAAACTTTGCAACTTGCTCTATAGCTCTCTGAAATTGCCAAAGTAACCCTTCCGTATGGATGATATTTATATTTATAACCAAGGTGATACTCTGTGACTCAACGGTCCTATAGACTAGACCCGTCGGCAGTATTAATTACATGGACAAGACAACACCCGTCATTTCGATCCTCATTAATTGCTGAAATCCGATCAAATTTCCCTTGAGCGCCAGTCTCGTTGAAGATTTTACTAAATCAGGAAAGATCATTATACTGTTGCCAAATCTAGGGCAATGGATACCTGTCATATCGAGATTAACTACTTGTCAGAGGGAAAAGTGACTGGCCCTCTATTCTTTTTCAACACTGGCTACGTGGCACGGGGAAACATCACCTTGCTGCGATGCCTCACCGCATCACCTACGCAAACAACTTACTCAATTTTTTTTTATTTTTTATTTTTACCACAAGCATCCTATGACTTGCGAAAAATGAACCGTCCTCATGCGATTCCTTGTACTTAGAATATCTGCCGGTGTAGACTAATTCCTGGTGCGATGCCTCCTTTCAACTACACTGGGCATCTGCACTCTCATACACTGTCTGAGTTAGGCCTGAGAGGTGGGGTGGCTATCACTATAGAGCTTGAGTCTGCTGCCATTAATCAATGTAGGCAGAAGCTCCCCGTTCAGTTTGCTGAGCTGAACGACACCTCCTTCTGTAACTTACTGAATCTGATATGGCCCCAACCAATGCGTCTTGAAATTTCCTGGAAACTTAATAAACTTACTGTCATAAAGGAGCACTAGGTTTCCTATTTGAAAAGTCTTACTCTTAATGTGCCTGTCATGCCAAGATTTTTCTCGTGCCTTTTGCACTTTCTGATGGAACCCTGTGATGAATCTGTCTTCCTCTAAGACAAGCAGCTGCGCTAGTCTTTCATTCATCGTGTTTGTATCAGCCATCCCGGTGATTTGAGCAATTCTTAAACTAGGAATAATATATTCCATAGGAATAACAGCCTCTTGTCCATACACCAAGCTGAAAGGTGTGTGCCCTGTAAGTTTCTTGCATGTAGTCCTATAAGCCCATAATACAGCGTTAACCCTGAGGTCCCAATCATTTCTTTGGCTGTTACAGGCCTTGGTAAGAGAATTTTATAGAATCTTGTTAAACGCCTCCACCGTACCATTAGCTTGTGGGTGGTAGGGCGTGCCCTTATGGTGTTGTATCTGGAATTCCTCTATCAAGGCTTCAATAGTGCGATTCAAAAAATGTGTGCCTTGATCGCTCATCAAAATTACTGGACATTCAAATCTATTGATGATGCTTTCAAAAATGAACTATGCAACTGTAGCAGCATCACAATTACTTACTGCTTTCGCCTCTGCCCATCTGGTGAGGTATTCTATTCCTGTGATGATGTATCTCACACCCGTTTGTTTTCCTGGTGGGTTGATAGGACCCACAAAATCTATAGCCCATTTTTCAAATGCGCGCAGTGTGATCTGTGGTCGCAGTGACATCTCATCTCTTCGCGAAGATTTTCCTACCCTTTGGAAGATATCACAACATCTGCAAAACTCCTTAGTATCTTTGTGTAAAGTAGGCCACCATAATCCTGCAGCTAATATTTTTTGAGCAGTCAGCTTTCCTGCGAAATGACCTCCTACAGCACCTGAGTGTGCTTCTCTGATAATGGCCTCTTTCTCATGTGGCATAACGCAACTGCGTAGGACTTCATCTGGACCTAACTTGTATAAGTGCCCTGCGATCAATGTGAAGTCTGCTGTTTTAACAACTAGCTGTTTCTTTTGATGCTTAGTAAACTCAACAGGTGCCCATCCTATGGTGAGAAAGTGAATGATATTAGCATAGTACTCATCTACGATTTGAATAGCAAACAATTGCGCATCTGGAAAATTGTCCTCTAGGTTACTTGGTTCTTCTCCTGAGTCTATCCGCGACAGATGATCAGGTCCGACATTTAATCTTCCTGGTTTTACAATGATTTCAAAATCATACTCCTGAAACAGGAGTAACCATCTACATATTCTTTCCCCTAACACTGGATTATTGACCAAGTACTTTAAAGTGGAATGGTCAGTAAACATCTTGAATGAGGCACCCAACAGGTAGTGCCTAAACTTCTGTAGAGCATACACCATAGCTAAACCTTCTCTCTCTGTAGTGGTGTAGTTCTTTTCTACAGTGGATAACATTCTGCTTGAGTATGCGATAGGGTGATCGATACCCCCTTCTCCTGCCTAGGTTAAGACGATCCCCAGTGCGATGCCAGATGCATCCACATGTACATGAAATGGCTTGGTCCAGTCTAGAAATACTAAGATGGGTGCTGTAACCATCTTCTCTTTAAGAGTGTCTAGACTTTGCTGGCATTCCTCATTCCATAGGAATTTGACGTCTTTCTTTAACAACTTTTCCATAGGTGCTGTGATCTTTGCATAACCTTTGATGAATTTTCTATAGTACTCGGTATGACCAAGTACTGTCCTTAATTGCTTGACTGAGTTGGGTGCTGGAAGATTTACAATGATGGCAATCTTTGTAGGATCTACCATCAAGCCTTGTCTGCAAACAATGTGACCTAACAAAATACCAAATGGTGCACAAAATATACATTTTTTTAAGTTCAGAGAAATCTGGTATTGCCTACATTTCTCTAACATCAGTCTTAAATCTCCCATGTGCTTGTCGATTAATCCAAATACAGTCCAGTCATCAAAATAAACCTCTAGAAATTTATGGATGTATTCTTTAAATACAACAACTACTACTCTTGAAAAGATAGCTGGTGAATTTTTAAGACCAAAGGGAATTACCGTATACTGGAATGAGCCCCATTCTGTCACAAAAGTGGTCTTATATCAATATTCTGGATGGATTCTGATCTGGTGATAGCCTGAAAATCCATCAATGAAGGAGTAGACCTCCTGTCCTCCCACATTGTCTAACACTTCATCAGTAAATGGTGTCGAGAACGGGTCATGAAGTGATGCATCGTTGAGTTTACGCAAATCGACATAGATTCTGATTTCTCCTTTGGTTTTCTTTTCTTGCACGACCATGGGACTAACCCATTCGCTTTCTTCTATGGGGCTCAATGATGCCTACTGCTAGCATCTTATCGATCTCATCCTTAAATTTTTCTTTATACCACGGATTTAATCTGTATGGACATTGTTTGACTGGCCTAGCATCCTCTTTCAATGGTATCCTCATTACTCCCAGATCTCTTACTATTCTCTTCATTTCTGTAAAATTAGTGGGGAATAAGTCCTGATAGTCGTGTAACAGATCTGCATTGTGTGCTACCGTTTCATCATCACAATAGTCTCCAATAGAGGTAAGCTTTGGTTCTGTGTCTGTGCCAATATTGATATTTTTAATCTTGATGGGGTCTGTGATAGCTGGAATCTGTGGCTTCGGTCCATCAACGTTGCGAGTCCCTTTCGACTCCGGAATGTTGATGCTGCGAGGATCCTCATCCTCATCCTCTGGTTCTGATACGAAGTTATAACACTCAAGCGCATCTTCTAACTCGATGTCCCACTCGGGTTGAGTATGTACTGATAGGGTACAGTCCTCAAATACCTTAGTCTTTATGACGTCTAGAGCCTGATTGATACTTGGATACTCAGATTCAAAAGTGAAAGTGAGTTCAAAGCTGTCTATCATAAGTGGCCATGTAATGGTTCCTCTGCGCAACTCGGTCTCAGTGTACCAGTTCTTTGGAATTTGGTCTAAAGTATGAATGAATAGGTGAACCCATTCATCCTCCGGAATGTCCGACCAATTTTGTTCACACATTTCAATATGTGACCTGGGGTCACTTTCTCCTGTGTACCTCTGCTGGAGATACTCCTTGTTATTAGAAAACCTGATTGCCATCAATCTCTTGAAGTCATCCCATGATGCAATATGTTCTCTATGTGCCTGCCACCATCTTGCAGGTGTGGCTCTTACTGCAAGGTCAATGACTGATGTCCTCTCCTCCTGAGGAATTTCATGTTCAAACTGTTCTAAAAAGTCATTGACGTCTGCTAAGCCATCAAACGATGGAGTATCCTTAATTTTTGCGCCAATCCATCGCAATGACTTAGTCATAAATGCACATCTACGAGCTGAGACTTCGTAAAGTCTGTTCTGCCAGTTCTCTAGGCCAACATCCGAGTCTGATGTGCATGAGCTATCACATCGCCAACTAATGTTCCGTTCTGTGGTTGGATTGATGTAGTCGCTCTGATTGGCCGTCATCTGATAGAGGCTCTCCATATTACGTGCCTCATCCTCTGCTCGGATAGGTTCAATATATTTGGGACCCTGAAAAGGATCCAACGGTGCGATGACCCGAATTTGATTGTCCTCGAAGGTCATCTGTCTCTTCTTTAAATTGATAACAGCCATGTTACCAATTGCCCAAACAATACCTAGTAGTGCTGGGTACGGTCTACTATCGCCAATGATTTCTATAACTTCAAAGTCCGCTAAGCTGTGAACTCTGTCAATGTCAATTCACACCTGCGGTAATCAACCCAGTGGCAATACCCGCTGCTAATTGGCTAGTCTCAGATGGATAGGTGATCTGGCTAACTTAGGGCTACCCATCGGTTCCCATGTCTGCTTAGTCAGAACATTAAATTCCAATCCTAAGTTTAGGATTACCTCATCCATTTCAAACTCTCTGACTTGTGCTGTGAGTCGCATCTCTCTTCCTGTTCTTAGATATCCCATAATATTATGAATAGCACACTGCGCACTTCTCATGGAGGAAGATAGCTGACACTGATCTATGATGCGCTGAAGCTCTCCGATAGCTTTCTCATTTCTCATGAGTTTTAAGCAACTCTGCAGGAAGGATTGCACACTTCCTGTCAACTCATCCTCGTCACACCTTCCCGATGTGGTAGCCTACGATATCTGAATAGGGCTAACGCCACATGGTGTTTGCTGTGGTATGCCCCTATATGGCTGTACCTGCGATCCTGATTGTGTAGGGTCATTAAAGAAAGTCTTAGCTTCTTGAAATGTTTCTTTATTCTTCTACAGGTCGAGTGGTGTTGATTTAGTAGTGGCTTTGTGCACCCACTTCGGACCTGTGTTCTTTTCAGTATCTGGTGATGTTCCACTGGTAGAAGCACCACTGCGAGTCACAATTTTGACTCTTAGTTCTGGTTCCTTCTGCTCAGCAGTAATAAGCTGAATGTTCTGGTGTACTGCTGGCTTAGGTTACCTGATCTTGGCTATCAAGGTAGGACATTCTTCTATAGCATGATCATAATATTTGCAATAGTTACATGTGGTAGTAGGGCTCTGACAGTCCCTAGCATAATGTCCTACAACTCCACAGTTGTAACAAGTGATCGGTCCACGACCACGGCCAAAGCCTTCACCACAACCAAAGCCTCTTCCATGGCCTCGTCCTTTGAATCCTCCTCCTTGGCCAACCTGAGTCGGTTCCTGCTGTGGTCCTGCTGCTGGACCTGGTGTCTCTGATTGGACTCTGTATAAGTTGTGTTTTCTCTTAACCATGAGATCATAAGCTCTACAATTATGTTCATCATGTCCTACAGACTTACATAAGTTACAGTATAATTTTTTAGGTGTCTGTACATATTTATGAAGTAAAGGGCATTGTTGAGGTAGGTGTCCTCTTGTTCTGCATAGTTCACACCATGGCCCTTGCGTCTGTGCTAAGGGGTTAGGAGCCCCACTTGCTAGATATTCAACAAATATTGGACAATTATCTTTAGTATGGCCTTGTGCTTTACACTTTATACACCATATTTCTTGTGCAATCTCTTTTCCTTTCTTAATCTCATGCATCTGTAAGGTGAGATTAGCTAACTGGTTCTACAGGTTTGTCATACCTGTACTGGTCTCAGCTAGAGGTGATTCCTCTAGTTTCATTGCCATCTCCAATGCGTCATCCTGTGTCTGGAGTTTCTGCTGCATCAAAGGCAGTCTGATGTGGGGGAGCAGTGTTGCAATAAACCATTCCTTGTGCTGCTCCGGCGCAAACTCAAATCTAACTTGGTCTATAAGGGATTTGAATTTCTGATCAAAGTCCCATACTGACTATGTAGGTGACTGTTTAATGTCTTTGAGATCTGTAATGCATTGTGACTCAGACTTAGGTTTCTTAAATTCTTTGATCATGGCGGTCCTGATCTGTACGAGCATTCTGGGTACCGCTGAGGTATACTTCATATACCATGTAAGGCTCATTCCCTAAGTGTGGTGACCAACTGTACAATTTTAATATTATCGTCTTGGAGCCCTTTAATGGTCCACATGGCTTCACATAGAAACCAATGCTGCTTTGGGTCTTCTGCCCCTGTACCCTTAAAGGTAGGTAGCTTCATATCATCCCCCATTCTATTTCTACGTGGTGGATGCTGATTTGCTGTGTTACTACCACTCGGTGGTGTAGATATAGGTGATGTAGCGGTAGTATGTACTGCATGTGAGCTACTAGATGGAGTTCCTATGGAATTATTCTGAGTACCGATTGATTTCTGTGGGGTGTAAGGATGGTAAGGGATACCCCCTTATGTTCTTTCTGTATTATTGTGAATTTGTTCTCTAGTATTGTCTGAACTGTTTTCAAAGACAGAAGATCTGAAATCTACTTTATATTTCTTTCCACTACGTGTACATCCAAGTTCATCAAAGTCACTCTCAAACTCTTATGACATTACACTTACTGAACTTATACATCTGAATATATATCGAGTACTCCTTTTTCATGTAATAGCATCTTAATGGACAACTTTAAAGAGTTCAGGTACTTACCACGATATCCTTTGAAGAAGTACCGCTCGGCTTCGCTGAAGCTTTTTCTCTGTTCGACTGCAAACTTCGTGATGAAGCCTTCTAGCACACTCGCAAGCTAGAAGTCTACTACTCGTGAAATGGGATTATCAATGCTCTTGACAGTCTGAATCAGCTCCGGTGTCCAGACAATGTTCCTTTTCTTCTTGAATATATGCTAATTAGTCAACTTTGATAACCAGTCGTACAACTCATTTCCATAGGTCACAAAAAATATCATATGTATATCAGTGAAGATATGTTTTTGTAACCAGTCATCTGTACTCAACGTAGGACTCTTGTTTTCTGTCACAGCAAATTCTCTTTCTGTAGACTCAACCCACAGGTTGAGTTCTTCTTTAGTAGGATTCCAACAGAACATTAGCTCTTAGTTTGTTCAAAACCGGCAGTGGAACCATTTGTTGGCTACTATGGGAAGAACCAGGTTTACTTATAATGTACCAACAACACCCCTAACTCACTGGCCCTTTCGGCAACAGACCACAGAACGGCCTGAAGTCTCACCCAAAGTGATCTTAGATGGGTTGGATAAAGACTCAAGTGTCCTTAACCAGGTTCTGTAGCATCTTGGTGTCTCACGGCTCTTCTTAACCAACGAGATCTTCTTGCAAGTCGTAGTTCTCCCTTCCTCTCAGACTCTGACAGGGGGAGGAATCCTATCGCATCGCAGCGACTAGGACGATGCACAAACTCTCCCCTCCGTGGTTCTCACTATCTACGATATCTCGCACCACAGCACCTCTGTCGGTGCGATATCACCTTCTGTCAATGTGATATCTCCTATAGTATGGCCCAAAGTGACTCTCAAGGTCCAAAGGGTTTCTCACATGGAGGAATAAATCAGCTAACCTCCAATAGGGTGTTAAACAACCTTACATGAACTTCACGGTTCAACACACTCACATCGCTATACTTAACTTATTGGATAAGTATACTGGAAGCACTTAACAGAGTGACTATTACTGTGTGAAACTCATAGGCAGACACTTGTTACATTTAAACTCGCCTTTAACTTTCTATAATGCTGTAACTGAATGAGAACGTACAGACATTTACTAATTGATATACGGCATTCATGTAACAGATAACAGATAACAACTAAGTAAAGCACAATCACATGAAATAATCATATAACACACTGATTTTACGTGGTTCACTTCTAGGGTAGAAGCTACGTCCACGGGAATTGGTTTATATATTATAACTTGGGAGAGTAAACACAGTTTTGCTGCAACCTCATATGCAGCTGAGATCTTCTGGGTAACTCCGTGCACACTACCAGGAGCCCTTCTCTCTTAGATATCTTCTCTTCTTATATTGCTTCTCTTATAATATACTCTTCCTCTCTCTCAATCCTTGCGGATTGTTACATACATACTCTAGGAGTCAGCTACTGGTTACAGTAAGATACTACAGATTGAATAACACAACCAGAGCTCGGCTCTTCTATAATACAAAGATCTATGAGCTAGGAGATCATCGACTATTTGAATGGCTAATTAGCTAACTGACTAACTAGCTACTAGCTAACCTTTTACAATACAAAATACATGCCTTTATAGGCGGCCTGAAGGTCTTGCCATTACAACACTGTGGGTCTCTCCCAACAGTAACCCAAAAACCCTAACTGTGACAGTCGGTCTATCTGTACTCGAGTTGCCACTTTCCATCACACCACAGCTTCCTGCAGTCTTCCACACTTCCCGGCGCTGACCGTGGGTACTGGTGCCACTTCCTTTTCTATCCTTTGTCTTCAATACCTCGGCCTTGTTGCTCCTTTTCCTTTATGAGGGTAGCTGAGCCCTCCTGTCTTCGCTGCTGCCTTAAGTGCAGTGGTTGAGATTTATCCTCTCAGCTGCTCAGGTACTGTTACCTTTGACTTACTCGTTCCAAAACAATAGCTTTTCGTGTAGCTGTGGGACCCTACTCCAACACAGAGTCTCCTGAGGAACTTGGATAAACTTCATAAACCAGTCAAGCACGCGACCCCTCAAAGTAGTCGCTAATTGTCCTTTCTTTACATCATCATTAGTGGCCTATCTAACCATTCACACTGCTTCACATAAGAACCAATATTGCTTGGGATCATTGGTCCCATTTCCATGGAACAAGGGTAGCTGCATGTCGTCTACCGCCATCCTAGGACACCTTCCTACTGATGTTGATCTACTACTAGACTGTTTCTGTCATGTTGGACAAGTCGATGTGGGACTTGGAGCTTTTCTTGAATTTGGAGTAGTGCACAGAGGCGCGGGTATGTTTCTGTCGGGGTTTGATCTTACCATCATTCTGGGCATATACTGGGCTTGTTTGTCCTCATCATCACTTTAGGGTTTCTTCCTCCCATGTGGTTTTCCTTCGTAGTCTTGCATTCCTATCCCAGTAGGACCTTCCCCTATCGTCTGCCTCTTCTCTTGTTAGAACCTTTCTCCTCCCCTTGTACAACCACTTCCTTCCTCGGCTTCCCTCACAATACCATTGAAAATTGCACCCATCTACCCCTTACGTTCTCATTTGTCTCCCCCATTGGTCACGGTATCCACAGCCTCTGCACACTAGGGTGCTACTACTCTAGGTGCATCTTGAGTATACCCTTTTCGCAAACCAACATTTTAATCGACAATTGAAGAGATAATAAGAACCTACCTCTAGGTCCATTGAATAACTCCCTCTTGTAGAAATAATAGATCAATGCTATGAGCAATGATGCTAAGAAGAAGCACATGAAATAGATCTTGCTACTAAGAATTCTCACAAGCATACGCATGAAAAATATAGAGAAGAAAAGAGACTGAAACACATGAATGAAGAGATGAATATTGGTGTGTATCCTTCCATTGAATAATTATGAATAATATTTTACATAAATAGTACATCCTTCATAGGAAAATTTAGTTGTATGGATACAACTCATAAAGCTCAAAAAGGATGACTTACCAAAATATAGAAAACCCCATAGGTGGCTAAAGCACTTCCCAAATATATCAAGGACCTCACGAATTGGAAAAACCATGAGTGAGTTGTCAAGGAGATGGAAAAAACATGCTAATCCTAGAAAATGGAGGAAAATTCATGAAGGATGGGTTGGCAACAAAAGGACCCAGTTTCCTAGTTTGACTAGCTTTAACTTATCCACAGAAAAGCAGGAAAAGCAGAATAAAGTAGAATCTATTGTAAAGTGATGTATACTAATTCTGGATGGTAAAAAGGTGGTAAGTATCAACCCAAAATTAGAAATAAACCATTCCTAGGATATATATGGAATGTACTGACTTTAAGGTGCAAGTGGATGCCAACTAATTAAGCTAGTGGGTGAATAATTAATCAAATAATGATTAATTATTTTATCCTAAGTTATGAGTGGGTTTAATATATTCCAACACCCCCTATAAGTCTAAATTTATGATGGTATGACAAAAAATATGGATGCATATAGGGCCCAACAACAAGGCTATGGTCACCCTTTAACAATTATTATGTCTAGAAAAGTGAGGAAAGAGGAAAAAACACATGGGGAAAATCCTCCCTCAAGATACGACAAGGCACATAATTTGAAATATGTATTCAACATATCTTTATATTCACTTTATTGAGCTGAATGAACTGATTTTGGATGAAGGACTTGCTGAAGAAATGATGAACTCCATGATCGTGCGCTAGAGTGTAGAACCTGCAAGAAGGAAGAGGAGAGACTCCTTGTATCTCATCAAATGATGAAGTAGGATCATTATTTGAATTATTTTTTCTGGTGTCAAACTCTGATCTGCAAACATAATCTAAAATGGAAAATAGTTCTTTGCATACTCCTTTCCAAAGAGTACAAAAATTAAGACAATTTATTTCACACCCAATTCCCTGAATAGCTACAAAATTGTGATGTGAATCACATGTTAATATTCCAATCTGATGTAGCACCTTTCCAGATCTAATACAAGTCTGATAAAAATATGATATATCAGAAATATTATCATTTGGAACAACAATGAAAAAGGATTCAATGGCTCCATGAGGATATAGGGCTAGACTAGGAAAACTATGAGCAATTGGGGAAAACTGATAGGTGTAAAAGTCTGAATAATGGATGGGCATAAGATCTGAACCATAAGTGTTTAGAACATATCCAAACATGTTTAATATGAATCCAAATATGACTAAGGTCATGGATAACCATCCACTTAAATATAGGAAAGACTTCAAACCATGTAAGATAAATATTATGACATAAGAAACAAATGAGGAATCAACTAGTGAACTTGGGATTTGTATAATCTTAGGATTATTCACACGTATGGTATATGGTATGGATGGTGGTATGATATGTGTATCAAACTGAAAATATTCTTCTAAATCAGAATCCAAAGGATCACATATAAGCATTTCATTAGACTCATGGGAATACACTTGTAATGAATCCTCTATATGAAAGGAGGAGAGAATGAGATGTTCAAAATATTCAAGGAGGTTTTGAGTATCGATGACAATAAAAAAGGAGGAGATTTTGAAGCACATGATATCAAGTAAGGTAAGTGGTATGACACAAATGAGGCTTGATGTGGCTATGCAAATATCCTGGAAGTCATTTGGTTGCACACCATCAATGAGAGAGGTATGCACAAAGTGTGAAGGATCTGGCACATAGATCTCAGAATCTAAGATAGTATATTTTGAGAACAAGGAATGGGTGATAGGATCATCATAAATATCAATAGAAGCTCCATATGTTACTTATTTTTCATCATTAGTATCACAAGAAAAAAAAAACCTTCAAGAGACACAGAAAAAGATGGCTCTTCAATATTTGCTTCTTCATTGAAGGAGGAAGCATTCGAATCAAGGAGAGTAGAAGCAACAAGAACTATATGAGAAACTTATTCATCATGATCAAGTTCATTAGATAATGTAGAGGCCAAGAAATCTTGAGAGAGAGAGAACAAGAGGAGATGTTGGGTTCGCTCCATGCTTCATCTTCTATTTCCTGCAAACCAACAGCTTTGTCCAAATTATTCCAAAGATCAAATGGATACTCAACATAATCTATGAGATGATATATATTTGGAGACATTCCCAAACACATAATTCCATAAGCTCTATCAAATTTATTAATCCAATCAATCTTCTCTTCATAAGACGCAGGTTCGCTCAATGCACCAATGGAGACATCAAAGAGACATTGCCTCTTCAAGTATGCACTCATCTTGGGCTTCCAATCAGCATAGTTGAAAGGAGATAGTAGTGGAAATTTTGAATCCATATAGAATTTGTTGATATTCTCTAGGAGATACTCTTTGTAACTTGCAAAACAAAACTAGGAGAAAATCTTGTAAGCTAGACAAGCTCTTCTTCAGAGAGGGATAAGAGACTAGATGCGCTCCTTAACTCTATAGAACTTGATCAACCTTGTTGCTTTGATACCATGTATAATATTGCAAGGTTGTGCTCCATGTAGCTCTAATACCATGTAGAAATAATAGATCAATGATATGAGCAATGATACTAAGAATAAGCATAGTAAATAGATCTTGCTATTAAGAATTGTCACAAGCATACACAGGAAAAATAGAGAGAAGAAAAGAGACTGAATCACATGAATGAAGAGAGGAATATTGGTGTGTATCCTTATATTGAATAATGATGAATAATAGTGTACAGAAATAGTACATCCCTTATAGGAAAATTGAGTTGTATGGAGACAACTCATAAAGCTCAAAAGGTTGACTTACAAAAATAGTAAACCCCCATAGGTGGCTAAAGCACTTCCCAAATCTATCAAGGACCTCACAAATTGGAAAAAGCACAAGTGAGTTGTCAAGGAGATGGAAAAAACATGCTAATACTAGAAAATGGATGAAAATTCATGAAGTATGGGCTGGAAAGAAAAGGACCTAGTTTCCTAGTTTGACTAGCTTTACCTTATCCACAGAAAAACAGGAAAACTAGAATACAAAAGAATTTGATGTAAAGTGTTGTATACTAATTCTGGATTGTCAAAATGTGGTAAATATGAACCTAGAATTAGAAATAAATAATTCCTAGGATATAGATGGCATGTATTGACTTTAAGGTGCAAGTGGATGCCAAATAATTAAGCTAGTGGGTGAATAATTAATCAAATAATGATTAATAAGTTATGAGTGGGTTTAATATATTCCAACACCCCTTTGATTCACTGTAATATTTATTAGTGTCGAAAACATACTCGGTGATATATCCCTCTAGGATACTATCCAACAAGACCTCGACGGCGTGCGACGCTCTGTTGTTAGTTTCCTGTAGCTCCTGGATCAGTTTAGGGGTCCGAGACATCAGTTCTCCTTCTTGAGAGTTTGTATTCTTGTATGTGAATCATTCCATCCACTCATGAAATATGATAGGAAATTCACCGAAGAATTATTTGTGCAGACCGTCGTGGATGTACATTGCTAACCACTTGTTTGTTGTCAACCCAGGGTTCTGATTTTCTGCTTCAACAAATTCTCTTAGTTTTTGATCAAACCAAAATTGAAGTTTCGGTCATGTCGGATGCCACATCCATTATTGAGTAACCATTTGTTGGATGCTACATACCCTCTTCTTAGTCGCAATGAGGTCTCAACAATGGAACCATTTGTTGGCACAACCCCGAACAATGAAACCCCATCGATAGGGGTTCCACTCTGTCGACGCTCAACATGCCACGATCTCCCTAAGAATTAGCCCAGATAGGTTTTACCCTATCCAGCAATAGCCGTAGAGTGGATGAGGTCTCACCTAAGATGTTTGAGGGAGAGCTGTCGAAACCAAGTTTTCGTAGTATAGAGGAGGGTAGGGGCATCAGAGATTCATCAACTTAACTCCTAGATCTAGTCTACTTGTTTGATTAGAAACATAACCCTTCATCATGTAGCATCATTCATTCATCATTATAGCAAATCTACCAGTGGGAAATATGTATCTAAAATATGACAGTATCCACAAGCAGAAAGCATCACTTTATCCATAATTCATATGTAGATCTATTCATCAATCATCATCAGTATCACATCAATGTAAAGCATGAAAGGATACAAAGACAACAGGAGTTCAGGTCAATCCACATCACATCATATTAATTCTGCAGAACAGATCGTAGATCAAAATAGATGAGAATCCGGTACCACATCTGGTATTCATTCTCCATCAAAATGATGATTTTCTACATGCATAATTCTTCTATTTATAGGCTTGCGCCTTTACATTCAAGGTCCACTTCTAACTAACTTCTAACTGAATTAACCACTAAGGACCAATATTCCGAAGAAATGGTCAACAAGTACAACAAGTGACATGGAAATATAAAAAAGTGGACTATTTTCTACCTATCGTGCTATCTTTTCCATGTGCTGTGTCTTCTGGGCTTGTGCGGCATCTACGATGTTGTGCAACTTACCCCAACCCCTTGCCAACAAATGCGAATATTTTGAGGGCCATACCTTCTTTTGTTGGGTCATGGGCCATACCTTCTTCTTAATGGTAATTTCCTTTATCTTAAATGTGTATAAACATTTATGGGACATTAAAATTCATATTGCCATTCATCAATTTAGGGATAGGGTTTCAGCGTTAAACTTATAAGTGTTGACTCATAGTTTTAGGGTTGGGTTTTGAGTCTTCACTTTTAGGGTTTTTTTATTTGTTTTTTCATGTCCAAAATATGCTGAAAAATGTAACTTCCAATGATATTCTTGAATCTTATTGTAGTTTTATTGTATTAGTGTTATATGTACTTCGAGGGATCTTATTGATGTATTTTGTAATGTAAAATTCATTGAAAGAGTCAATGAAAACACGCATTGTAAGTCGGGTCAATATAAATTGATAATGTGATATTGTACTAATTTTATATTATTTTTCTCATGTAGGTTTCACTTTTGGTTTCTATATCGATTTGGAATTTCAATTTTGGAATATTAAGTAAGATGTAAAACATGGATTGTGGAAAGTAAAACAAAACATTAAGACAAAAGGATGTAATATCATATTTTCAAAACCCTCAATCCAATAATCTAAATCCTATTCATGCTTCAAGATATCTTGAGCAAGGTATCATTGAGAGAGATGTCAACACTTTTGATAATGCATCTGCAACCCATACAATGGATTGTAGAATACATTCCTCTAGTGATCAAAGCAAGACAAATGCATTTTCATATAAAATTGGTAGTTCAAATACGGAATATTTTTCCTTACAAGGTGACACAATGCATTCACGGAAAAGGAAAAGGGGCCAATGGGACATAGGGAGAAAATTCAAATTTGATTGGGTCTCAAGATACCCATTTATTGAACCAATACCTCCAACAAATTAGAATGAGACCTAATGAGAAGTTAAATGCATTTCATGTAGTTGGAAACTTGGCAAGGTAGTGCAATTGCAGGTGAAGTTATATGCAATAGAGAAGCATGTTGGAAAGGTGTATGATAAGAAAGATGCAATTGATGAGAATAAATCTACTCCCATATGGAAATATCTTAGCCAATTTTAATTTTTGATATCTCCAATTTGAAGAGGAATGTAATAAATTCTTACTAAATAAGAAAAAACTCGAGGAAAGTGGAGGAACCATCACATCTCAATTTGGAAAGATGATGGAAACAAATTTGTTATCAAAGATGATACACTTAAGCATTGTATTTCACATCCTATCCAATGGTCATCCTATGACATATTATCCAAAAATGACGAAATATCTATCTTTTATTCAATTTCCAAATTTTCCATCTTCTCATTGGTCTTTATCGAGTGGTTGGGAATGGGGAAAATATCTAGATCAAGTAGAAAAGGACAATATGAAAGAGAAGATTGTAAATGCTACATTTTTGTCACTATATTTGGATGAAGTTACAGCTATTGATAATACTTCATGGATTTTCATGAGCATTTATATGGTCAATGACCATATCAGACATTCCTATCTACTTGGAATTCATAAAATGACCAAAAGTTCTAGAACAGAAAAAAATTTATGAACTTGTTATTGATAGTTTGAAGGAAATTAATGGTATGGATCATTCCATGATTCCAAAAAAATATTTGAATTATTGAACCATTGATCTACATGCAATGAGTGCAATTGAAAGGTATAATTTTGTAGTGGAATAGTAAGAACAATGTACACTAAACAAGACAATTTTTAGATAAAATTGATAAGAAATGATGAGTGAATTACAACATTAATCTTCATTAATTCCAATAGTATACAACAGTCTTAAATAAAGGATAATTTGAATCATGTGGATAAGATTCGAATCTACCAACTCAATCATGGATGAATGGCTAATTAGAAGTTTCTAAATCACTATCAAAGGTCACCAGTTTAACTCCACATGTCTAATTCAATCAATCAATCAATTAAACTAGTTAAATTGATGAGGTAGGTGAGAAATGGAACCTACTCCCATGCAACCATGCAATAATGGTGCTAACTGAACTGAAATACATCTAACTAAATGTAACTAGAGGTTAACTTAGCATAAATACCTACCTACCACAACCAACTGATCGAGGCTTCTGGTGGCACTCGGAGTGGCTCCTAAAATGTAGTGAATGGCATCGGTGGCACCAAATTGCACACCAAGTGGCACCAATGAAACGAGTGGCACTAGTGGCACCAATATCATGGTGGCACCAAACTCTAGAAAATGACTCCTAAGTTAGGAAAAATTATCTAATAGACTATATATGGACAAGGGAGGATTATATAATCCTAACACCCCCACTTAATCCTAACTTGGAAAAAATTTGGCATTGGAAACTAGGACAAAAGTCACCCATTACAATCTAAAATAATTAAAATATGCTTAATAAACTGAGGAAATAGGGGAAAAAATCATGGGAAACCCCCCCTCAAGATAAGTAGAAACAAGAAATACAAGCTATTATGAGGAGAAAAATCTTCCTCTTTGGGAAATATCTTGCAAAAACTCTGTTGCAATTTGCAGCAGCACGGTTCTTCTGTGTAGCAACATCTTGAAGTTGTGCATGTGAACCTCTCAATATTATTCTAATTTGATGGATCTTGTATGTGTTTCTGCATTATGGAGGAGGAAATGAATGATCAATTTTCTTCTTCTGTGGGCCAAATGGTTGATCATTCTCTATCATCAAGTAGCACTTTCCTGGAAACTTGTTGCACCACTCTGTAGAGAGAAAATCTATGTGAGAGACTAAAACATTCTCATTCTGATACTAGGACCTTGTTCTCCTTCTATATTCTAGATTCCCAACACCATCCCTAGCTGCAACAATGAGCTTTTGGGCCCATTTAGGCTTACGCCACTTATTTGGGATGGGAGTTGGATCTGGATCTAGATTTTCATTAGGTTAATCATCAATATCAAGATCATGCTGATCTTGTTCCTCTTCATATGAATATGAAACATGTGACAAAATATCATCATCAAAAGGTAGTGGAAGAGTGATTATACCTTCTTGTGCTTCAGATGATGGTAGATGAAACAACTGATCTTCTTCAAATTCAACACTATGCTCAATGAAGCATTTCCTAGTTGAAAGTTCCATTAATTTATCTTCTTTTTCATCCTAAGCATATCCCAGCAGTATGCATTTGCTACTCTAGGATTAGAAGGCCTTTTCTCTTATCCATGGGTATTCTAGCCCAAGCTTTGGAACCAAAAACTCTCAAGTGAGAGACATTAGGATTATTCCCATACATTTCTTTAAATGGAGTGGTCCCAACCACTGATTTATGAGGAACTCTATTATGTATATATGAAGCAAAATTTATATCTTCTTCCCAAAGATAAGGAGGAAGATTATTGGCTTGGAGAAGACAGATTGCCATCTCTTTCAATGATCTATTTTTCCTCTCAACCACACCATTCTGCTGTGGTGTGTAAGGATTCGAGTGTTCCATTCGAAACCCCTTTGACTCACAATAATGCTGAAAATCTATTTTAATGTATTTAGCTCCATTATCTGATGTTATGGACTTGATATTTTTACTAAAACTATTCTCAATCAAATCTTTAAAAACTTAAAAAATTCCAAATACTTCCTATTTTTGTTTCATGAAATATACCCAACAGAACCTAGAGCAATCATCAATAAAATTAAGGAAATACCTGGAACCATTAATTGATGTTGTAGGAATTGGTCATGAAACATCACTGTGTATCAGATCAAGTATAGAGGCAGCTCTATGTGCCTTCCCAACTTCATACCTATTCTCTGTATGCTTACCTACCACGAAATCAGGACATACTCCATTTGATGTTTGGATGAGAGGTAATCCTTCAACCATTTTTTCATTAAGGAGTTGCCAAATATATTTGAAATTGAGATGCACAAATATCTCATGCCATATCTTGCTGGTGTTGTTAGCATGAGTCAATAGAGCTGTAGGATGTGAAAGATGAAAAAAATGAGAGAAATCATATGCCTTTGAGGTATGATTAGCAATCCCTTTCACTATGAGCTTTCCAGTAGCCTTTTCTATGATTTGTCAGAGTCGAACGTAACTCTCTTGGGAGATCCTGTATGGGTCATCTGATAAACATCAAAAAAATTTGTTGCAAGATAGGGAACATAGAGAACATTCTTGAACTCACCATGTTGGATTTTAATTGAACCTCTCCCGACAATTGGGATTTGGGAGTTATCTCCCATGTGAATTCTAGGTCCTCATGATAGAGTGAGAGTGGAGAAGGATTCCTTGGAGGAAACCATGTGGTTGTATGCTATAGAATCAATCAAGTAAGCTTTAGAATGAGTAAGTCCTGCCTTTAAGGCATGGAATCTCTCATGATCTTATGTCGGTGGTCCAACATCATAATTCTTTGCTCCTTGTGGAAGGGAAATATTGTTTTGTTCAAGTAGGGATGACATTTGGTCGATATGCTTCTTCATGCACTGGATTTTAGGATGAAATCCTCTCATACAGTATGGACATTTAGTATTTTTGAACTTTTTCCTTTTCTTGGAGCTTGAGGCTCCTTTAGAATATTTTTGATTCTCTTTTGGCTTCAAATTAGAGGATTTGGGCTCCTTCGCCTTGTGCTTCCATTTATCTTGCACATTGGTTGAGTCTAAAATCAAGAGAGATTGATTCTTGGAAGTTTGAAGCACTCTCATTTGAACCAACTTGTCTTTCTCCTGTATTAAGTAATCATCAAACCCATCTAGAGAAGGCATATTTCAATTGGGAATGGAATCTCTTCTGGAATGGAAGGTAGAGACAAAGAAATAGTACTCTGAGCCAAGCTTTCTCAGTACTGATAAAACGAGTTGCTCATCTTTCCTCTCTATTCTGCATTGTTTACATTGTAGTTCTAGTGACTTGAATTTTGTTAAAAACAGCTGGGATGCAATGCAATGATCTCATTCTCCAATATGTGCCCTTGAATCTCATCTTGTTTTCCAATCAATATTTCAATATTTTCCCAAGATTCCTTCAGAGTATTCAATCCCTCAAGGTGAAAGATAATATCCCGTGAGATGTGAGTGCATAGGAAGCCAAAGTCTTCATCCAACCAATTCAAGAACTTATTTTTCTGAGTAGGGTGATGGGGCTCTATCTCTCTACCCATTTTCACCCTAAACGGACCAATATTACGCAAGGATACTTGCATATCTTCCCTGTAATCAACATAATTGAAGGGTGTAAGGATCCAGGGTAAAGAACCGAAGAATACATCAATATTCCTGCTGAATAGTCAATTTCTAAAGAATATACATAGGTAACTGCAAGTAACACTACAAAAACTCAAAACAATTTGTAATCGTGTCAGTTTCAAGCCTTCCATCTCGACATGTACACTTTCTTAGGGTCTGTCACACATGTAGATACTTCTTTGGACGAATCTAGAGTTAGAAAGGAAAACATTGTAGTATTTATGTGGAAACCCAACTGCTTTTGGTGTACAATGGAGATCAGATAGACTTGCTTCTAGCCTAAACAAGGCTCTGATACCATGCTTGCATTATTGAACCATTGGTCTATAGTAAATGAGCGCAATTGAAAGGTAGAATTTTGCAGTGGAATAGTAAGAATAATGTACACTGACAAGACAATTTTCAAATAAAACTAATAAGAAATGATCATTAAATTAAAACATTAATATTCATTAATTCCAGAAGTATACAACAGTGTTACATAAAGGAGAATTCAAATCATGTGAATAATATTCGAATATACCAACTCAATCCTGACTGACTGGCTAGCTAGAAGTGTCTAAATTACTATCGGAGCTCACTAGTCTAGCTCCACATGTCTAATTTAGTCTATCAATCAGTTAAACTAGTTAAACTGAAGAGGTAGGTGAGAAATGGTTTTTGCTTGTTATGGAGAAAACTTCCTATGGCTTGGGGTACCACAACAGACAGAGTAACCACAGAAATCAATCCTTTCCCATATGCAAGAGAAATAAAACATCTAACACTAAAGGATATTGAAACATACCTTATTCCAAATGGTTGATGTATATCCCCATTGAGCTTTTCCACTCTCGCTTGTATTAGCAATTTTCTCTCTCAACAATCAGCAAACAAGACAAGCATGCTATATAATGGTGTTAGACCTACTCTAGCATATATAATCAATAACATATCAGAATTTAAAAATATCCATGGATTCAATATTCATTTAAATACACATTATTGGACAGGAAAATATATTTCTATTAATATAAATCAGAGATTACAATAGTGACAACCTCTATCGGCACGTCTGCGAACCAGAGAAACTGAATCCTCCACCTGGGCCTCCACCAGTTCAATCCTCCATCTCTTGATAGCAAGCTTACAAGAAAAGGAAATACTGGGAAGAACACAAAGTGCTCCAAGGGACAAAGGGATGTAGACTCAAGTATAAGCTCTGGAAACAATGGACTATAGTTTCTTGCTCTTCAATTCCTCTCCTTTCAATGTATCCAAAGGGTTCCTTATATAGTGCTTCAATGGGGTAATGGAAGGTAAAATCCCAGCTATCTCAAGGCATATGGAAGGCCAAGAGACAAGTGACTCAGATCCACATCAAGGAAAACTCCAAAACTATTTGTCCTTTTTCACACATCCCGATGTACGTAGGTTTGAGGGTCATATCCACGTATATACGCAAGAATAGGTTTAAAATTCGTGTATGGAAAATAATGCATGTTTTTGGGATGATCTTGGAAACATAAAAGGTACAAAAATGGTCCATGGGGTCCAAAGAGTCTACAGAGGGATAGGGAAGGCCATAAATGTGTGATCCACCATGTGTGGTAAAATCAGTTGTAACAGATGCCCCCTAATGTGTGAGGTCAGAGGGGTGATACGATGGCTGAAATACATTACAAGTCCATCCCAAAAGTGGAGTGATGAAGAACTAGGTGGAATAACCATCCATCCAATATTATAATACAATAATCAAACTCTGCACATGATTGCAAACACATACAGTAGTCCCATATACATAAGAGTACAATGGCCATGAATAGGCATGATACAAAATATGACATGTGTGGTCATCTCCATGTACAATATATATAGATCATAATCTCCATGATGAAGATATACAAAGGATCATGATCTCCATGAGATATGAATATATATAATGGATCAAGATCTCCATAATGGCTGAAGATATCTGACATACACTGGAATCAAGTCACGAGCGCTGAAATCTCATGAACACTGGCACGATCAAGGAGGTAGCATATATGAAATGCCACCAATCTGGAATGTCTTCTACACAATACGCTACAAGAACATGTCCTACAATGTGAATATAGGTGTCGAGGTCGAACATAGTAGTCCATCATCTGATTACCAGTCATTGATGTATATCGTTAACAAACGCGAGATCGCCCACCGATAATGAAAATGGGAATCAAGGTACTAGAGTGCAAACTAAAAAGTGTGAATAAATGTGTTGAGGTAAAACACTTGAGAGACCCCATCGATTAGGGGACATTGATGTATTCCCAAAAATGACAACGGCGATAGAACTTGCCACTGATGAATACAAGTCTCAAGGCACTCAAAATTACTCTAGATTCCTATCTCAGAATAAATGATCTGAAGTCGATGGGATGAAATCCGATGGAAGGAGGGAATTAAGACATCCCTCATCATCCAACATGAGGTACTCAGCAAAGATGTATAATGTGGAAGGACTCAATCATAATGTGCACGAACCAGTAATAGTAATGGGAATGGCCGACATGCAAAGTAAAGAGAACTAAGGAATGTCCGACTTAGGTTTCAACTTCCTTCGAATAAGGGAATAAAGGCGAATGGTGACTGAATGTAGGAAACATAGACTCAATATACTAAACTGGGACATCTCTGTGACACAGGAGGCATCGACAAAGGCTCCATAAGGATTGGAAGCTTAACCATCCAGTGGAGATAAAATCAGAGAAATGAGTACAGCTCCTAAAGTCAAACTATTAACCCAACCAACGGATGTGATATACAATGCTCTTTTTGAAGGAGACATGACTTGACTGCTGCCAAAGATAACATCTTTTTCTGTCCGGATTTTTGGTTTTTTGATTTTTTTGGACTTTTTCAAATATTTTGAAAAGCTTGAAAAAGAATAAAAGTGCTTTATAGTTACATACTAGGAGGAGACGAGTGTCAAGGGGCAAACAAACTAGTTCCAAGCAGTGAAACATACCTATGCTCATTGCAAGGACACATGTGTAGGATAATGACACTTAGGGGAAAGTCCCCTCCTGGTAAAAATTGGGGAATCAAGCTACAAAAGATATGTAAAATGGATCTGCTTGGCTAGACATGAGACAAGCTCGGGCTATATAGCTGATAATCAAAGTCAGGGAAGCCGGCATAAGGCTCAATAAGGCAAGAAAAACTCATGATAATGCAATTACAACTTGACATAAGCGAGTCCTGGGGAAAAAGGCCAACAAAAAGATCAAGAGGAGTATGAGGTTCTTGCACAAAGTCATGGTGATACTATACAAAGGACTCCCACACCCTAAAGGAAAAATGTTGGCATGGGCGCCAAATGAAAAATAGGAGTAGGGATGATTTTAAGGAACCATACTTATTTAAAAGTGTATAAATGTTGGCGAATATTATCAATTCTTAAAACACCAATTATAAAATGATTGGCGATATTTTTCAAAAATATTTTAATTTCCAAGGAATTTATATTGTTTATATAATAATTTGGTGTTTTTTAGGATGAAAAAATTTAACCCCATCAAAATTGGGTGAAAGAGGGATTCAAAAAATACAAAATGGCGAATATTTTTTTGGGAGAAAAACATGGAAAAATAGCCCACTGGGCTAAAATTCGCCCCTAAAATTATCCCTGAATAGGAGCTAACTAGGGCACCCATGTATGGTCAAGATATACCATTCACATCATGTTACTTCTAAAAGAAACAAGGAGGTTTCGTGACAAGATAAAATGGGTTTGTACCTAAGGTTATAATGAAATGGTCATAAGGTCATGCAAAGTGTAAATGAACGTGAAACCTAACCTATATCCCAATTTAGACATAATACCTGAAATCAATACAAATGGGTCAAAACCACGATCAAACGGTGCTCAAAATGGACTCCTACATCATCAAATTAGTCCAAAACGGTCCAAAATGGTCAGAAACGCTAAAAAATTTCAAAAATTTCTATAAATAGTAAAAAATTCAAAAATTCCATATCATTTGAAATTTCTACCCATTTGAGCTCAAAACTTCCAACGCGACTTCCAGGAGCATCATCCGGCGAAATTCGACACCGTTTGTTCCAGGTAACTCCTCATGTCCTCCTCTTCCCATTTCATGCAAACTTTTTAGGTTTCCATGGTCAATTTTAATTTCTAGGCCAATGTAAAGTAGGCGTTTATCCCAGATGGATATTGGGGTTTTTTTCACGTATAGGGCTTGCCATACGCGGAAAAAACTCCCAAAACTGCATACATACACGTCTGTTTTGCAAATAGTCACGTATGTGGTCGTGCATAAGAATTTTTAAAGTAAATAATGACCAAAAATCATGTTTTATGTGCAGGATGGTTCTAGAATGGAGGGAGAGGGAAGATGTATATGTAGAAGATGCTGTTCAAGGTGATTTAATGGCCCAACAAGGCCTACATTCATGCAGTTTGTATAAGTTTTGGTGTCTAGGCAGCCTGAGGGCCAAATCAAGACTCCTGCAGATGCTAGTGGATTACTAGGATCCAAACTCAGAGTCTTTTCACATCGATGGGATGTCTCTCAGTATAGAGATTGAGGACATATATTTTATTAATGGATTATCCCAATGAGGAGAGGTGGTAAACCTATGCTGTCGCGGGCCCAGAGGTGGCCTGACTATTGATGAGTACATTGCAGCGTACTGATTTTCGGACATGGAAAAGGTTGGGAGTCAAATCCCGACAAACTTGATCCAAGTGTTGGGACTGAAGGCCATACTATTGGCACTCTGTAGGATAGCCGGTCTAGATTCACTCCACCAGGCCTCACGTCCATTGATGTTCTATGTGGTGGAGTGTATGAGACCCACAGTGTACGACTGGAGCACTGTGCTGTTGAGTAACATGAAGCAGCAACTCAGTGATTGCAGGATGGGCAGGGTGAGAAACTTCGACTTCGGCAGCATACTAAGCACATTCTTCTTTGAGTGTGTACCGGGGCTAAGCCCTAGAGTGGACATTCCTCCACATGGAGTTCGAGATCTAGCCCAACGATGTTGGGAAAATGTTATGCGCAGGCTGGGCGGAGGTAGGGTGGCTAACCCCTACCTAGCGAACTTCTTTCCATGGTGGCGATGGAAGGTTATTGCAATTGATGACTACCCATATGCAGGGATATATTTTTAGGGAGATCTGGACATGCCCCTACCACCAGGAGCAGCATATGGTGACATAGATAACGAATCCCAAACCCTCTTTTTAAGTTTTTTGAATTATTAAATTTTTTTTTTTTTTTTTTTTGTATTTTGACTCAAAAGGCATGTTTTGGTGTGACGACACATAGTGACAATCTGTCATGTGTATACAGATGTTGGAACATGACGGCTTGACATTTTCCCTCGTCATACATAGAGGGGAAGAGGAGATGACATCATGGGTGTGGATGCAGAGCGAACGCTCCAAATAATCCAGACAAACTTTGTACACTTGACACATAGGGTACCCATGGTGCAAGTCGAGGACTTTCCTGAGGCCATGCAGCTCCAAGTGGTTGGTGTACCATGGGCATGGGTTTGATTATTTCGATGGCTAGCTAGAACCGTGGTGTGCTACCATGATCAGAACCTCCCTCCTCCTCCTCAGGCTTAGAGACCTGAGAGTGTTTCATTTTTGTACTACCGTGTATTATATTTTGGTGGCTCAGAAGCCCCAATTTTGTATTATGACACTTATGTATTATGACATCACATTTTGGGATGTTTAATGAATTTTTTTATGATGATCGATTTATTTATTTACATGTGTGTAAAAATCTATGTTTGTGAAATGCTTATGGTCTATGAAACAAATGCCATTCTAACACATAGTTAGCATATGAGTTAGCAACTTCATTAAAAATTCTTGAAACATGTATGTATGTTATGTTCTCAAATTTTTGTTCTAGAAATCTCACACGTAAGAGTCTTCGTAATAATGTCGGATCCCTAATACGATACAAGCCATTAAGCTGTGAAACCACTAATTGTGAATCAAGATGTAACTCAAGAGAGAGAACACCATGTGAAATGGAATCCCACAATAACTCGATAATGGCACTATATTCAACAACATTGTTCGAAGAAGGCCATAAACATATGCCTCCTGAAGACAACACCTGACTCGTAGGAGTATAAATCACCCAAGCAGTAGAAACTGAGTTTTGAGTGTGACGGCTAGCACCATCAGTGAATCCTATGTAAGTGGAAGACTCCATCTACATCTGCCATAAGAAATGAAAGCTAATCGTCAAACCCGATCACCATAAGAAAACCTAACTATGAAAAAAATTGTACAATAATATACAATAATCAGCCCTGGTTGAAGATCATGCATAGTATTTTTTAAGATAGAGACCATTTATAGGCTCCGCCAAGGCTATTCCTTCATAATCCACTATCTCATAGATGCCCTTCTCTAACACACGTTTGACTACGTAAGGACCATGCCACATGGGATTAAACTTCCTGCCCCAAGGGTTCTTTAGCTTGATCCCATAAAAGGACCAAATCACCTTCACTAAACCTCCTTGGACGGACAAATTTATCATATTGGACCTTAACACGACGCTTATTTAATTTTAGAGCCACTAAGGAATCCCGACGCTACTCATCAAGCTTCTCTAAGTGGAACAAATGTTCCTCCAATGCGGAAGTGTCTGGTAAAATATCTATAGCTGGCTTCAATGAAGGGATTTTGCATTCAACTGGTATGCCAGAATCCACCCCATGTACGAGTTGATATGGAGAGAAACTGGTGGCAATCTTAACCGCAGTTCTATAGGCCCACAAATCAAGATATAACATGATATGCCAATTTGTCTTGCTTTGTGATATGGTTAGTTGGAGAATGGACTTAAGTGATTTATTCACTACTTCAACCTGTCCATTCACCTGAGGGTAATAAGAAGAGGAGTGCTCCTGCTTATACCCTAACTTTGAAGCCAAACCTTCCATAATTTTATTCTGAAAGTGCCTACCATGGTCAATGACAAGCTCTTTTGGAATGCTGAACCGAGTAATAATTTGGTTGAAAATGAAATGAGCGGCTGTCTCACTGTCAGATTTAATTGTGGGCATAGCCTTTGCCCATTTTGTGAAATAATTAACAACCACTATAATGTGATGATGCCCCCCAGCTGAAGCTGGGTTTCAATCCATGAAGTCAAGCCCCCACTTGGTGAAGGGACCGGTGGTGATAATCAAATGTAACAGGGCAGGATGGGAGTGCATATTGCATGCAAACACCTAGCAAGGGTGACACTTGTTGACCGCATTGACACAATCTTTGAAGATCGACGGAAAAAAATATCTCACTCTCAAGATTTTTTGGGCTGTAGAAATCCCAGATAAATGACCACCACATGCCCCTCTATGGCAATCATTCAGCACAACTTTAGCCTCATCATGGGTTAAACAACGATGCAAAATTGAATCTACCCCACGGTGGTACAAAGTGTTATCCACTATATGATAGTTCTTAGATACATGATGTAATCGCCGTTGCTCATCCCGTGAAAGGTGAGTAGGGACCTTCAACGTTTGCAAATATACAATGATATCCCCATACCATGGGTCCAAAGTTGAGATAAGGAAAATATGCTCATCGATAAACGTATCCTCATAAACCTCCTCCTCCTCCACACTTGGAAAATCAGAAATAATCTCCGCAAAGATCAACGATTTCTTCGATTTCATCAAAACGAATTCAAGATTGAATTCTTGCAAATTAACAATCCACTTATTATATTTCCCCCAAATCATCCTTCTAGTGAGGACGAAATGAAATGGATTGACATGAGCTACCACCAAGGTCTGGCAAAGGAGAATGTAATGTCTCAATTTCTGAATGACATGAATGGTGGCCAAGGCAAGTTTCTCCACATGAGAATAATGAAATTCCACATCAATAAGGTTTTAGCTCAAATAATATATGACATGCTCGTGGATCTCCTCATCCTCCTAAACCAAAAGCATATCAACAGTTTCCATAGATGCAACTACATAAATAAAAAAATCATGACTATAGTCAGGTGGACTAAACACGGGGGCCGATGCTAAGGATCACTTAAGAGCATCAAAGGAATCCTAGGATTGCTAATCCCAGCTAAAAGTAGTGTCCTTCTTTAAAAGATGCATAAAGCCTTTAGTCAAATTGGCAAATTTAACCATGAATCTCTGCAAGAAATTTTCCATGCCTTGCAAACACTGAAGATGTCTAATATTACGCAGGGGAGACAATTGAAGTATTGCCTCAACCTTTAAGGGAGTGACTCTTATACCCTCCTTAGATACAATGAACACAATCAAGATTTTCTTGATATGCTATCATTGCTGCAGGAAACAGAACATCTGTTTCGACAGGTCCATTCGAAGGACTTAGTGAAGGAAGAATCCAAGGATCTTCCATATGGGTAGTACGAAAAGACACCGAATTCAACAAAGACAAATCCCCACCAAAACTAGATCCAATCATAAAAATGGGCGTAGGACAGCTAAAGGTCCCCATAAGAGAAGGATACATGCCCACACCCACACTCATAGTTGTCGGTTGAGAATGATCGATAATCGGGATAGAAGCTCCCGATGATGCACTAACACTCAGATTACGGAATGATGTCTGATCAATTGTAACAATATTCCCATTAAATGGAAAGCATACTACTCAAAAGAGAGAAGAGGCTACGACTTGCATACTATACATCCAATTCCGGCCCAACAAAAGATTGTAGTCAAGGGGCGCATCAACCACCTCGACCTCAATCTTGATGGTCTTCCCTTCCAATTAGACCTTACGAGAAGGAAGAATCCCATGCGGCCGAAATTATCTACCATGTAAAGGTAGTCAACATAGTGGTAGATTGAGAGAACTAGGGAGAACCCAAACCCTTCCAACATGACAAAGACATCATGAAAGCAGCAGCACCTTCATCAATCACAGTGTGTTTGAGGGTCATATTAAGACACTCTACATGAATCAAAAGAGACACGTAGTAAGGAAAGTGAGGCTGTAGTCCGATGGTTTCAAATTTGATTATGGAAGAAGAGTTATCATATTTAATCCCAAGAGCAGAAATCAAGGATTTCCTTTGCAAAGGACAACTCTGAAGTACTTCAAGCGTAGACATTGCACAAGGAGTTTGGCCCAAATCCTCGACAATGAAATAGTTCTGGGCACCTCGGGCATTAGGATTGTGCCCCGAAGGCTTTAGGCCTCCCTTAGGAATGTGAGGTGCAATTTCAGGTTTATCCATAGGGTTTTCGATATGCAAAAGGCTCTCAGGTGGAGTGGGTTCCTTTCCAAGGTCCGGTTGTGATGAACCATAATCTTTTGCACGAGTCACAACCTTAGTAGTACGTACCATGTTGATGCAACCATGACTAGTATTGGCTTCCGGTGGATTTTTATCTCCACCCAATGCACAATGAGGACCATTGGTACTCGAGTTCATATTTTGATTATGGGGTAAAGGATTAGTTAGCATACCTGGGCCCTGTGCTATGAATCTTGAGGCATCTTCCATATGAGGGCACAAGTGAGTGAGGTGGTTCTCCTTACACAATTTGCAAGGAAACTTTACCTTACATTTAGACTGCTTTCCCCCCCAACATTGCGGTCATTCTTGTCATTAAAATTAGCATTTTCATTCTTATTCCCACCCTTACGATTATTTTTAGCCCTTTTCTTATTCCTTCTAGACTGCTGGTTACCCTTCTGGTACGATGATTGCATGGAAAGTACACTCACCATTTGGGTGGGTTGAGATGAAGTAGTGGCTTGTCCTGAAGCGAATTTATTAATAGACAATTGGTGCACTTGTTTCACAACCGAATCTATAGGTTTGGCACTTGTACAACCCATGATGCCATCGTCATGTGGTCTAGGCTTGATCTTGGGATCGAAACTAGAACGTGGAGAGCTAGGTATAATATCATACAAAAGTTTGGATTGAGCATAGATCAAATCCAAATCTTGTGCCCTAAAGATGGCTTGTTCCGCGTTTTGGACTCCGGATGTAGAAACATCGTTCACGATGTAAGGTAACAATGACTTGAGGAACCACTCAAGGAGAAATTCCGGTGGTATAAAGCCTTTAATCAACCTCTTCCATCTACACCACTCTTGAATATGATCATAGATATGTGTGCCTTTGTCTTGTTGAAATGTTGACAAGAGTTCTGTACCAACGTCGTAATGCATAGGTATGTAATGTCCCTGACCCTTCGACCCGCGAATAGGACGCTACTAACACCAATCATACAGGCAAACAGCCCCATGAACATGAACAAACATCAATGATGAAATTAAAGATTAAACATAATACATACCAAGATGCATAATCCATCATACGAAGATGCATAGTTACTCAACATTCAGCGGAAGCAAACATATACATTCCAGCATTCATCATGTTTATCATAATTCATGAAATAGTAGATATAATTGCAGAGATGAAACATTCAAGAGTACTTATCTTTTGATGAAGAACTCACCCTGCAACCAGCTACATCGCTACAACGTTCCATCCAACCATAGGCCAGCGTGCTCATCAATCTCTTAGAAACATTGCCACCCTCGAGCTGGGGCATGATTCCTCAAGGAATAAGGGTCAATGTAGGATTACACATAGCCAATGTTTTCCAATTAGCCAAACCCACATAGTAGGGTTTTACCAGGTCGTCAAGGAGTTAGGATAGGCTAAATGCCAAGCTAGTGGCCTCAACACCAGTCTTCTCATGCATACCCAGCCTCTAATCCCACTCACAATAGTCCGAAGACCAACCACTGCATACCGCAGAAAAACAACCCATTCACAGCTCTGTGAAGAAGGTAAAGACAACCGGTAACAATCCCAAACAAAAGGTGGAATACAGTTCAGGACCACAAGACAACTCAGGGTTGTTCTTGGCCTAGCATGGCCAAAAAAACTCAACAGCAACCAAAAACCAGGGTACATCAATAGCCCAAACTTACAATGAAAACTATAGAAATCTTACACAGTCCCAAAATTGAGGAGAAGCCAAACTCCTAGTGTGGACAGAGGAAAAATCAGCTAACTAGATGTAGCAATCAACAACCAACCAACATCCATGAGCCCACGACACACACAATTTCCCAATGTAATGGATGGAGAACTTACACAGGCAGAAAAGGGGAAAAGAATAGACTCTCAGCCTATGCGCAAAGGAAAAAGACACAGCCCAGGAAAAACTTGGAAGAAAACACAGTGGTTTATAGCTCACGATCCACCACGAAGGGTGGAAAATGATACACAACTCAATAATGCTAAAGGAAAATCGGTTCTCTGTGTGAATGGAAGGAATACCACCATAGATCGACAAACAATGTGAGAGAGGGGAAGCAACCAAAAACCAAGCAAGAAATCGCACCCCCTTCTTACTCAGCTCTGCATGAGGAAGATGAATTGGCCTCCTCCTGTGCGACCCTGTGTGAGACTGAACCGACCAAGGAAAGAGTGGAGTCGTGGAGAGGATGGTGGTGGAGGTTGCTTTCCAACATGAGGTCAACTCGTTGGTGGAGTGTACGCGTGGGCAAGGATTAACAGTCCTGCCACATTCCACTCCCAGCCATAACTACCTCAACTACTCAACAAGACATTAAAGTGGTTAGATGAGACAAGGGAAGATGGAAAATCAAACAAGGTGGTAACACATGGATTCCCCCCCACATAGTCCAAGGTTTGACATCCCCCACCCTTATCCTTTGGAATCACGCCCTTTTCATTTTTAACATTGCATCGTCATAGCTGGCTGTAGCTTTAGTTTAATTGATGTGTGTATTTACATGATGCCAAAATATAATGTGCCGAATAGCACGATCTACCATCGAAAACTATCCCTATTGTTGAAACATACACAAGTGGGGCTTTTTCCTTTAGCTCCCCACCACGATTAATTACAATATATACATCATGCAAACGGGGTCAAAACCGGGGTGTTACATTCCCCTCCCCCTTGGAATAACACCGTCCTCGGTGTTTCCAATACATAGGAATACATATACAATTTGCACATCCAAAATTTCAAAATTTTGTAGATATGTCCCACGTTCAATTATTTACTTTGAACATTCAGGACCAAGCCCCTCGGCTTCCATGAACTTTTCCTACTGGTTCTCAGCTTTCAACTTATCCTGAAGTCTAGGAACTTTATGGCTATTGCCCTCATCATGTTCCCTCATTGGGAAGTCCTGACATAAATGATGTCCTCCGCATCCACAGCATTTCACTAGCTGCTTCATATTTACCTGCTTAATTTCCTTTGAGTATTCATGCCTGGACCGTTTCTTAATGGGTCGGTTGGACAAATGTCCCCTCACTGATCCACCTTCCTTTCCTTTGCCGATTTCTCCTAGAAGGCTTTTCACCTCTCTTTGCAAACCAATAGAGTCTTGCAAAATCTAGTGGTTCATTTCATTCTGCATTTTTTGTATCTTGAGAATCTCTCCAAGATTTTCTTGGCTCTGGGCAATCATTTGAAGGAGAATTCCAGCCAAGTCCAACAACTTTTGATCTGCTGCCAAGATCAATGTGCACCACCGGGTTTCACTTTTCTCACCTGTGAAATGCACCAATCAAAATTCTGTTAGACAAGGCATAATATATACATTAAAATCAGTCAGTTAATTACCCAATTAGCATGACAGTCCAAGCCTCATCAAGGATACTTTCATATTTTTCATGCCTTCCCAATAGGCACACGAGCTCATTCATGTCCATTCTTGGGCAGGGAATTAACTATTCCAGCATTCAAAAATTACTTTAAGAAAATACACACATTCTATTTGCAGTCATACATGCATTCAACAATCTTTTGTTTTCACAATGCATATATATATATATATATATATATATAGATATAGATATATATAATTAAAAAGGGCAAGAGAGATTAGCAAGAGTCTTTTTTTTTTCCTCTTTGTTTTGTTCCATCCTGGAACCCACACCACCACTGTGGCTTTTCATGCTCTTCGCCTCTTTCACTTCACCATGAATGCTAGACCAATCCCTCTTGGTCATGACACTTAGTGTCTTTGGTCTATTCCAGACCCCTAAACCATGGAGTCTCTCCACATGGTTTGTCTCGACCGCTAGGACCCCCACAGTCTTACTAGCACCTTTTCCATTACCGCTCGTTCTGAGCTCTCTAGGACAGTCATATGTCCACATGCACCCCTAGGATTCTCTCATAGTCCTCGCTCCTAGCGATACCTATATCCAAACATTGAATAGATTCACATGTTTAGTTTATTCTCATTGGTTTTATCTCTAGAACGAGAGCTTAAAACATCATAAACAAATCATATACACATGTATATTCATGAGAAAAATAATCCAATACTTATCTGCATTGTACATTTCCTCGTTGGTCCACAGGATCCTGCTTCACTTTGCAAGCCTTGGGATTTCCTATGGACTTGGATGTTTAGGTCAGCACGCAGGCTGCTCCACAACATCAAATAATTAATGTCTAGCTAGTACATCCTCATGTCGACTGGGCTTGGAACTTTACCATGACCCTTTCCAGGTCCAGGATCTACTATGGATCCCTAGGCATATAACAACCCAACATACAATTATATCAACAATAATACATACACTTATATCAACAATAACCCTTACTCCGCAACCCCTCACAACAACCGTTTGCCTTTTCTCTTTAGGGTGAACATTCGACCACATCTATTTAGCCTGTCAACACTAGCAATATAAGCAAACTCATCAGCATTATTGCTCTAAAACTATAATCATATTTCATATCATTCACTATCAAGTATTGAGACACCAAGAGTGCGTCCACCCCCTAGGGTGTAATCAATATTGAAAACCCTTTCATGATCTGACATCGGGAAAAGTGTGCACCCTTTCCTGGTGTGTGCCATGTAGGCCCTATTCATACTCAAGCAATTGGTCATCATGGAAATAAAATCAAAACATGTTCTGCATATGGAATTTTAATAATTTGAGATGCATATTCTTAGCAAGGGTCATAGAACACTTATCCATTTACCGACGTAGTATTCTTTTGTTAAGGAGGAATGGGGCTCCCTTCTCTAAGTTGACAGTCCCTCGGTTAGCGATCGCAACTCCTTCTTACATTTCATATCCACACATGTCTTATCGACATAATCTATACCATGTTGCTTACCAAACATGTAGTGCAGATGAGACATTTCCAAAATGTCCAATGTAGTTTTACCCGAAACCCATTTCAAAGATAAGGGAAACCTCCCCATGGAGTTTGACTCCTGCAGGCCATCACACCTGATCTTCCTGCGCTGTGTACCCCTGGCACATTCATCAAATAGACAAACAGTCAATCATTATCTGATAATACAATACAAATTGATTGTTCCATAACCAAGCAATGACATTAGTAATCAAATTCAATAGGAATTTGCAACTCTATCTACTACATAAATTGATTTTCTTAGGAATGAGGTGATCCTCATTTGTGGGTTTCTTGTAAGTATCACTACTATGCCCATTATAATTTTATGCTTCTAGCATAATATGAATACCCACTTACAATGCGTCCTCCTAACACAATATTATGCAAGCCAATAGTGATTAGTAGTCGTTAGCAATTTATTAAATCCAAAATTCACAATTCAAATTTAACAACCCATTATGCATACCAACTATTTTCACAGCCATGAGACTCTTCTCATAAGGTTTGGCTCTTTCACATGGTAGATTCCGGCTTTTGTCATGGTCTTACTCTCATTGCCATGCTCTAAATAATCTACCTGAAACCCGAGGTTCAATCAACCAAACACTTGGTAAGTCTAGATGCATATAACCTTTTCATTGCTGCAACCATCACTGAAGCATCTTCAGAATTTATAAAATTCAAATACTTCCAGCTGTTAATCACATCAATATTACCAAAACTCATTTACTTCATGCAATCATTATCATACTAAAATTACAAGGTATAGTCACATCATTTATGCCAAAATGAAATGTTTAGATACTCCTTACTTCACAAGCGTATTATTTGTACCACCTTGCTCTTCCGTAGGGCATTCCCAATAGCTAATTGGTCCTGACTATCCTCTTTATGCACTTACTATCCTACATTCATAACAGCCTTTGAAATGGTTCCTGAATTGTCATCAATTCATCATTTCAGCCATTATTTATTCATAATATCACATGCACTCATCTCAATTCATTCATGCAATGCATCACAACATTTGCACCTATACTTATGCAATCAGTCACTCGCTCCCTTCATATGCATCCATTCAATGCATGTCTACAAGATTCATAAAATATTTTTAATACGTATCCATTCAATGCTACCTTGCATTGATTCAGGAATACTATGCATTCAACACACCATGCATGGCCTAACCATGACTTCTTCATATAGGATGCATGACTATAATAAAGATCATCAGTACTTACTTTCCTTGAGCTACTAAGCTACATACAGCCATGACACATTTCTATATGGATGTAGTATAACATTCAAATATCCACATGGTATGAGGTCTCTTACCTTTACCATTCCATGGAATTCATCATAATCAAATTCTTACCTTCATGGGTCCTACTTACACCCTTGGCATGACCAATTTGGTTGGTCCTTTACAGGAGATTGCATAATTTGCTCACCAACTTTTGTTTATGGACTTGTTGCCTCATCCCTTTCTCCAGATGGTTGCTAGTCACATTCATCAACATCAACGACATATTCAGCCAGGTCCATGTTGTTGTTGGTTTTTCCACTAATGTCAACACCAATGCAATGATTATCATTAGTGGCTCATTATAAATGTATAATCCTCAATATCCTATGTATGCAAAGAATATCCTCATGCATTTCATGCATAAAACTAATAAAATATAATATAGTTAGCAAGATAGGGGTGAAGGAATTTTCCCTTTCAAATCTCTCATCATTGCATGGAATTCTTCTTCCACATAATAGTTGGTTCGTCTTCATGGTCTTTGCTACTTCTAGGCATGCAATTCTCGGATTTGTCCATACTGATAGCAACATTGTTTGTCAAAACAACCACTAGTACTTTTATGCTCCTCATTCAAACTCTAGTGGTTCTCCACTGTTCTCTGCTGGATGCACTTTCCAACACTTATCCCATGCTCCATTCTAACTTTGGGTGTGAAAATCACACTACTTCAAAAATGACGATTTTCACCAAATCTCTGCATTTTTACACACAACTACATTTTGGTCTGGGTGCCAACTTCAGCCACGTGTAGGAGAAAATCTAGGAAGATTCAGGAAAACTTTTCTATTGGGTGAAGTCAGTGCATACAATGAGGAACACTTAGTAACTTTCTGATCTTGTTTCCAATTCACCATTCATCCTTTATGAATTCCAGGTTTGAGTAATTTTCCCAAAACATAGAATTTTCTTTTCACAAGAACGACTGTCTCAGGGGACGACAGGGGTCAAGGGGGCTTGCCCCCTTGTGGCTTCCGTCACTGCAGGGCGGGTCGAGGGAAATCATTTTATTATTATTAATATTTGATTTTTGCACAATTTGGCGCATAAGATCACTTCCATTTTTCTCCTTTTTAGCCCTGTAAAAGCAACTAAAAATCCCACTGAAAAACAGCTGAAATCTGTTGAGAAATCCCACTGAAAACTCAAAATTTTTCTTTGGCCCAATCGGACCCTTTTCCAACAATTTTTCCGACACCCTACATTCAAAACACCTAACATTATTCTATTTTGGTGATCCCAACCACAATCCTTTCCACTGCATCGGTGACCAGAACCACTATCCATTGGGTGGATAGTTCCTTAGGCATCTGCAACGTCGGGCAGTAAACTGTTTGTGGATTTCGTAGCTAAACAAATCATCGGCGGTTGAAACAACCAATTTCTTCTGTCCTATCAGTGGTCCGTTCCTCTACGCTTCCAAACTTTGTCGACAATGCCAAAGGTTTTTCCACCATTTTGGGTCCCCATACATCTAAACTTTCGGGTCCTTTATTAGCACTGCAAAAGCTATCATCGGCGATCGAATCCTCTACCTGTCGAACAACTAGTTCTCTAAGCTTCCGACACTTAGGGGATCTGATCTTCATTTTTCATCCGACGTGTCAGTGGTCCAATCCTATAAAGTTTTTCAATGTTTTCTGTAATTAGAAAAATTTTCAGAAATTTTTCTTCTTCCTTCTACCGCCGCATCGGCTGCTTGATTGACTAACCTTCACCGACGTTTCGGCGATCTTCGGAAGATCTCCATCGAAGCTGCGGCTCTACCTTCAACTAATTTCTACTGAAACCTTCTCTTCTCTTCCACTGCTACATTGGGAAACTCATCTTCTACTTTTCTCTGATACTTGCTGCCGCATCGGCTGCTCAAACAGCTAACTTTCACCGACGGTTTCCATACTTAGAGAAATTTTCAAATTTTCAAAGTCTTCAAAATTTTTCCTCTTTGTCGGCTTATTTCTCCTGATGGCATCAACTCTCAACACCTCTTCATTTCCACCATTGCAGCTCCCTTCTGGCGAGCCTTCCCTTTCTTCTGCTGCCTCCGCTGCATCGGAAGAGTTCTCATGAAGCTTCCTGCCGTTGTGGCTCCGTCTCTAGGTTCTATCCATTGTGCATCAAATGGACTCCCGCCTAGCTCATCCGATGATTTTCGGACTTAGAAATTTTTTGGAATTTTCTCCTGTTTATTCTGGGTAGTAGGCAACATGCCCCTGCTAACTGGTTATTCATGGCCCATAGAGGCCCTCGCTACAACCTGCAAGCTCTATCACTACACGTTCATGGCCCATTCAGGCCCATGCTGCAACATGGGATCTAATACCACTTTGTAACATCCCCAACCCTTCGACCAGTAAAGAGGATGCTACTAACACCAATCATACGGGAAAACAACCCCATGAACATGAACATACATCAATGCTGAAATTAAAGCTTAAGCATAATACATACCAAGACACATAATCCATCATACGAAGATGCATAGTTACTCAACATTCAACGGAAGCAAACATATACATTCCAACATTCATCATGTTCATCATAATTCATGAAATAGTAGATATAATTGCAGAGATGAAATAGTCAAGAGTACTTATATTTTGATGAAGAAATCACCCTGCAACCAGCTACGTCGCTGCAACATTCCACCCAACCATAGGCCAGTGTGCTCATCAATCTCTCAGCAACACTGCCACCCCCGAGCTGGGCATGATTCCTCAAGGAATAAGGGTCAATGCAAGCTTACACATAGCCAAGGTTTGCCAATCAGCCAAACGCACACAGTAGGGTTTTACCAGGTCGTCAAGGAGCTAGGATAGGCTAAATTCCAAGCTGGTGGCCTCAACACCAGTCTTCTCATGCATACCCAGCCTCTAATCCCACTCACAATAGTCCGAAGACCAACCACTGCATACTGCAGCAAAACAACCCATTCACAGCTCTGTGAAGAAGGTAAAGACAACCGGTAACAATCCCAAAGAAAAGGTGGAATATAGTTCAGGACCACAAGACAACTCAGGGTTGTTCTTGGCCCTAGAATGGCCAAAAAAACTCAACGGCAACCCAAAACTAGGGTACATCAATAGCCCAAACTTACAATGAAAACTATGGCAATCTTACATGGTCCCAAAATTGAGGAGAAGCCAAACTCCCAGCATGGACAGAGGAAAACTCAGCTAACTAGATGTAGCAATCAATAGCCAACCAACATCCATGAGCCCATGACACACAATTTCCCAATGTAATGGCTGGAGAACTTACACAGGTAGAAAAGGGGAAAAGGACAGACTCTCAGCCTGTGCGCAAAGGAAAAAGACACAGCCCAGGAAAAACATGGAAGAAAACACAACGGTCTATAGCTCACGATCCACCATGAAGGATGGAAAATGATACACAGCTCAATAATGCCAATGGAAAATCGGTTCTCTATGTGAATGGAAGGAATACCACCATAGACCGACAGACAGTGTGAGAGAGGGGAAGCAACCAACAACCAAGCAAGAAATCACACCCCCTTCTTACTCAACTCTGCGTGAGGAAGATGAACCAGCCTCCTCCTGCACGTCCCTGCGTGAGAGTGAACCGACCAGGGAAAGAGTGGAGTCATGGAGAGGATGGTGGTGGAGGTTTCTTGCCAACGCGAGGTCAACTCGCTGGTGGAGTGTACGCATGGGAAAGGACTGACAGTACTGCCACATTCCACTCCCAGCCATAACTGCCTCAACTACTTAACAAGACATTAAAGCGGTTGGATGAGACAAGGGAAGATGCAAAATAAAACAAGGTGGTAACACATGGATTCCCCCCCCATAGTCCAAGGTTTGACATCCCCCACCCTTATCCTTTGGAATCATGCCCTTTTCATTTTTAACGTTGCACCGTCATAGGTGGCTGTAGGTTTAGTTTAATTGATGTGCGTATTTACATGATGCCAAAGTATAATGTGCTGGATAGCATGATCTACCATCAGCAACTATCCCTATTGTCGAAACATACACAACCAAATTGATGGTGGGGCTTTTGCCTTTAGCTCCTCACCACGATTAATTACAATATATAGATAATGCAAATGGGGTCAAAACTGGGGTGTTACAGGGTAGCTAAAAGTGATTGAGGAAATTCATGGCAAGGTCATCGAATAAAATGAATGCCCCCCTTGGTAACTCTATATACCATTTCACTGCAGGCCCAATGAGGGTTCGTTGAAATAGCCTTAAACAGATTGAGTTGTCATGTAAAAATTGGAAGAGCAGCAAAGGTGAAAAATTGTGACATGTTCACTAGGATCTTCTCTAGCTTTGCCCCCGAACTTGGGAATGTCTGGGGGAATCTTGTTAGGGATGGCCGGCCAGCCCAGGTCATGAGATACCGGATCGTTCATAAGTCTTGATAATTCAGGTAAGTTCAACGTTGCAAGGAAAGGGAGCCTTGGTTGAGCTGGTCTATGCCACGCTCCCTGATAGTTTTGGTTCATATAAGGCTGATTACTGTAAATACCATGGCCTTGGCCATAATATCCTCCTCCCATTTGACTTGTGTAGGGCTGCATGGAAGCATTATGTTGTGGTGTACCTTGACTATGTGATGCTACAAAGCCATAGTTAGAAGAGTAAGTAGGTTTTTGATACCCGTACCCATAGGGTTGTGTTGCAGCTGCAACCATTTTTCCGAAATTTAAAAAATTTTGGACCCTCCTTTTGATTTGATTAAATTATATCTAGCCTAGGGTTGATTCGGTTTTCTTAAAACTATCCTAGAAGTTCAGTTTTCTTTGCTTAAGAAATTGATCGGTTGAAGTCGGAAGCTTAGTCAACTGTTTTTTTCTTCACTGTTTCGAGAGTTGAATGATATAATACTATCGTTTTCCCATTCGATACAAGGAAAACTATAGATTCTATTGTTTTATTGTTTCTAAGCTTAATATTTGATTTTATGTTGAATTTTTATCGCTGTTGGGATTTAGTTGATGAATAAGCCAGGGCATTAGTATTTTATGCTGGTGATGTTTCAGAAGCTAGTTGATGAACATCCTAAGGGATAGTTTTCTTTCTCGTCGATATGTCGGAACCATGGATGCTTCTATTTTCCTTTATTTTTTCTCAAACCTATTGTTTTAACTGTCGATGAATTTGTTTTGTTTTCGCTATCAGAACGGTCTACAATTTTTAATAAGAGGACTTGTCCTCTACGCCGCTGATGTTTCAGAAGGAAATTGATGAGTGTTCCAAGGGATAGTCTTTCCGCTCACCAATACAGAAGAACTTAAGCGTTCCAGGTTCCGATACCTTTTAAAAGAGTAAGTCACAATGATATTTTTTATATCGTTGACACTACAAAAAAGTGTTGTGGTTTGAAGTTCCGATGCTTTGAAGGTTAACGGTTCTGATCTCTAATACATAATCATGGCAATGCTAGTGCTTTGTATCGCCGACATTGCGGAAATTTTTAGGTTTGAAGCTTCGACACTTAGTGTTAATAATTTTCGACGTGGACAAACTTAATTGTCTCACGGGACTCATAGATGGTTTGTTGTCCACCATTGTGGCTGTCACTTGTACTATCCTTCTGACGTTTAGAGATTTCAACTTCCGATAGGGTTTTCCCGTTGACTTTTTCCATCCAGGATTCTATATATACAACGGGAGCATGATTTTATCCTTTATCTATATTGAAACTTTCGTTTTTCTCGAGTCCTTGTCGATTGAACTATTTCACATGCCTAGCTGTCTGAATTTGACTCGTTAGTGTGCTACAATGGAGATTTTTGGGTTATCCCGTCAACTGCACTTCGATTTTCCAGATAGGCAATCCACGACCTTGTTGTTTGGTTTTTATTGGTTGATTGAAACCATGGTTTTCCCTGCTTAGGTTTTGCCCGGTTAGGTTTTTTCCATGGGATGGTTTGTTCATATAAAGAATGTTTCTGTTCATTGTATACATGCATAATGTTTAGGGTAAAATAGCAAGTTGTGACATTTTTTTTTGTCGGGGGGGTTTTGAGCCCGCGTGACTGATTGAGTCATTATGTATTATTTACTCCTGTCTGAAAGATTAAGGGGGCGGTGCAGACAAGTGTTACGATATCTGCATCACCCATTCTTTGGTTGTTCATGGCCGTCCAGGGGGGGTTTTAAAATTTTGTATGTGTTTACCTTATTTTCATGGGACGATGGAGGTTTTCCATGTTTTGTTCGAGTTAGGGTTTTGTACGATGAAGAGAACAATATAGGGTCTATTGTTTTGAGGATTAGTGGTAGCGACAATATGGTATTTCTTTTATCGGATGAGTTTGAATTAGTTTGAATGTGGCCTGGATTAAGATAAAGAGTTGTTTTCTCTCTGGGTTGTGAAATTTGTTACAGACAGTGGACTTAGAGGGTTCTAAGACACAACCTGTAGGATTTCCCTTTTTCCTTGTCACTTTTCTTTTCATGCATTAATACTGTGTATAGTTTATATTTCTGAATGCATATGGAAGAGGTAATTAGATTGATACAGTTTTTGATATCATTAAAACACTTGGTAAAATATCAATAGGTCTAAGAACATGCTATGGTTATGACAGGGTGATTGTTGCAATGAAAATATGTCCAAAAGACAAAAGAAAAAGGCTCCCGTTGCTGAAGGAGAACTAGAGGTTGAGATCATCATCAGGTTTGAATATATATATGAAGATACCAAAGCTACCACTGGGGTCAAACCGGAGTATAAATGGGGAGAGATATACAAGATGATTGTATATCAGAATGTACCTGATGCTAGATTCGAAGAGCTGACCATTTATGCAAACATCAAGAAATCGAATCTCATGAAAGTAGCCACAAGACCTAACTTGTTCCCGTGTTCAGAGGTGATAAGTTGGATTCTGCCTAGGGCAGATGTAACTATGATGATTCTTGAAAATACTGTTAAGCAGGGCTATGCTGCATATGGCCCTGCATATGTCTCTATGGCATATCATCTTCCTCTTGCTCAGATTTACTTGACAGAAAGCTGGTTGAAAGAGACATCTATGGATTTGGTAGAAATAGTTAAAAGGAAGATGATACCAGGGAAAAACTTTTGAACCAGGCCTTGAGGAGAGTATGATAAATCTACTCTCCGGCCTCCCTATATATTTATTGCACTAATGCTGAATAGAAGTTTTGGTATATCTCACGAAAAAGATTCAAAATTGGATGGATACCAATTATCTTTTATGTGGCTACTCAAGGAACCATATTTAGTTGGGAAAACATAGTGTCTAATAGCCTCTCAGCATGCATATCCTTAGCCTTGGGAGGGGTGTCACAAAAGAAATCAGAGTTCTACATGAGCTCCATCCTGATTGACTGTATACTATGTATTCAGTCTCTTCCATCCTTGAGAGGTAACTGGGATAGGGATAGGGACCTAGTGTACACAACATATAGGTTGTTTTGGGAACATAAATACTATAGATACTATAGAGAAATTTGTGAAAATTTTATCATGCATTTGTACACCCTAATTTTCCTTATTGAATGCAACTGCATGTCCGAAGAAGCATTCAAGGTCATCGAGGAATATGGAGACTATTATTTGACTGAGGAAGGATTGTACATAAGAATGTGTGGGGGTTCCAGAGCACCTTCTCTACTCCATAAGTATGCCACTAATTATGTACTGCACAAACATGCAGTTACGCAGGTCCATATTGATGGTGTAGGAAATTTTCTTTTTGAACATAAGAAGGAAGCCTATCCCGCAATACGTTTCTGGATTGGAAGTTATAAGTTTTCAAAGGTAAAACAGACTACAGAGTTTGTTCGGGAGCTGGAGCATTTCCATTTTGGTGAAATGAAATTTCACAGGAATGATTCCTGAAATAAGGTGGCAGATCACTGCAAGGAGGCAAGCATTAATTTTGAATATACCAACTTTTAGGACAAGGATGAGGAAACATTCAGGAGTGCAAAGAAGATGACCATCTTAAAAAAGAGATTCAAGCAGAAAATAACTTCTGTGGACAGAAAGGGAAAAAATTCAGAGAAAACTAAGACATTAGAAGAAGAAGATGACAAAAAGAGACAGGAAGATGCTAGAAGGCTAGCACAGGAGGTAGAGAGTTGGCTGAAGAATGAAGAAGAAGAAATAAAGAGAGCTACAGAGGAAGCAAAAAGGAAGGAAGAGGAGGAGAGAAAGAGAAATGAAGAGGCAAAGATAAAGAAAAGACAGGAAGAAAGTGAAGGTATAATATTAATAGGATCTCAAAAGGACCAACAGACTACTGAGCAGGTAGATACACAAGGGGGACAAGATCACACAGATCAAGGACACGAACAATCTAAAACTGATCCCTAAAATCCTGCGGCATCTTCTGGCAGCACACTAGGGAAAGCTTTGTTTTCTGGGATGAATTTTATCCCTTTCATTCCTAAAGAAGGGGATGAGGTGCTTGACTTCAGTACCATTTTCTATGACAAGGAGAAGAAAAGGATTGTAAAAAGAACCGAGAAAAAGTTTGAAATAGGAGGACAATCAGGAAAGATGATAACTTATAAAACATTGGTGCATGGAACGGATGCAGGCCCAATATTGACAGAAAGATGGCGTTGACCCAAGAAACTGAAGATAATACAGATAGGCTGATGACGGATCTCGAGATGTCTAGAAAGAACACAACACAATTAAAAGAAACACTGAAGAAGGAGAGGGATGAAGGTCATAAGCTAAAGAGGAAATATAAGGACATGATGAATGAAGTGAGGACTTCAAGAACATAAATTCAGACTCTGCAAGCAAATAAGGAGGCTTTAGAAGTTTCTGTAGGGAAAATGAAAAAGAATGCTCAGAACAACTTAGCAGAATTACAAAGGCTACAACTAGAGCATGAAGGGTTGAAAACTGAGAAAAATGATCTTCAGGTGTCCTATGAAACTCTGATTGCAGAGAAGGACCAGTTACAAAGAAAAATTGCTGAGTTAGAAACAGAGAAGGCTGCCACTGAGGAAAGAGAGGAGAAATATCAAATGCAGGTGGAAACCCTAGAAGAACATAATACTTCATTGATAGCATCATTGAAAGATGCTATGGAATAGAAGACATACTTATAGCCTTTAAAAGAAAATGTGCTAACTCAAAGGAGGAAGATCCATCAATTACAAATGTGCATTGAGGAAGAAAGATGTGAAATTTTGCAAATAGATAGCAGATTAGAAGAAATTTTGGACACTACTTTGTATTTTTTAGACAGATCTCAAGTTATTTTGGAGGTTTTAACAGGAAGGATGGTATGGACCAAAGAAAATAAGGATTCTCCTATGAAGTTACTAGTTAAAGACCAGGAATGTGATTTACTGGAATTTGCAATTAGTGTTGCAGAAGAATTCAAGAAAACTGTAAAGAAAATGAAGGGAGAATGTGTCGAATACTGCAGGAGGGTGCTTGATACATACAATCGATGCTATAACTTTGTAGAGAAAAGAGTGGGCACGATACCAGAACATGAATTGTTCATAGAACATATACATAATAGATATCAGGAAGACGATCAAGAGATCTAGTAGGTAAAGGATCTAGATGAGCGAATTTTAAAGAATGCAGTGGCACATGCAGCTGTAAGTATACACCTCCTAGAGGATCAGCTGCGCCTGAGTCCTGTAAGAATAGAAGGGGTAAGGAACCAGGTAGCCAAATATGAGATAAATATCCATTTTCTTGAACCCTTTGGATTTGAAGGTATAGTAGCATAGGCCCAGGCATGGAAAAAGTTCATCAATGACCAAGATGGCCCCTCTTCATAAAGTGTTTAAAAAATTGTGGATTTAAAATGTAATATATTCTATAAATTATGAGCACATACTACAAGATAAAAATTTTGAAGTGGAAGGTTGGGGAAGCCCAAAAGTCATTGAGGGGTATCCTAAGGGTTTTTCTTTTTGTATAAATATAGGAGACCTTAGATGTAGAAAGGACTTCTTTCCTAGGTAATTTTTGAGAGTATATTGTAAGAAGAGCTATTTCCTTTTACAATAAAGAGTTACAAGTTTTTGCTGGAGAAATTTTGGTGGAATGTTTCAAATGTCTTGCTATGGATCAGTTGAATGTGAACTATTTCATTTTTATCTCATTTCCATTAACTGTGAGATTGTTCTAACTCATTGAATTTTTGTTCATGTTATGAATGTACTTTAGTTTATTCTGTGAAATATCCACTGCGAGTAATGAAGGTTGAAATTAACAATAAGCTATTTTGTTGTTCATATTTCTATTAATGTTCATGTGGTTTGAAATAAATAACAGCTATCTATAATTTTTTCCTAATACATGCACAAAAATACATTACTCGTTGTTAACTGATAATTCTGCTCCTTAGGGATATGTTAGTTAGTTATAGTTAGTGTCTTGCGGTTTGTGATTTAGATGCGAGAGAGGTAAGATACGAGGTAAGAACCTGTGCATCACATTGTGACCCTCCTCGTTATCTCTATTGTTTGCATTTTTAGATAGGCACTTACACATCATAACTTAAACACAAAAAAACTAAAAATATATACACGGTGGACCGGGCCGTAACCGATAAAACGTTTTAATTTGTTACTTGACCTACGGTAGCCGGACCATAAATTGGACGGATTCTGTATACCAAACAGTAACGGGTTAGTTGGGAATGTTTATTGGGGATAATCATTAACTATTTTTACTTGCGATTTTCCAGGCCTCAATAGTTTTTGGCACTAGAAGGAGGGACACCAATGCATGGCTGGCCGAGGAAGCTCACTTCCTCAAAATCACTCCACTGGTGACAGTTCTGAAAGTAGTTTGTTTCATAAAGACACTCCTAAAGATAAAGAGAAAGGGTATCTGTATCCTGTCGATAATGAAGTGGTTGATGATTTAAGAAGAATCACTAGGGTATATGCGAAAAATATTGGAGGATTACCTATCATTTATGTCCTACCTAGAAGAGAGTATCAAAATAAAGATCGCCCTCAATTAGAAGACTCAATGTTGGTAGAATATCTTGAAGAACTAGTAGAAGTAGCCTTACAAGAAGTTGACCAACCTTTGAATCAATTGGATCTAGGTTCACCTTACTATTCACCTTTCCAGACTCCTATTTGATCACAACCTCATTCTCCACTCAGAATCATGGCCAATGAAAATGAAAATCAACCACCTCCACAGCCTGCTTAGAGAGCTAGGTCGCCTTCCCTTGCATGATTTGCCTCAAGCTTTTGACAATATTTTACCTAAGTTTGAACCAAGTTAAGGAATTTTGGTAGATGATCATTTACAAAGTTTTTACTTGGCTATAGAAGGACTACAAGCTGGAGAGCATGAAGATGTAGTGTGTATATTGTTTCCCCACACCCTGAAAGGAAAAGCAGCCTCATGGTATTTTGCACTTCCTGCAAATTCAATCACGGATTGGAACACATTTGAGAGAATGTTTAGAAGTAAATATGCAGTTCAGAAAACTCATGCAACCTTAATGAAAGGATTATGTGCCTTAAAGAAAGAAAGGAAAGAGTGAGTGCATAATTTCACTCAAAGATTTGCTTCTTACCTAAACAATTTCACTGCAGCTGATAAGCCATCTGAAAATGCTCTGATAGAATACTATACCTAAGCCCTTGGGCCTGATCTAGCCATGTTTTCCAAGAGATCAGTGAGACCCACATTAGTAGAAACCTACAAAGAAGCTGAGAAGGCGGAGGCTGAGATGGAGAGTATAGAAAATTACCCTGTGTACTAAAAAAAAAAGAATTCTGGAAGTAAGAAACCTTTATTACTGACTAAGCCTAAGGATGACTGGTCACAGGATTTTGAAGGGATGTTGAAGATGATGCAAAAGTTATCCAACAGAGTGATATATTTAGAGAAGGAAAAAGAAGCTCATAAATCATATAAGCCTTATTATAAGAAAAGGGAAGACAACAATCAACCAAAACCTCCTCCACATAATCCTGCAGCAATGAATTTAACTGATGTAGGCATGGATAATTTCTCTACCTTTCATCAACAACCTCATTCTAAGAAAAATTGCCCCTAATGGATAAATTCTATGACACTGGTAATGAATCAATTATTGGATTCCAAACTGACAGAAATGAGTAAGGAGGAAGAAAAAGATAACCAATCTACAGAAAAACAAGAGGAAGATACTTAAGTTTTATGGGATTGTGTCTCAATGTTTGATATAGAAGAAGAGGATTCTCTAAAACAAGAGGAAATATCAGAAACCAATGTGACAACAAGAAGTTAGAGTTTGTTAAAAGAAGATAAGTCAATACTTCCTAAGATTAAGAAACTTCAAGAAAATATGAAGAAGATATAGAAGAACACTGCAATTGTTAAAGAACCTGATTTTACCATTTCAAACCAAGATCCAAAAGAAATTAACACACCTCTTAAGCCTATTGAAGATAAGATTGATAATGTCAAGAAGAATCTCAAAGAACATGAGATGGGGTATGATATTGTGGAAGACATTAGAAATGCTAAAGCAAATATCTCATTGTTTGAAATGTGTAATTTACCTCAGCAAAAAGAGAAACTTTTAAAAGCACTTGAGGTACCAGAAGAAGAGCTTCCCACTAACAACCAACCTGAAGAAGAAATTGGTGAGGCAAGTGTGGGAGGGAAGTCTAAGTATAAAACCCTAGCATTTCTCCTAACTTTTGAGATTTTCAACTATAATGTGCACAACTATTTAGTGGACTCAGGAGCATCAGTCAATGTTATGCCATTGTCAGTCTGCAAGAAAATTAATGGACAACCTAAACCATCTACTTGGAAAGTTGTTCAATTAGACAAGACAACTGTGAAAGTAATAGGGGAAATGGAAGATGTTCTGATTTGCTTATCTGTAGATGAAAGGGTATGTCAGTACATCGACATTGTAGTAGTAGACATACCAGATGCTTATGGACTGGTTTTGAGTTGAGACTGGTCGGCAAGGCTAGATGGATACTTTGCATCGGATTGGTCACATTTATGGTTGCCTCATAAGGGAAGTCCCAATCAGATAAAAGTAGTAAGAGAACCTCAGATGAAATATAATGTTACTCAGTTAGAGAGAAAAAATGAGCCATTAAACTCTGTGTTGGGAAATTATTTCATTGAATTGAAACCAAGAAATTACCAAGCTGAAGAAGCCATCAGTATACCTGATACCTAGCCCGATTTCCTTCGATTTTCATGGGATGATGGGTATAAAACATTAGAAGGTTCAGGGGCTGGCTATGTCCTGATTGATCCAAGAAAAAATAAACATTTTCTTTCTTGTAGATTAGAATTCGAATGCACCAATAACACAGCCGAATACGAAGCAATAGTTCAGGGAATTAAAAAGGCAATAGAAATGAAAGTAAAAAATATGAAAGTATATAGAGACTCTGAATTTTTTTTTAAGCAAATTCGAAATAAGATACACTGTATTACACCACATTTAAAATCCTATCAAAATGAAGATTGGGATTTCCTTATAAATTTTCATACATTCAATATTGTCTCCATTCCTAGATTAAAGAATGCAGCAGCTGATTTACTAGCTACCTCAGCTGCAAGGCTAGTACCTTCCAATAATTGTTGCTCTATTGAATTACTTTTCAGGCCTTTTGTTCTGGATATGACCACAAATTTATCGGTTTTTGATGATGATCAGCAAATTTTGGAATGCTTGATGAATGATGAGACTTTTAAAGGAGCAATAATAGATGATGAAGAACATCAAGTAGAATTAAAATTTGGAAACTTTATTCCTAAGGGAGTCAGAACCTTGGAATGAATGTTTGACTTATAAAACAAGTTTAGAAGGCCAGTGAATGTCAAGACTCATAGCTCATCCTTGCAATTTGAGCTAATAAATTTGGGGACTGAAGCTGAACCCAAATATATAAATTTGGGAAAGTGCTGTTCTATGGGTGAAAGAAGTAACTTCATTAGTCTGTTCAAACAGTACAAAGACGTGTTTTCTTGAACAGCTTAAAACTTATGACACAAATATTATACAACATGTCATCCCGATTAAAGCTAGAGTCAAGCCTTACCAAAAGCCTTTGAGGAAGATGCATTCGAAGCTGGAACCTTTAATTCAAAGTGAAGTGAAAAAAATGTTGGATGCTAAAATAATATTCAAAGCCAGACATTTGGAATGGGTTTCTAATTTGGTGCCAGTAAGGAAAAAGTCAGGAGAAATCAGGCTCTGTGTAGATTTCAGAAACCTAAATCGTGCGTTAGATAAAGGCAACTATCCTGTCCCACCCATGGAGAAAATACTACATATGGTTTTAGGTTATGAATTGTTTTCATTATTAGATGGATTCTCTGGCTATAATCAAGTGTTAGTAGCTGAAGAGGACAGGCTTAAAACCACATTTAGAACCAATTGAGGAACTTTTGCATACAGGAGAATTCCCTTTGGACTCATTAATGATGGAGCTACTTTCCAGAGGGCCATGGATATAGCTTTTCGTGGTCTGATTGGCTGTAGTGTTATGGTATATCTAGATGATGTCACAATATTTTCAAAAAAGAGAGAGGAACACGCATTTCATTTGAAACAAATTTTTGAGCGTTGTCGGAAATATGGTATTTCACTAAATCCTAAGAAATGCGTGTTTGCAGTCACGGAAGGAAAGCTACTGGGTCATGTTGTTTCTAAGAAATGGATCTCCATAGACCCAGAAAGGATTAAATCCATAGAACAAATCCCTTTACCCCATAATAAAAATGGCATGCAATCATTTATGGGGACAATAAATTTTGTGCGGAGGTTTGTACCAGATTTTGCTCAAATTGTCAAACCTTTGCAGCAAATGGTTAAACAAAGCGTACAATTCAATTGGACTGATGTGGAGAAGAATGCATTCAGTAAGATAAAAACATCTATTGCTCATGCACCATCACTCAAAAGTCTGAATTTTGAAAAAGATTTTATTCTGTACACTTTTGCATCCAATGATTCATTGGCAGTGGTGCTTACACAAAAGGAAGATGGGGGAGATGAGTAACCCATATCATTTATGAGCACTAGTATGCAGGGATCTGAATTGAATTATCTAGTAGTTGATAAACAAGCTTATGCAATTTTTAAAGCGGTAAAACAATTCAGGCCATATATACTTAAGAATCGCATTAAGGTAATAGTTCCACACCCAGCTGTAAGATGTCTTTTTGTATAAAAGGAGTTAGAATAAAGAAGAGGAAACTGGGTAACTTCCTTACAAGAATATGATCTTGAGTTCAAACCAACATCCATAGTAAAAGGACAAGGATTGTGTAAACTAATGACTGAAGGTCAAAACAATGAAGAAAATAGCTAGGATAATGAAGTTGAGTTACATATGGTGGATGTATGTCCTCTATTCATAGCTCCATATTCTTGGTACCAAGACCTATTTCATTGCCTTCAAGAAGGATATTTTCCAGAACATTGGAATTCCAAACAACGAAGAGAATTACATCTGAAATTAGCTTCATATTAGATAATTGAGGGAGTATTGTTCAAAAAGAATTATGATGGAGTTTTTCTCAGGTGCTTAGAACAAGAAGATGCAAAGAAGGTCATAATAGAATTGTATGATGGGCATGTTGGAGGTCATTTCTCTAGAGATACAACAACCCATAAGATTCTTAGAGCCATATATTACTGGCCTACACTGTTTAAGGATGCTCATGCTCATGTCAAAAAGTGTGATTCCTGTCAAAGAGGTGGTGGAAGACAAGCTAAAGCAGGAGGGCCTTTAAAACCAGTGATGATAACAAAACCATTCGAACAATGGGGAATTGATATTATTGGAGAAATAAACCCAAATTATTCCTTGCGACACAAGTATATTTTGACGGCAACTAACTACCTCACCAGATGGGTCAAGGCTATCCCATTACAAAAAGTAAATGAAGATGCAGTCATGGATTTCTTACAAGATCACATTATGACTAGGCTTGGGGTTCCAATTTACATGGTTTTTGATAATGCTACTTACTTTTCTTCTATTAGATTAAATACATTTGCTAATGAAATCCTGGAATCAAGTTGCATTGTTTTGCAAACTATTACCCAAAAGGAAATGGTTTGGCAGAATCTACAAACAAAAATTTGATTAGGATTTTAAAGAAAACCATAATACAAAATCAGAGAAGTTGGAATTTAGCGTTACCTAATGCTCTTTGGGTTGATAGAGTCACACCCATAAATTCCTTAGGTGTGTCACCATACACTCTTGTTAACGAAAAATAAGTTGTTCTTCTTCCCAACATTTTGTTACCATGTTCCATAATAGCTCAGGAATCTAGGGGTATCGACAATGAAATCCTATAGATCAGAATCTATAATCTTTTGAAGTAAGAAGAGTCTAGGTCCAAATCCAAAGAAATATTTAAGCATCAACAGGGAATAATGAAATGTTGGTTTGATAAGCATAAAGTTGGGAGCAAAGAATTCGAAGTAGGAGATCTGGTTCTTAAGTGGGATCATCCGCATGATGAAAAGGGAAAGCACACTAAGTTTCAATAGTTATGGGTAGGCCCTTTTCAAATTGCATCAAAGCTTGGCCCCTCAACTTACAAGTTGTGAGACTTACAGGGGTGGGAAGAGAACTTACCATTTAATGGTTTAGTTCTCAAACCTTATTTTTCTTGATTTTCATATTTTTGGTTGTCTTGTACATAAATAAACTGATTGATTTGTTTTATTTTTGAAGATTTTTGTTTTTTTTAATTAGGTTTTGATTGATTTAAGTGTTCAATAAAAAAACATGACCTTTTGTTGCATGGAGTCCATTAGAAGTCTGGGTTAACCAAAATCTTTGATTACAAGACTATGTACTATTAAATTCTTTTGAAAGAACTTCTTCTAGTTTAGCAGTTTTCCTAAATGGTTATGAACACATTGAAGTCCTATTTAATCCTTGTGAAATAACTTAGGATTAAAAGGTCTGCAATACTATTTCGAGGCTCCATTCATCTCACACTAAAAAAATGTCTTAGGGGGTGACAGCAAAAGACCCATGGAGAGGAAGTATGGTAAACAGTATATTATATTTAAATGATTCCATGCCATGAATTGAAAGCCAAAAGGAAAATAAGAGTCAAAATATCCTCGAAAAAGTAATATATATCAAAGCAAAGTACTGAACCATATTAGTACAAGATTGCTAAAGTTCATCTCTAGTCGTGAGCTGAAAAATAAATACATCTCTCACACAAAAGGACACTATGGATAGAGGAGCCTGAATTAAAATTTCAGAAAGAAGGCAATGCAGGAGGACTCAAAGGAGGACAAAAGGTCCAAAAGCACAAAAGTGAAAAATGGCATGGGAATGAGGAACAAACAAATATTTCTATTTACCATATGTTACAATCATGTGGTGTCTAAGCTGGAAGCTACCCAAAGACAGAGGTAAAAATGAAACTCATATTCTTGGCCTCAAAAGAGTTATCTAGAGTTTGAAATCTTGGTTCCCTGTTCCCTAAATTGGACTATCATCAATGATTAAAGTGCATACATTTTCCATTTGGGAAATCCAAATATCTTGAAGAATTCAGCATGTTGGTATTGTCAAAACAGTCTGTTGATCACAAAAGAAATTGTCTAGAGATCTGTGTTCACCAGGTAGTCGCCAATTGTTGCAGCTCCAACCATTTTTCCCAAATTTTTAAAATTTTGGACCCTCCTTTTGATTTGATTAAATTATATCTAGCCTAGGGTCGATTCGATTTTCTTAAAACTGTCTTATAAGTCTAGTTTTCTCTGCTTAAGAAATTGATCGTTTGAAGTCGAAAGCTTATTCAACTGTTTTTTTTTCACTGTTTCGGGAGTTGAATGATCTAATACTGCCGTTTGCCTAGCTGATACAAGAAAACTATTGAGTCTGTTGTTTTATTGTTTATGAGCTTCATATTTTATTTTATGATGACGTTTTATCGTTGTCAGGAGTCAGCTGATGAATAAGATGGGGCATTAGTCTTTTATGCTACCGACGTTTCGGAAGCCAGTTGATGAACATCCCGAGGGATAGTCTTCTTTATCCCCGATACATTGGAACCACAGATGCTTCTTTTTTCCTTTATTTTTTCTCAAACCTATTGTTTTAACTGTCAATGAATTTGTTTTGTTTTCTCTATTGGAATGGTCTATGAGTTTGAATCTGAGGAATTGTCCTCTACGCTGCCGAAGTTTCAGAAGGAAATTGATGAGTGTTCCGAGGGATAGTCTTTCCGCTCTCCGATACCGAATAACTTAAGCGTTCTAGGTTCCGATACCTTTTAAAAGAGTAAGTCGCAATTATATTTTTTATATCGCTGACACTATGGAAAAGTGTTGTGGTTTGAAGTTTTGATGCTTTAAAGGTTAACGATTCTGATATTCAATACATAATCATCACGATGATCGTGCTTTGCATTGCTGACACTGCTGAAATGTTTAGGTTTGAAGCTCTGACACTTAGCATTAAGAGTTTCCGATGCCGACGGACTTAATTGTATCGCGGGACCCATAGATGGTTTGTTGTCTACCGTTGTGGCTATCACTTGGACTATCCTTCCGGTGTTTAGAGATTTCAACTGTCGATAGGGTTTTCTCGCTGAATTTTTCCATCGAGGATTCTATATATATAAGGGGAGCATTATTTTATCCTTTATCCGTATTGAAACTTGCGTTTTTCTCTAGTCCTTGTCGATTGAACTATTTCATGTGCCCAGCTGTCCGAATTTGACTCATTAGCATGCTACTGTGGAGATTTTTGGGTTATCTCGTCGACTGCACTGCGTTTTTCCAGGTTGGCAATCCACGACCTTGTTGTTTGGTTTTTATTGATTGATTGAAACCATGGTTTTCCCTGCTTAGGTTTTTTTCATGGGATGGTTTATTTGTATAAATAATGTTTATCTCCGCTGTATACATGCATAATGTTTAGGGTAAAATAGTGAGTTGTGACATTTTTATTTGGCGGGGGGGGGGTTGAGCCTGCATGACTGATTGAGCCGTTTTGTATGCTTTACTCCTGTTCGAAAGATTAGGTGGCAGTGCAGACAAGAGTTACGCTGTCTACACCACCCATTCTTTGGTTGTTCATGGCCATTCGGGGGGGTTAAACTTTTGTATGCGTTTACCCTATTTTCATGTTTTGGTCGTGTTAGGGTTTTTTGCAATGAAGAGCACAATATAGGGTCTATTGTTTTGAGGATTAGCGGTAGTGACGATATGGTATTTGTTTTATCGGATGAGTTTGAATTAGTTCGAATGCGTCCTGGATTAAGATAAAGAGCTGTTTTCTCTCTGGGTTGTGAAATTTGTTACGGATAGTTGACTTAGAGGGTTCTAAGACACAACCTGCAGGATTTCCTTTTTTCCTTGTCGCTTTTCTTTTCATGCATTAATACTGTGTATAGTTTATTTTTCGGAATGCATATGGAAGAGGTAAATAGATTGATACAATTTTTGTTATCATTAAAACACTTGCTAAAATCTCAATAGGTCTAAGAACATGCTATGTTTATGACATGGTGATTGTTGCAAAGAAAATATGTCCAAAAGACAAAAGAAAAGGGCTCCTGATGTTGAAGGAGAATGAGAGGTTGAGATCATCATCAAGGTTGAATATATATATGAAGATACCAAAGCTACCACCGAGGTCGAACCAGATTATAAATGGGGAGAGATATATAGGATGATTGTAAATTCGAACGTATCTGATGCCGGATTCCAGGAGCTAACCATTTATGCAAACATGGAGTAATCGGATCTCATGAAAGTAGCCACAAGACTTGAGTTGTTCCCGTGTTCGGAGGTGATAAGCTGGATTCTGCACAGGGTAGATGTAACTGTGATGATTCTTGAAAATGCTGCTAAGAAGGGATATGCTGCATATAGCCTTGCATATGTCTCTATGGCATATCATTTGCCTCCTTCTCAGATTTACTTGACAGAAAGCTTATTGAAATAGATAGCTATGGATCTGGTAGAAAAAGTTAAAAGGATGATGATACTAGGGAAAAAATTTCGAACCAGGCCTTTAGGAGAGTATGAGACATCTACTCTCCGGACTCCCTATAGATTTATTGCACTAATGCTGAATAGGACTTTTGGTAGAGCTCATGGAAAAAGCTTCAAAATTGGATGGATACTGATTATCGTTTATGTGGCTACTCAAGGAACCATATTTAATTGGGAAAACATAGTGTCTAATAGCCTCTCAGCATGCATATCCTCAGCCTTGGGAGGGGTTTCATAGAAGAAATCAGAGTTCTACACGAGCTCCATCCTGATTGACTGTATACTAAGTACTCAGTATTTTCTAGCCTTGAGATGTAACTGGGATAGGGACAGGACCCCAGTGTACACAACATATAGGTTGTTTTGGTCCCATAAATACTATAGCTACTATAGAGAAATCTATGAACATTTGATCATGCCTTTGTACACCCTAATTTTCCTGACTTAATGCAACTGCATGTCCAAAGAAGCATTGAAGGTCATCGAGGAATATGGAGACTATTATTTGACTGAGGAAGGATTGTATATAAGAATGTGTGGGGGTTCCAGAGCACCTTCTATACTCCCTAAGTATAACAATGATTATGTACTTCACAAAGAGGCAGTTAGGCAAGTCTATATTGATCGTGTAGGAAATTTTATTTTTGAACATAAGAAGGTAGCCTATCCCGCAATACCTTTCTGGATTGGAAGCTATAAGTTTTCAAAGGTAAACCAGACTGCAGAGTTTGTTCAGGAGCTGGAGCATTTCCATTTTGGTGAAATGAACTTTCACAGGAATGACTCCTGAAATAAGGTGGCAGATCACTGCAAGGAGGAAAGCAGTCATTTTGAATATACCAACTTTTGGGACAAGGATGAGGAAACATTCAAGAGTTCAAAGAACATGAATGCCATAAAAAAGAGAATCAAGAAGAAAATATCTACTGTGGGTGGAAAGGGAAAAACTTTAGATAAAACTAAGACATTAGAAGGAGAAGAGGCCAAAAAGAGACAAGAAGATGCTAGAAGGCTAGCATAGGAGGTAGAGAGTTGGCTAAAGAATGAAGAAGAAGAAAGAAAGAGAGTTGCAGAGGAAGAAACAAGGAAGGAAGAGGAGGAGAGAAAGAGAAATGAAGAAGTAGAGATAAAGAAAAGACAGGAAGAAAGTGAAGGTATGAGATTAAAAGGATCTCAAAAGGATCAACAGACTACTGAGCAGGTAGATAAACAAGGGGACAGGATCACACAGATCAAGGACAAGAACAATATAATCCTGATCTTTAGGAACCTGCTACATCTTCTGGAAGCACACTAGGGAAAGCTTTGTTTTCTGGGATGAATTTGATCCCTTTCATGCCTAAAGAAGGGGAGGAGGTCCCTGAATTCAGTACTATTTTCTATGAGAAGGAGTAGAAAAGGATTGTAAAAAGAACTGATAAAAAGGTTGAAACAGGAGGACAATCAGGAAAGATGATAACTGATAAAACCTTGGTGCATGGAACAGATGCAGACCCAATATTGACAGCAAGAGCTGGGGTGGCGTTGACCCATGCAACTGAAGATAATATAGATAGGCTAATGACGGATCTCGAGTAGTCAAGAAAGAACACATCAGAATTAAAAGAAACACTAAAGAAGGAGAGGGATGAAGGTCATAAGTTGAAGAGGAAATATGAGGACATGATGAATGGAGTGATGAATTCAAGAACATAACTCCAGAATCTGCAAGCAAATAAGGAGGCTTTAGAAGTTTCTGCAGGGAAAATGGAAAAGAATGCCCAGAACAGCTGAGCAGAATTACAAAGGCTATAGCTAGAGCATGAAGGGTTGAAAACTGAGAAAAATGATCTTCAGGTGTCCTATGAAACTCTGAGTGTAGAGAAGGACTAGTTACAAAGAGAAAATGCTAAGTTAGAAACAGAGAAGGCCGCCACTAAGGAAAGAGAGAAGCAATATCAAATGCAGGTGGAAACCCTAGAAGAACGGAATACTTCATTGACAGCATCACTGAAAGATGCTATGGAACATAAGACAGACTTCCAGCATTTAAAAGAACATGTGCTAACTCAAAGGAGGAATATCCATCAATTACAAATGTGCATTGAGGAAGGAAGATGTAAAATTTTGCAAATAGATAACAGATTAGAAGAATTTTTGGACACTACTTCGTATTTTTTAGACAGATCTAAGATATTTTAGAGGTTCTAATAGGAAGGATGGTATGGACCAAAGAAAATAAGGAGTCTCCTACGGAGTTACTAGTTAAAGACTAGCACAGTTTGAAATAGGAATATGATTTATTGGAATTTGCAATTAATGTTGCAGAAGAATTCAAGAAAACTGTAAAGAAAACAAAGGGATCATGTGTCGAATACTACAGGAGGGTGCTTGCTACATACAATCGATGCTAGACGTCTACATAGAAAAGAGTGGACGCGATACTAGAACATGAATTGTTCATAGAACATCTACATAATAGATATTAGGAAGACGAGCAAGAGATCCAACAGGTAAAGGATCTAGATGAACATATTTTAAAGAATGCAGTGGCACATGCAGCTGTAAGTATACACCTCCCAGAGGATCAGCTACGGCTGAGTCCTACAAGAATAGAAGGGGTAAGCAATCAGGCAGCCAAATATGAGATAAATATCTGCTTTCTTGAACCCTTTGGATTTTAAGGTATAACAGCGGAGGCCCACGCATGGAAAAAGTTCATCAACGACCAAGCTGGCCCCTCTTCATAAAGTGTTTAAAAAATTTTGGATTTAAAATGTAATATATTGTATAAATTATGAGCACATACTACAAAACAAAATTTTGGAAGTGGAAGGTTGGGGAAGCCCAAAAGTCATTGAGGGGAAACCCAAGGGTTTTGATTTTTAAATAAATATAGGAGAGCTTAGATGTAGAAAGGACTTCTTTCCCAGGAAATTTTTGACAATATATTGTAAGAAGAACCATTTCCTTTTACAATAAAGAGTTACAAGTTTTTGCTGGAGAAATTTTGGTGGAATGTTTCAAATGTCTTACTATGGATCAGTTGAATGTGAACTATTTCATTTTCAGCTCATTTCCATTAACTGTGAGATCATTCTAACTCATTGAATTTTTGTTCATGTTATGAATGTACTCTAGTTTATTCTGTGAAATTTCCACTGTGAGTAATGAAGGTTGTAATTAACAATAAGCTATCTTGTTGTTCATATTTTTATTAATGTTCATGTGTTCTGAAATAAATAATAGTTATCTCTAATTTTTTACTAATACATGCACATAAATACATTAGTCATTGTTAATTGATAATTCTGCTCCCTAGGGATACGTTAGTTAGTTATAGTTAGTCTCTTGCGGTTTGTTATTTAGATGCGAGAGAGGTAAGAACCTATGCATCACATTGTGACCCTCCTCGTTATCTCTATTATTTTCATTTTTAGATAGGGACTTGCACATCATAACTTAAACACAAAAAAACTAAAAATATATACATGGTGGACCAGGCCATAACCGATAAATTTTTTTAATTTGTTACTTGACCTACGGCAGCCAGACCGTAAACCAGACAGATTCCCCATACCAAACAGTAATGGGCTTGTTGGGAACGTTTATTGGGGAGAATCCCTAACTGTTGTTACCTGCGATTTTCTAGGCCTCAATAGGTTGATAGTTCTATCCATACTGCGGTCCATAATACTGTCAATGACAAGCTCCATACGGTGTCCCATGGGATGTCCCATGAGAAGCTCCATAATTAGGGATATAGGGAATTCCTTGCAATGGACCGTGAGATGATCTAGAAACAGGAATATGACTTCCTGAGAGAACAAGAGGTGCTTGAATCTAAGATACTACCGTGCAAGCAGTCACAGTATGAACATGGCTAGTAGCGATATTCCATCCCGAAGGACCACATGAATGAGGGGGAGAAAGGGTAGTCAAAAATGCATTCGAAGGAGTAGGGTTTGAGGATGAAGGGACATGTGAAGGGATGTAAGTGGTGTTCCCTATGGTCACTCATCTCGATTCTGGTATTTGCATATGACTACTAACACTAGGTCTAGGACGGACAGGTGAGGTAGCTTCTACCACCGGGATGGAAGGTGCAATGTGACTAGTGCTCCCAAATCTCTCCACATGGAAAGGAATAGGAGTGCCCCTAGGTGTAGTGCTAGGTTCAAATTCTGACTTGGCATTATTTTCCAGATTGTGTGCAGGGATACCAGGCATGCCATAATGAATATGACTAGTGCTTGTGGGTTCATGATGATTCTCATCGCTTGGTAACCAATACCGTTGACCTGTGAATGAGGGATCATAACCAGAATGCAAAGGTACCTCTAGTGAAGGATCATATACAGGAGTAGGATCTTCATACCCAACCTCATGAGGAGGAGAGGAAATCATAGGAATCTCATCCTCGTGATCTCCCATGGTGTGTGAATCAAAGTGAGAAGTAGTCCGCCTCGACTATCTGTTTCTCTCTCCAAAAGGAGGAGGAGATGTGGAAGGCGAAATTCCCACTAAACGATGAGAACGATGAATCTCCATGCTCGAATAAAAAATGACTCAAAAAATGAAAAGACTCGATCTAATTACGCAAACCCTAGGAAAACTAGCGTGCACAGAGCATACACCTATAAAATGTAAATCCAAATCACAAGCAAACAAGGGTAGGATATGTGAGCTCCCGAATGAAGCAGGTATGTCTCGCCTAGGAGAGGCTTGAGACTCCCATACATAACAAGCGGAGGTTCATAACCAATTATAGTGGCCCTCATCTTCAATGCATATAGCGATTGTGCTGTCCGATCCCCACTTGACCAGGACACCTGTAGAATAACCTCTGCAAAGTACCCCCTTGATAACCTAGATAAGGAAACTAAGGTCACCTCAATATAATCAATGCTTAGGAGGAAATTCATAATCAGGATTGACTGTATGGGAAGTGTAGCAAAGCCCGAAACTCTCGAAAGAGCCCCTAGATATGAATACAATCCTGGAAATATCTTCGGTGCTACTTAGTTATGACCAGGGGTTATCCTGATCAATAACCACTCACACTGCCTCATGCTTAACTCCCTTGTAAGAGGAGGATCCTGAGAAACACTAATTATATAAAGGAATTTCACACTCTCACCTGAACAGACACATAAATATTTCCTTTAGTGGTCTTGGAGAATTTACTCACAATGAACTATTCTAAGGCCCTAAAACCTAATCTTGTTGGTGCACCCTATAAAATAAAAGAGTGTAATTGATTTTATTATGCGTTGATTTTAACTGGCTTATTACTCAAAACAGAAAATGGTCGTGCAACTAATGATGTTATGATGCAACAAGAAGTAAAATGCACACCTAACAATCAATGCAAATGCACTGTGTCGAATGAAAAATGGGGTATGCTACTACGTGAAGTGCGAAATTTTCCTTCAAATGAATATGCAATCATTCCTATATGAAAATCTGACGAATACTTCCCAAGCAAACCTAATGCAAGTACCATGCAAAATGCAAAATGCAACAATGCATAATGATGAAAAAAGCAAATGTTTTTGTATTTTTTGAATTAAAATGAGATAATAAAGCAAAAGTATGACTCTACAACCCCCAGACTCTGCAAGCACTATCAGACAACACCCAATCAAAGTACTAAGGTAAAAGATACCTAATGCAATAATCCCAATACTAAAAATAGAAAATGAAATGGCAAGAACATTCTCAAAAAATTCAAGCTAAAAAGCATCTCTGGTCAGAAACAAAGGTGTATACAGACTCCAAAAGCATCCAAGAAGACTCAACAATTATCCAAACTCACCCAGCAACACTTAATCTTCCCTAAAAAGGAAAAAATCAGGGCATACGCAACTGTGTGCAGAAAACCCACATATATATGCAGATATCCCAGTAAAAACCATGTGTACACACGACTATGAAGACAAAACTCACGTACAGGAAGAAAAAGAGATAAAAAAGAAGGTAAACAGATAAGCTGAGACAAAATTTACTCCTATCAGACACTACTAGGAAAACATGCCGTCGGACCCGACTTAGAAACAGAGAAATCAGATCAATTAAAGAACATTATGCCGATAAAACCCCCAAAGGAAATGACTAGGAACTCCCCATTATGGTCGCTAGTTCTGTTACGGAGAAAACTTCCTATGGCTTTGGGTGCCACAACAAATAGAGTAACCACAGAAATCAATCCTTTCCCATATCCAAGAGAAATAAAACATCTAACACTAAAGGATCTTGAAACATACCTTATTCCGGATGGTTGATGTAGATCCCCATTGAGCTTTTCCACTCTCGCTTGTATTACTAATTTTCTCTCTCAACAATCAGCAAAAAAGACAAGCATGCTATATAATGGTGTTAGACACACTCTAGCATATATAACTGTAGAAGGAGCAAAGTCGACATAAGTCGACTTGAACGAAGACCGACTTAGTCAGCCGACTAAGTCGATGGGCCGACTAAGTCGGTCGGCTGACTAACTAGAAAGATTAGTTGGCTAACTAACAGTTGTGTCGGTTCATCAAACTGACAGGTAGTTATTTTTGTAACTGTTTGTAACTTGTATATATTAGGCTGTTGAGCCAACAAAAGAACTCAGTTCAGTTCTGTGCCTTGTATGAACTCATTACATTAATATAATCTATTTTCCTATCTGTTCTTGTGTCTTGTATCTAATTTATAGTTATGTTTTAGTATGTATTATTGGTAACCTTATGTGATCTGTGAGATTACAACATTGGTTCCGTTGCCGGTAGTACATGTCTAAGATATATTCTCACATATGATACCAGAGCAAGAGATCAAGGACTAGTGGGACCGTAAAGTTGCGAACTACTTGCAAAATTACGCCAGACGAAACAGGTTAACAGTCACTGAAGCTAGAGCCATATTTTTCAGAGAGACACATGAAAAATTCGTCAAGTCTGTGCCATAACTGTTGAAGCAGCTTCTAGATGAGAAGACTGGACGCAAATAAAGAACAACAGTTGCTAGATAAACTGTTCCGAGGAGGACGCACAAATATGTTGGAGTGGTTTGAGAAAATCGCTGACAACTTCTGTGAGGAACAAGCAGTTGAAGACCGAACATCGGTAGAAACTGTCAAAGCGAAATTCTACACAGATTTCACCGAACAATTATTGTGCTCCGTGCTGACCTTGTTGTTCAAATTCTTGATAGAGAACGGAGTAGGCCACATCGTCAAACCCAGACCACCACTGTGTGAAGAACCACCAAACACCAACTGGGAGGAGAAGCAGAGGAAGTGGGAGAAATTTATTACAGAAAGGGAGTGGGAATACTTCTCGAGCAAGTGATTCGAACTATTCGGGCTTTCTAAAAAGTGTCGGGTAGGTTGTGGGGGGGTAGCTAGTCTTGTGTCGGAGATAGAGTATAGTGGATCCTAGTCGACCTCAGGAGGATAGATGTCACCAGTGATGAAAAGTCGACCGTAGAAGAATTGAAGCGAATAGTACTGTATGGAAGTATGTCGGACATTCAGAAACAAGAAAGGGACGAGAGATAGCAGAGAAGGGAAGCAAGACGCGAAAGAGCTGATGGGCCACGTAGAGAACAAAACCCTAGGGAGACTGACCGTGAAGAGAATCCGCCAGAGTCGGGTCATGACCGACAGGAAGAGGGCTTCAAACAAGAGGTGTCCCCTACAGAGGAAGAAGTATGGATAGAGCAGCCAGAAGCTCTCCAATTAACAACTCCCGGTGAAGGAACGGCCCTTTTCCCACTAAATCCACATACCAAAATACATATTATTGTCGAAGATGACCTTTGACTAAGAGCTGGTGACTATAGTATCTGGAGTCTACTAGGCGACAATACGTACATCGGATGAAATCTTGTCATACGCCGACCGTTCAAAGGGAACTGGGTGACGATTCAAGCGGCACCCTCCCTCCAAAGTATCCACTTGCTCTTACCGACACAGGAAGGAGCACCCCCCCCGCTAAGTACAGCTTTTGAAGGAATTGAACATGCAGACCTGCGCACACAAAGTTTCAATGGACCATCGATAGTAGAAATCCACAACAACCCACTGTACGTCGAAGACGAATCGACCACCGATGAAGGTACCAGTTCTGTCAACCAAAATTCCGCACGAGCGACTTCATCAACAATCCCACCACTTTCCCCACCACCCACACCTCCGACCCCACCAACTTCTGAGAGCAGTGAAAGTGACTCAGACATGGGTCACGGAACCGCTCACATTCCTCTCTACGAGGGGGATGAAGACCCCAGATTACATTGGTTCGTCTGTGAGTCCACCTGGGATGCAAACCAGGTGAAGGATGAATACCGACAGATGGCTCAGTTTGCAGGAGCCTTACGGAAAAGGGCCCTGACCTGGTACATGACCTTTTCAGAAAGGCAACCCAGAGCATCGAAAGCTGATATTAAAGCACAGTTCTTATCCTTTTTCAAGACCCTAGACGCTAAGCACCTGGCCGCCAAAAATCTCAAGACAACGCAGTAAAAGCCAGGGGAAACCGTCCGCGACTACGAAAAACGCTGGAAGGACCTATTGAGTCAATTAGATTATGTTATTGATGAGTAATTACTAATTCAATGGTTCCTTGTAGGCTTATCGCAAAAAGTTTGCTAACACATCAGTTTGGAAACATTCAAGACATATGAAGATGCGCTGACCAAAGCTCTGCAGGTGGAAATGGACGAAGACATACCTGCCTATCCGACGGACCATAGGATAGAAGAACAGTTGGAGAGTGTGCAGAAGTCCTTGAAAGAACTGTCCCTCAAAAATCAAGAAATCTGGTGTACTAAATGTTCGACGACCGGACACTCGAAAGACAATTGTCAACATGAATACAGCCAACAAGACGTCCAATTTGTGCAAACTAAAGTCTTTTGCAATATTTTACAGGAGGCCGGAGACCATTCAATGAAAGAATGTCTGTTTAACATGAAGAACGCAAAAGCTTCCTGGTGTGCCATCCGTGAGACAAAAAGTCACAATACGGTCGACTGTCAATTAAACCTGAAAAATAGATAGAACTATCAGGCAGTCTACCAGATGAATGCAGTGGTGTAGAGCAATGAGCAAAATAATACCAATGACCAGAACGGGAAACGCTACGAAGGCCAATGATATGAGCGCTGGTACGACAATCGACGACAAGGGTTTGGAGGAAGAGGTCGATTCGTTGGAAATCGCGACATACGACCACGTCGATCTACCCAGTGCTTCATTTGCTATAAAGAAGGACACAGATGTGAGACTGTCCGTACAAGGACAGAACTGACCTTAAATTCTGTACACATTGTGGGGTAGGCGATCACTCTTTGGAGGATTGTCCTACCATGTTAGAAAAAATCAATAATAAGAAAAATGTTAATGTCTTGTCTTGTGTACAAAAGCATGATATATTAACTACTAAAAATCTGCATATTGTCACTCGCCAAGGCACAAAAACAGGGCCTGATAACCCCCAAATTAGTAAAATTAAAAACACAAATGGTTATCCGGATCCTCTGAAGGAAAAAAAAACTTATCAAGAAGCCACACACATATTTCAAGACATTGCACATCAAGAAGACATTATTACCAGTCAACTTAGCACGACACAACAATTAACTCATCTCATTAAAACAGACAAATCCGTAGCCCAGTTCATTGATTTATTACACAAAATAAAAAGCACTAACTTTGGAAAACAAACTAAGAACATTTGTAGCCTAAATCAAAAAGACAAAAACGATGTCAACCCGCTTGTCGACCTGGAAATTGAGGGTTATCACGTTCGACAAGTGGTGCTCGATTTCAGGTCTCAGATAAATATCATGACCAGGGATACATGGGAAAAAATGGGCCGACCTCAACTCTATGAGTCAGGAATTTATCTAAAACTCGCCGACCAAGGCCTCATTGAACCCATTGGGGTTTAGAAAGATGTCGACACAACCATCAAAGGAATCTCGACTAAGGTTGATTTTTAAATCATCGACCCAAAATAAGGATCTAGCTCCTTCCCAACGCTAGTTGGTCGACCTTGGGGACGAAAGATGAAAGCCTCCATATCCTTAGACAAATAACGAATTAAGTTAAAAGGAAATGTTCAAAAAGTCATTGTACCCATTATTCCTTCCCAAGGAGCACCTTGGACCGAACCGATTGATGAGGAAGTCAATGTCAGACAACTTTACCAGATCCATAACAATACAGACTATACCGAGCCAAACATCTATGGGGAGCTTCACTTAGGTAACCAAGACTCCATTGGTTATAACTCAGATGCTGAATTATATGATTGGGAAATGGAAAATTATGAAACACAAGCAAGAGGGTGCTGGACTATACAAAAAGTACAGAAAAAACCCACCCGACAGTGCTTCATTGTATCAATTATCCCCAAAGTCTTTGAAAACAAAATCAGGGAACGACCTACATTGCAGCCAACCAACTTACATAATACCCAACTGCCTAGGTATAAGGAAAGAGAATCCCCAATAATGCATCTTGAACAAGTATCTAAAAATATTGGAGAACATGGCAGACTTCAAAGCTTAGTGGAAACATTTACAGGTCAAGCAGCTAGATGGTGGAACACTCATCAGACAAAATTGCATACCTGGACAACTGCTTCAACTTTCTTTGTTGAACGATTTGGTGGGAAAAATTTAACCTAGGACACTCAAATCCCTATCTTTGTCCAAGGCCAAGACCCAGAAGCACACATCCTCCTTTGTGAAAAGGAGTGGAGACGGCTTGGACACAAAGATGAGCGAGCCTGGCCACATTTGTTCCCTTCAACCCTAGTCGACTTGCCTACTAAATGGTATAAGATGGAGGAAGATAGAGGAGAAACCTTCTTTTGGCATGAACTTAAAGAAAATTTTATTAAGGACTTCTAGTTCATACCTCAAAACGAAAAATTAGCTGAGACAACACACCAAATCAAACAGTTTCTTCAGCCGACAGAATCAAAACCCATCCAAGACCATCGACAAATGAGGGACTGTAACAAGATACAAGCTGAATCAAAATCATAGTCGACACGTTTACACTTAGAAAATGAGCACATAGAAGGTAAGATCTTTATATGGAAGCCCGACCACATTGAAACAACCAAACCGCTCTACTCAATCCTCAAAGTCAAGACCACCAACAAACCAGACCTAGATAGAATGACTGCTGCCGATTTTCCGGCTACATTCTCACAGTTTAAAGAAGGAACTCGGCTGATCAATGAAGCTAAAGCACTAGAGTGGCGGGATTCCAAAGTGACAACTAAGGAGGTCGACATTTCAAACGACGACCGTCCAAAAATAGCTAAGATTGGGGACTACTAGAATGAACACCAAACCACCAAAATCATAAACTTACTTAAATAATTCCAAGATGTCTTTGCAAGGGACTACAAAGACTTACAAGGGTTAGTACAAGAAATGGGAGAAATGAAAATAGATACTAAACCTGATGTCCGACTTGTCAAGAAACGACCTTACAAACTAGCTCATAAGTATAAGGAGATAGTTAAGAAGGAAATAGACAACATGTTAGCAGCAGGGATCATTTACCCTATCGACCAGTCGGAATGGGAAAGTCCCATGGTCGTACAACCCAAGAAACATGACCCGACCAGGTTAAGAATTTGTGTCGACTTTAGGGAGCTCAACAAAGTCACACTCACAGATCCATTCCCCACCCCCTATGCTGATGAAATCCTGAATGAAGTTGCAGGCCATGAATGTTATTCATTTACAGATGGATTTTCAGGATATAATCAAGTACCCATAGCAAAAGAGGATCAAAAGAAAACAACATTTGTATGTGAATTTGGGTCCTTTGCCTACAGAGTTATGCCTTTTGGGTTGAAGAATGCCCCTGCAGTATTCTCATGAATTGTTGTCAAAAAATTCCAAGAGTATATCTATAAGACCATGGCAGTATACTTCGACGACTGGACCATATATTCCACCCTAAAGGATCACTGCACATGGCTCCGACCTATGCTGGAGAGATGTCGACAGATACAACTCTCCCTAAATATTAAGAAATGTACTTTTATGACACCCATAGGCATTCTCTTAGGGAATATTGTCTGCAAAGACGGTATAAAGGTTGACTTTGCAAAAATAAAAATCATCCTCGACCTAAAACCCCCAATAAACCCCAAACAGGTCCAGGTGTTATTGGGCCATACAGGATACTATAGGAAATTCATCAGACACTATTAAGATATGACTTACCCTCTGGAGGAACTGCTAAAGGAAGATCAGGAGTTTACATGGACAGAAGAATGCCAAATATCCTTCGACAAATTGAAAAGAAAACTGGTCGAAGCTCCCATACTTAAATTTCCAAACTGGTCGACTAAATTTCATGTGCATATTGATGCATCAGGCATTGCAATTGGACCCATCCTTACTCAACTAGGGGATGATGGGATGGATTACCCTATCGTATACAGGAGTCGAAAATTAAATAAAGCTGAAAGGAACTACTCGACCACTGAACGAGAAGCCCTAGGTATGGTCTTTGCTCTCCAAAAGTATTGACATTACCTACTGGCCAACCCTTTCATATTTTATATTGACCATCAAGCTTTGAAGTACCTTGTTAATAAACCCCTTCATCATGGAAGAATCTGTCGATGGTTACTTCTTTTTCAAGAATTTGAGTTTGAAGTAGTGGTCCGACCATGAAAGCTAAATGTTGGACCCAACCACCTATCACGTATCGACACAGGGGAGGAACCGACCAGAATCGACGACGACTTGCCGGATGCACATCTATTTCGCATAGAAGTAGTACCCGAAGAACTAGAATAAATAGCTCAGTTCTTAGAGACAGGTCAGGCACATGAAGGTCTGAACACCAAGAAGAAACAAATCTTAGCTATGAAGGCTGCACCCTACAGCCTCATCAATGGATTTTTGTACAAAATGGGGTTAGACGACATTCTCATACGTTGTGTACTCGACCATGAGAGAGAACAAATCATGCATGAAGCACACTATGGACCTGCAGGAGGACATTTTCAAGCGGATACAATTGCAAGAAAAATCCAACAGTTGGGCTTATGGTGGCCGACCATCCACAAGGATTGCAAAAACTTTGTTAGTCGATGCAATAGATGCCAACGACTTGGTCGACCTCTGCCGAGCACAGAAATTCCCTTGATATCTGTAAACCCTAGTCTCACATTCGAAATTTGGGCTATAGACTTCATCGGACCTTTTCCTATCCCAGCCAAATGATCAGGTGCAAGATATATTATCACGACAGTGGAATATGTCACCAAATGGGCAGAAGCTGAACCCGTCGATACCTGTTCAAGTGAGGTAGCTGCTAAATTTATCTATGAAAACATTATCACTAGATTTGGATGCCCACTCACATTGATTAGCGACCAAGGATCACACTTTATCAACAAAACCATAAAAAATCTGACCGACCAGTTTCACATCGACCACCGACGAAGCATTGCATATCATCCTCAGTCGAACGATGCGATTGAAGCTTTTAACAAAACACTAACCAAAGGGTTAACCAAAATATGCAACACCAACAAAGACGACTAGGATGAGAAAATCCCTGCGGTTCTCTAGGCATATAGGATAGCATATAAGCGGTCGACCGATCAAACCCCCTTTTGACTAGTCTACGGGCAGGAAGCAGTCATCCCCCTACATTTCCGACAGCAGACACCTATTATTGCACAAATACTACATGTCAATGTCGAACAGGCAAGAAAGGACCGACTATTTCAACTCAGTAAGCTAGAAGAACATAGAATCATGGCTATTCAGCATCAGGAAATTCACAAACAACAATAGAAATTCTGGCACAACCGTAACATCAAAAATAAAAACCTCTCGGTCGGCGACCTTTCTTTACTTTATAATAGTCGATTCAAGGGAAAACCCAAGAAATTACACCCAGAATGGATGGGACCCTACGTTATCGAACAAATACATCCCAACGGTTCAGTTCGACTAAAAACGTTACAGGGCCTAGTATTCCGGAAGCTCATTAATGAAGCCCGACTCAAACGTTACAGAAAATGAAAAAAAAAAATTAAATAACAACCTTAACCATCAATCAAAACCCATAAAAATCTAGAAAAATTCCAAAACAAAATAATACATCTGACACAACCAGCCATGACAGCAACTCACTACTTCGACAACCGACATCACCACCATCGATCATCTTCATTGACCAGTCAGGCCGATCATTTTCACCAATGACACCGACCATCGACTTCGAAAGTCCCATCATGCATTGATGGCCTTGAGCACCGAAACAGATCCTCCATTAAGTCACACTCGAGTATTTCAGTTGAATTGTCAAGTTCGCCATTAATATGCCCATTTCGACACTCAACCCCAACCACGCCTATAAATAATGGACCGTCGAAGGTTCATTCACCACACCCATTTCCCTCAGAGCACCCGCAATCTCAGTTGACCAAAGCATAAGAACCCTATCAAAACCCCTACCAGTCCGACACAATGGCACCCAAACTAACCAGAGCTGCGGCTAAGGCAAAGGACCTGCAAGCAGAGGACACCCCCTTGCTCAACCGCTTAAAGAACATAAAAAACGCAAAGGTCCAGGAGGGCCCATTCCCGAAACTCTGGAAAGAGATCCAAGAGTGGGCCTATGTCGACAACCGAATGACCTAGGCCACTGAGAAAATTCGGAAGAGCGAAATTTTCAACTATCCTAACGCACCACTGATGGCAAGCTTCGGTGGGACGAAGGAAGCAGCTGTTAAATTCATTATCAGTCGCTACCATAATGGCCGATTCTACTTTGACCAGCCGATTGATATCACCGAGGATGTTATCTCCAAGCTTATGGGTCTGTCCATCCAAGGCAGCCCTCTACCTATTGGGATCAAATACGGGTTAGTCCAAGAACTTACGGGCTCACCGTTGGGAAAGAATTCCAAGGGAATGATGATCGGCCAGATTGCAACAAGGACGCCACAAATCGTGGCTAAAATCATAGCAATCACCCTTACTTTGGTAGGTCGGGGCAGTGACCTTAAACTGGAGATGTTGGAAGCAGTCGACACAATCGTGACTAACGGTTGGATCTACTGATGGGGAGATTATGTTGCCGACATGATCAAAACCATCTGCGAACGCTGCCAGGAGATGAGAGGTATGATCAAGTTCCCCTCTCTCATTCTCTAGATTTTCATGTACCATATTTTTCCGGAAGGTAGTCCAGTCTTCCGGGAGCCGACCAAGTTCCAAATGCATCGCTTTAAACCCTTTTCACAAAAAGGAACCCTGCATGAGCTGGCACAGGGGAAAGTCTTCCTGGAAAATTGGTTCCAGTAGTTAAAGGTTCGCATGACGAGGTGGAGGGTGCCCCAGAACATTCGACGAAACCTCCCTGTTGAGTCTCATATCCAGTTAGAACTTGATCATACAATAGTATGGTACATGCGAGGTCAGGAACCCAAAGCACAGGACCTCGACTACTATCCAACGGTCGAGCAGATTTTCCGAGAGTTGACCAGACAAGCGCAGACAAAGATACCAATTCCAGAGGCTTCCAAACAGGTCAACTTCTCCATCATAGAGCCACTCACTGACTAGGAAAAAGAAGAGGACTACGAGCTAAACTTATACATCAGCACATTTGTGTCGGAGGACACCCCGACCGTGCCCACTAGTCGGGTACACATCACTGTCAAAGCTCCGACTGCAAAAGTAGTTGGACCCTAGCCGACAGAACAACAACAACCAACAGTAGCACCACAGCAACAGACAACCCCTCTGGCTCCAGCAACCGTCGACCCCACTCAAGTACAGACAGGTTAAGTTGAAGGCAACGACCCAGAATATGCTTTATCTAAAAGCATCATCAAGAAGCTGGCTAAGGAGATAGCTGTCGCAAGGAAAAAAATCAAATCCCAAAAACTAAAACAAGGTAGGGGTAAGCGCAAGCTTATTCTGGCTGACTCGTCCGACGATGAGGAGGAACTAGCAGCTGCGGCCGTCGACATTGTCGAGGATGCCTGTGTAAATAAAGTGTCAGTCAAAGTTTAGTTTCAACGGTACCTGGACACAGGAGCTCCGAAGGGTCGGCCAAAGAAAGCAAAATCGGCGCAGACACCTGAAAATGTGGTCGACCTTATGTCGACCCCTCCCCCCCCATCCCTGAAAACCATAGTCGAGGAACAAGCACAAGTACAGCAGGCAGATAGTTCCCCTGAGGAATATCAATGCGCTATCCTGGAGGCACTCAGAGCCAGATTCGACTAGGACGCGGAGCTTAAAGCTTTCTTCGTGACACTTCCTGCACTGTTTAAGTCGGGCCAGAAAATACAAACAAAATATCCTCTCTATGCAAGAAAAAATCCATATGCAACTGTTATGACGACATTCACCCGCGACCAACAAGGTGACGTAATAGGAACATCAATGTCTGTCACCGAGCCAATCGAGACTGACGCCCAGGACGACCTACCCACTACACCTTCGGAAGCAGGTATTTCTTTCGACCAAAGTTCACAACACACTCTAGCCAACCCTTCGACCCCTGTCCATACCCCTACTCCGTCCCGAACACCACCATCATCACAACCTCCTTCACCACCACCACCACCCCCAAAATCCCCACCATCGGAAGTACAGCCAAACCCATCACAGCCACCATTCTCTTCACAACCAGAAGTGGTCATACCACCTCCTCAAACAGAAACACCCCTGACCTCCATACCACCTCCTCAAAAAGAAACACAGCCGACTTCTATACCACTTAACCAACCAGAAAAACCCTCAGCCTCCATTCCATCAACCACAGACCCAACCTCAACGGCTGCAGATACCCAAGAGCAACAGCCTGACAAACAGAAGAAAAAGAAAGAGCAGCCTAGAACATCCGGTCTCCGGATTAGCCTAAGGGATGTAAGTTCCTTGGATGACACAGAGGTCAGCCAACTCCCTAAAACTATGGCCAAAGAGTCAAAGAAAAGGACAGATTAGAAAAATAAAGAGCTTGTAGCCAAAAATGCAGAAGAAGTCGAGTTCCTCGGCAGATGTAGAGCTCTAGTCCAGATCGTGATACCAGGCCCTATCGAATTCGACACAGACCGACCACTTGAAAGAGCATATCGGCTCTTCGAGACGATGGTATCGACCGTCCAGACTTGGCTGCAAGAGACTAAGGAAGGACAAAAGGAGGAGACTGTTCGACTGCTCCTGGCCCAACACACTGAATTCTCGGAAGCATACAAAGTTCTCCAGGATCATATGGAAGAATCAGTTGTCATTGAGGAAGTATTACGAGACTGGCCTAATCACTATGGGCAGGTCTATCAACAGACAAGGCAGGCGTGACAGGGCATTCAGGCTTTGGAAGGCCAGAAGTCGACAGAGGTAGAACTGCGTCAGACCATTGAAGAACAAATTGTGATGGAGACCAACAAACTGCAGAAGCTGGAACGAGAGGCACATCAGTGGGTTCAATAGGCCCTTCCCAACTTAGAGAAAATTGACATCATCTTCCCACAGATGAAACGACTCATCAATGCTGTAGAAGAGCAAAACCAACTGTTGGGTCCCAACATGAAAAATATAGCAGAAATGCCCACGATTGAAAAGATGTCGATCCTTTCAAGTCTCACTACCTTAATGATCGATATCCAGAAGGAATTACAGAGTTGGAACGACTTTCAGCATCATCTTGCCATCACAGCTCCAGCTATCATCGAAGTCTGCATCCAGAGAAGACCGACCATCCGTCTGCACAGTCCACAGTAAGAGCAAGTCTGAATGGTTCGACAAAAGTTCATTTTTGTACCTCCCTGTTTCTTCGGGACGAAGAAACGTTTTGTTTGTGGGGGAGATGTAGAAGGACCAAAGTCAACATAAGTCGACTTGAATGAAGACCGACTTAGTCAGCCGACTAAGTCGATGGGCCGACTAACTAGAGAGATTAGTCGGCTAACTAACAATCGTGTCGGTTCACCGAGCCGACAGGTAGTTATTTTTGTAACTGTTTGTAACTTGTATATATTAGGCTGTTGAGCCAAGCAAAGAACTCAGTTCAGTTCTGTGCCTTGTATGAACTCATTACATTAATATAATATGTTTTCCTATCTGTTCTTGTCTCTTGTATCTGATTTATAGTTATGTTTTAGTATGTATTATTGGTAACCTTATGTGATCTGTGAGATTACAACAATAACCAATAACATATAAGCATTTAAAAACATCCATGGATTCAATATTCATTTAAATACACATTATTGGACAGGAAAAGATATTTCTATTAATATAAATCAGAGATTACAATAGTGAAAACCTCTGTCGGCATGTCTGCAAAATGGAGAAACTGAATCCTCCACCTGGGCCTCCACCACTTCAATCCTCCATCTCTTGATAGAAATATTACAAGAAAAGGCAAGATTGGGAAGAACACAAAGTTCTCCAAGGGACAAAGGGATGCAGATCAAGTATAAGCTCTAGCAACAATGGACTATAGTTTTCTTGCTCTTCAATTCCTCTCCTTTCAAAGTATCCAAAGGGTTCCTTATATAGTGCTTCAATGGGGTAATGGAAGGTCAAATCCGAGCGATATCAAGGCATATGGAAGGCCAAGATACAACTGACTCAGATCCACATGAAGGAAAACTCCAAAACTATTTGGCCTTTTGCACACATCCTGATGTATGTGGGTTTGAGGGTCATATCTGTGTATATACGCAAGAATAGGTTTAAAAGTCTGGTATGACAAATAATGCATGTTTTTAGGGATGATCTTGGAAACATCAAATGTACAAAAATGGTCCATGGGGTACAAAGAGTTTGCAGAGGGACATGGAAGGCCATAAATCTGTGATCCACCATGTGTGGTAAAATCAGTTGTAACACTACTCCCATGCAGCCATGCAAGACTGGCACTAATTAAACTGAAAGACATTTAACTAAATGTAATTGGAGGTTAAGTTAGCATAACTACCTACCTACCATAACCAACTGATGGAGGCTACTGGTGGCACTCGTAGTGGCTCCTAAAATGTAGGGAATGGCACCAAATGGCACACCAAGTTCAACCGATGGAATCAATATCATGGTGGTACCAAACTCTAGAAAATGACTCCTAAGTTAGGAAAAATGATCTAATAAACTATATATGGATAAGGGAGGATTATATAATCCTAACAAAAAGTTGGCATGTGTTGGAGCAGATGGAGCATCAGTAATGCAAGGACAAAGGAATGGCCTTTGTGCTAGAGTGCAACTCTCGGCTTCACCATATATGCTTAGTATTCATTGTATGGATCATAAGATGTATTCTTGCATTTAAAATAGTGAGAAACTTTTCATTGGTTTCAAAGGTTGAATATCTTGTACGTGAGGTTCATGCATACTTTTGTCAAAGTCCCAAACAATTTTTAGAGTTTAAACTTTTTTCTGATGGTGTTACAAATGGAAAAAAACTATTAAAAGATGTTGATACAAGATGGATGTCATTGAAGGGACCGGCTGAAAGACTACTCAATGGATATGCATCATTGGTAGGGGTAAGGTATGAACATCTCTCAAGTGTAGAAAAATATCAAAATATTCTCTTTCTACTAACTGATATAGAGACATTATTAACATTGGATGGAATTATTCATATGCTTCATGAAATGAATAACCTTGTGAAGATGGATATATGTACCCTTGTTGGTGATCACTATATGTGAATTTGAGGTTGTGTTTTAGGTAAAAATAGATTCTACATTGTACTTTTTTGTTATAACATTGATGATTTGAGCTACATTACTGTCATGTGGTTTATTTTAATATTGATGTTTTGATATTTATCTCTTACATTGTCTCTTTCTTCTATGTGATAGGAAATGATGCTAGAATTTGAGAAAGCTAGGACTAGGAGCTATCTCTTTACATATATAGTGTCCTAACGTTAAAGGATAAATAACTAATTTGACAACAATTTCTCTAAGCAAGAATGGGATCATTCAAGTACATGAAACCATGTTGCTATTTAGCATGAATATCTTGACAAATTTTTATGGTTTTTTTATTGCTTTTGTTTGAAGCATTTTGTCGATTTTTGAAGTTTGTGTGTATTTTGGTTAAATATTGTGTTAGTCCCTTGAATGCTTCTAGTTCTCAGTTGATGCTTGATTTAACACTTTGTTGTAGCTTGAATCAAGATTGGTTTTAGTCGATTTCCATTGATTCGGGGTTTGAGAAAATATATTTTTATTAACCTTTTAGTTGCATGGATTAATTGTCTTCACTTTTTCGATTCTTTTATGTTGATTGCATATTTTCTTTGTAAATCCTTATCTTTATTCAAAAAAATAAATGAGCTCTACATAGCTAAGTGAAGAGAAAAATGGTCTATGAACTAGGTTCCTATGAATTGATTGTAGGATACCTATTAGCATGAGACCAACATTCATATAATGAAATAATCAATTGAAATAATTAGAATGCATATTTGTATTAGCTTCCATGACCACAATTGGATAGTGGAGGCCAAGATAGAGCATAATGTCTGATACTATCAATTTATTAGTTTATCAAGATTCAGGTCCCCACATGTTCGCTGGACCATTAAGGGATGAGATAACAAGTGGAGTCCGCACTTTCCCTGAATCTATTCAGTGTAGTTGTGTTTCATCGACACCTTCCAATTGTCACTCGTGATTCTATGGGTTTTGTTGTTGATGATGTGATTCATGTTATTTGAATAATTTTTTTGTTCCTCTATTTTTGAAGTATGTTGAAAAGTATTTATGGTAGCAAGATCACGATATGTCAATTTTAGGTTTCATTTAAGGTAAAAATAGATTCTATATTTTGTGTTTTTTGCTGTAACATTTATGATTGTCAATTTGGACTGCATTTTGTTAATGTTAGTTATTTAAGATCGATGTTTTAATATTTAACTATTACATTGTCTTTCTTTTTTGTGACAAGAAATGAAGTTGTAATTTGACGAAGCCGGGGCCTATCTTTTCACATAGATAGTGTCCTAGTATTAAAGGATAAATAATTAATTTAACAAGACTTCCCCTAAGCAAGAATGGGCTCATTCTAGTACATGAAACTGTGTTAATGTCTATATTTGTACCTTGGAAAATTTCTATGGTTTGCTTACTTTTTATGTTTGTAGTATTTTGTCGATTGTGGAAGTTTGGGTTTATTTTGGTTAAAGATTGTGTTAGTCCCTTGAATGCATTATGATTATAGTTCTTATTTGATGTTTTACTTAAACCTTTGTAGTAGATTCATTGGTTTCATTTGTTTTCCTTTGATTCAATGGTTTGAGGAAAGATGTTTTTATTTCTTACCCGGTTGATGCATTTCTTTATTTTCTTTTCTCTTCCATATTTTGTTGTACTCCTTCTTAGCCATATATGGGACACTTCTTTTAATTGAGGGAATTATTGACTTCCTGCATGTTTGGTCACCCAAATGTCGCATTTCAATCCTATTTTCTCTTCATTATTCGTCACATTCATCCCTATTCATCACTCCATAAACCATTCATTAATACCATTTTCATGAATAAATATGGGTTTACCTTATTATTTTCCAATTCATTTATTTTTAAGTATTTTGAGAGAATTTGTGATTAAATATTAGAAAATTGACATATTTTCATTATATCTCAAAGTTGGATGAGTTTTATGACGTTTTCACGCATATTTGAAGATTTTCACAAAGTCAAAAATCACCACCTAGCCTCAAATTCGAATTTCATCTTCAAGCTTTGAAGATTTGAAGAATATTTGGGATAATTATTCAAGTATATTCAAAGGAGAAGATCATGGAGATAGAATACCTTATCCAAGATATTATGGAGGATTTGAAAGGATAGGATGAGAGAAAAGTGGATATGTAATTATGAGTTGTTTATATTCTTATTCAAAGCATTCATGTATAAATAAGAGGGTTCTCTCCTCATTTGTGGAGGAGGGATTTCTCTTTAGCAATAGAGAAATAGAGAAACTTTTTGTATTTTTGAGATTATGGATTTGATCTCTTGTAATAGAATTGTTGTTTCAGAATAGAAATTTGGATTTCTCCATAATATATTTCTTATTTTGAATTTTTTATTATTTTTCATTTGTCACATGCTTTCATAGATTAGTTTGCTCATTTTTATTTCTTTCTTAATTAAGTTTACTTTCAATATGCTTTCATGTGCTTTCGTAAACAAGTTTACTTTCATGCTTTCTTGAATTTACTTTATGCCATTTTGTTCTTCCTCAGATAAAGATTAAACGAAATTAGTATAATTATTTCATTTCAAGCATTATAATAAGTTAGATGTACTCTAATATTGCATATATTTTTCTTACACCTCTAAGTTTACGAACTCTTGGATTGATAATTTATGTCGAAATTAATATGATATATTTCGGTCGACTTTTTGGCGCTGTTGCCGGGGAGTTGCTAAAAGGGGGTTGGAGTTTAAGTAGGTAGATAGGTTAAACAACAAGGGGGAGGGGAAACGATAAGACACAAGGATGAATTCACTACGGAATTTGCATGGTGCAACAGCCTGATGCATCCACTTTAGTGGGTCACTCCAAAGCCTTGTTGTTCCCTTTCCATGCAAATAAATTTCCTATTCACAAGCGTGATTTACTTTTCATGAAAGAGTGTTTATTTTCTGCAATGTGTTCTTTCATTTTTCAAAAATGCGAGGTTAATTTTATGCAAGTGTGCCTTTATTTAGTTTATTATTTTTCATTTACATTTTGTGGTGTGAGTTTGGATTTCTCTCATTTTTCGCTAACTTTGATTTCATACAATTTTGTATTGTTTTGTACCATTTTGATTTTGTAGCATTAAATTTTGTTATGAGTAAGATGATTCTACGATGAGTATAAGTCTAGATCAAATCACTCAGATCCTAGAAAAAGCTGGGATCTCGTCTTCGCAAGAAGAAGAGATCTTGATGATAGCTAAAAATGTAATCACTCCTCCTAAAGCAAACAAAGAAGAATCGTCATTTGAAGAATCATGCATATCAGATGAGGAACAATTATGTGAGTAGGAAATCGAGAAGGATGAAGAAGGGATTTCAGGTGATCAAAACCATGAAGTAAATCATGTTTATAAAAGCTTCATCGATCAATGGTTTCAAGCAAGTATCGGGTTAGTTCGAATTTTTCCTCTTTACTTTGTTAAATCACATTGTCAACAGTTATTTTTTAACATTTTTGTAGATTCTAGATTTCAATTTGTGAAATTAAATATAAATATCTTATTGTTTCTTTTGCAAGTATGGTTTCACTAGAAATTTCACTATACCTAGATGATTGTAATTTTCATTTAGATTAGGTCGGTTTTAATTTTAACCATGAATAAGTGTACAGAATTTAAATTCACAAAGTAGGATGCTTAATTTTTTTTCAAAAATAATGACAAAAAAAACAAGAAATAACATAAAACATAACTTTTTTTCTTTTTTGTACATTCCAAATTTCCACTTATTCCAGTATTCCACGCCAAACCTACAAACATAAAATAAAACAACACACAAAATTAAAATAAAAAAAAAAACAAAAAAACCTAACAAAACACTTTTCCCAAACCCTAGTTGCCTGTACATGTATCATTTGACCTTCCACGCTAAACCTGCAATCAAAACAGCACTTTTCTCTTTCCTGTCTCGTCTGCAAACGAACCAATATCATTTTCATGAACACTAATTTTCGGTAATAACACCACAAACCATCTGATGTCATTGTGTTTCTTTTTCCATTCCTGTGCCTATGCCCGGGTCTGCTAGTTTGCTGATTTGGATGTAAAAACTGTGTCACTGTACCTCTTATTGGTTTCATCAAAACCTTTTTCACCAAAACTCTAATCAAATATAAAACAAATGATGTTGGAGTAGGCAGGAACTAGTACCATAAAGGATTCTTCGAATACTACTCTAGCTCGATCCTCTTTGTAACCTAGAATTCAAGAGACTCTTTTTCCACAAAAATTAGGTTGTCGTTTTGGAGTTGTCAAAGTTCAAATTCAATTTGAGCTGTTATTTTTGGAGTACTTAAGTTATATGTTCAAATACTATGATTTAATCTGAGTTATTCCATATATTTTTGGTGTGCATCGAAGTAGAACATATTGAATTGGAGTCACACCAATCTAAGAAACCAGACAAAAACTTACAATATATTTCACAGATCAATTTTACTCAGAAATGACATGAAACAGTGCAATTAGGAGTTGCAACTATATATTTGCTTATGATTAACATAAGTAGTCATACAATGGAATAAAGAGCCATGCAATTCGAATCCCAGATAGGTCATTCGAATTCATTTCATGAGAGTGGCTTACTTGTTAGTTAAACACCACTCGACACATCAGTTAACCACTTAACTCAACCTTAATTGAATCTAAATGACTCAGAGGCAGTTTATACCGAGTTTAACTGAATAGAACTCAACTTCATTCCAACAAGTTGGTGAGGGTGCATATTTGACTTCAGTTAGGTGAGATGAACTGAAATACACTGAACTGAGTTACCAAAAGTAGGAGGAGGCACCTTTAATCACTCCAGTTAACTGCAATTTACCAAAAATAGGAAAACTAATGAGGGAGACACCTTTAAAACTTCATTTTAAATGAAAGGTAGGTGAAACAACCTTCAGTTAACTGATTGGGGCACATATGTCATGTAGATCAACCTTGATTTTCTCCTAGATTGAAGGAGGAGGCTCAGTTAGTCTCCTGATTGAAGGAGAAGACTCAATTAGGCTCCCTAATTGAAGGAGGATGATCTAGTTGATAATGCAGTCACATGTTCAAGTCAATAAATTAGGATAAATGGTAAATTAGGCCAAATAATACAAATAATGATGTGTGGTTAGATAATGCTCCAACACCCCCCCTTAAGCTAAACTCACATGGAGGAGTAAAAAAAACAGGGCCCCAGAAACAAAGGCCATAGTCGACCCTTTACAAATAAATATAAAAGATTAAAAACTGTTTCTTAATCAACCAAGTAAATAGGGTAAAAAATTATGGGAAAAAACCCCCCTCAAGATAAGCAGCGAATAAGGAAGTTTTGAGTAAAACTTTGTGAAATGTTTGCTACAGTTTGCAACACTATGCAACAATAAATGCAGTATCTTGGTTATTTTGTGCAACAACGTCTTGAGATGTTCATGTGAACTTTTTAATCCAAACTAAATTATTATGTCTAGAGGAATATTCCTCTTTAGAAGAATACGAAGGTGCTGAACTGAATTAGAAATATAGACAGCTGTAAGATGAAAACTGGACCCATGTAGAGCAACTAAAATCAAATGATGAGAGAGAAAAAGTGCTTCAGAATTCGAACCATGTGAGGAACACCCAAGAAAATGATATATTTCATCCTTGAACATCAAACCATGTGAGGTAATATCAGCTCCAATTTTTAGGAGCAAGTGTCTACGCAAATTCAGAATTTTTCCATCTTTACTAGTTCTGTGAGGAGACGAGCATGTGATAAAATACAAAGGTAGAGAAGCCCTGGGACTGTGGAGGAGAGCGAATGCTTGAGATCCATAATCTGATATAGCTTCATAAATAACCAATGATTCACAAAATATAATATCAGCAAACTCATAAGAGGAAACTAACATTAAATCCCTAGCAACAAGTTTGAAGAAGACTTGCGGTACTTGATTTGTCACACCAAAATTGATGAGACCAGCTAAAGCATGACTAAAGGCTCTTGGAAATTAAAACTTAAACCAAATAAAATCAGATCAGATCCAAATAAGATCATATAATATCGAAATAATTTCATATCAGATCCAAAAGTGTGCTCCACTGATATGGTAGATGCACAATTTTCTCCTTCTTCAAAATTCTGAGTATTGGTGCATGCAATCCTGTAGGAGTTTGATGGAAGATATAGATCAATAAGAGTGAATGGATCACTCCTATAATATGATATTATTTTCAAAACATCCAAATTATTACTTGTCTTCACACCAATAGCAACATTATAGGGAGAGAAATCGAATTTTCTTCATTTTCTTAAGCAATCACTAACAAAGTTTGCACATAATTTAAAAGAGAATCACTCGAGAATGTTTGCATAGAATGGAAGGAGATTTTTTCTTCAATAACAGAGATTCATATGTCTTCTTTTGGATCATCCACATGAGAATATGATATATCATATATCTCATAAACTTCCGAAACAATAAGAGGAGGAGTCACTCCAAGGAGACTTTCTTCAATTCGAATTGATTGTGTGGAAGATCCTGCTTCTTCTTTGTCTTGAACAACTTCATTGGAGAGAGTAGAGGTCGAGAATTTTGAATAAATAACTCTTGTGGTTCTGGGTTTTCTCTCCAAATTTCTATAATGATCCTCATTGTGCTTTCCAAAGGTTCTATCCAATTCTATCCATAGTTTCTTTGGATATTCAACAGAATAAATAAGGTAGCGCAAGCTTGGAGAAAAGGCTCCACATATTGTTCCAAAAGATCTATCACCATCATTTAGCCATTCATTCTAATATTCATAAGAATATTTACCAATCCCAATATTTACCTCATAGATATCTTGTCTCTTTAGAGATCAAATCATCTTAAACTTCCATTCTGAACATCTTGTGGATGGAGTAAGAAGAGGAACTGGTAATATCGAATCCATATCAAGTTGTACCTGCAAAGACACAAAACAAACAAAATAAGGTTGTAAAAACTGCACTTTTGGAGTTTTATTCACACCTGGCTTAGCCAATCAAGCAAGCTTGATCAACAATGTTAGTTTTTCCATGAATTATATGGTAAAATCTTCGCTTTTGGTGCAGTGCTAGAATGTTTTTTTATAGAATTTTTCTCAAATTTCTTCATAGATCTAGCAAGAAACCTGTAGATTAATTTCCTTGTATTTCCATGGCTATGATACCATATAAAATAGGACTCACATCCATATAAGAAACAATACACAAACTTACAATATATTTCATAGATCAATTTTACTCAGAAATGACATGAAACGGTGCAATTAGGAGTTGCGCGTGTATATTTGTTTATCATTAACATAAGTAGTAATACAACACAATACAATGGCATAAAGAGACATGCACTTTGAATCCCATAGAGGTCATTCGAATTGAATACATGAGAGTGGATTACTTGTTAGTTAAACACCACTCGACACATCAGTTAACCACTTAACTCAACCTTAATTGACACTAACTGTCTCGGAGGCAGTTTAGACTAAGTCTAACTGAATAGAACTCAACTACATGGCAACAAGTAGGTGAGGGTGCCTATTTGACTTCAGTTAGGTGAGATAACTAAAATGCACTCAATTGAGTCACCAAAAGTAGGTGGAGGCACCTTTAATCACTCCAATTAACTGCAATTTACCAAAAATAGGCAAACTAATGAGGGAGGCACCTTTAAAAATTTAGTTTAACTGAAAGGTAGGCGAAACAACCTTTTGTTAACTGATTAGGGTGCATATGTCATGCAGATTAACCCAAATTTTCTCCTATATTGAAGGATGAGGCTCAGTTAGTCTCCCCGATTGAAGGAGAAGACATCGTTAGGCTCCCTGATTGAGGAAGGATGATCCAGTTGATGATGCAGTCACATATTCGAGTCAAGAGCTTAGGATAATGGTAAATTAGGCCAAATAAGACAAATAATGATGTGTGGTTGGATAATGACTCCAACATAATAGCTAACAGAAACAATGCGTAGAGTGTCTTTCTCTCGCTTGTGCTGTGTCTAAGTTATTTTAGTTAAGTTGCCACTATATTTTCAAAGATCTAGAACGAGTCAAAAAATCAAGTTGTTGTTTGGAAAATCCCATTTTTATGTAACAAGGATCTCGATTCTCTCATTGTAGTGAATGTGGAAGGTAGATCAATGAGTTCTTAAGATAAACAAATAATTAAGTAAACCAAGATCTATGTGATAATATCACTGAGATATCACCACATCCTTTGGGTTCGGAATACTTGTTGATTCACAGCCAAGAATGTGAGGTAGGTAGACACGGTTTCACAAATATCGATGTATATAATATAATTTTAGAAACAATCTTCGGTTTGTTACATCCCAAGCATGATTATCTGAGATTCTCTTTGGGGCAATTTCTACTGTTGCATATCCTTTTGTTTTTGCAATCAGCATTTTCTTGATTTTTCAAAATGCAACCCCATTTTCCAAAACTCTCACTTGTGTTTTATTTGTTGTATCCACCCACTGGCCTTGAGGATCCTAGATGAGTGGATTTACTTGTGTAACCAAAGAAGATGGCGTAGTTGTGACTACTGCTCCTCCATTTCTTTGGTGAGGTGGAATGTAAGGTATCACAATTAATGTGCATAGAAATACACAAACCCTTGAAAACCTATGCAGTAAAATCTCCCATGCCATGCCACTCGTAGAGATCTCTTTTGCACCTTCACTCTGTCCTCCTGACTTCGAAAAGGATATTTTCCTTCATATCTCAGCCTCACCATTTGCATTGGTCGGGGTCTTCATCCAGGAAGGAGAGGGATATTGTATCACTCGTGAATAAGTCAAATGGGTTGGTTAGAAACCATGGCAGATTATGTAATAAGGGGTGGAGATATTTTGGAACATTTAGCTCAAACAAAAACTAAGTTATCAACCACAGACGCTTTTAGAGATCGTGATAGTTCTGACATTGCAATTCTGCTTCAGTTGCTTGGTTCAACACATAGCAGCAACAAAAAAGGATATTATTTTTCGTCGGCTTTCAAGGGAATTCCGTTACATAGATAAAATTGCAAACTATATTTGGAAAGCACCTTACTATTCAAGGTGCGGGTTTGCCAGCTCGCTCTGCAAAGAAAAAAAGAACAAATGATCTCTGATGTTCAGAAGCATGTTTGGCCTGCATTTGAAGAAGGAGAAAGTGAAGCCCATTATCCACACGTCACTTCCCTTGCGCAAGGAAAACTTTGAACCACACGCTCTATCACAAAAAGACAGAGAACCAATGCAAAGAAGCGTAATTTTTTTCGGGGGAAGGATTCTCGAGCTCTGTTTTTCCAAGAGAAGGGGTACACCCTTTATCTCTGGTTCAGGAAAATATGCACATGTCGCATTCACATTCTTTACAACGTGAAGATTTAAGAAGTCAACCTACATTTAGAGGAGGTGCCTATAGTGACCCGTTAATTAGGAATAATTTCCGGTCCAAGGAAGTCTGAACTCTTATCAAATGCCGAAGCACGCTGGGTTATTTCCATGAGTTGTTGTGCAAATTATGGAGGTATGTTGTGTAAATACACTTTTTCTTTCCTGGGAAAGAGTTGCGTGAGGTGCCTCTGACCACTACCATTCAAAAGGGAAGAATACCACCAGCTATTTTTGGTATTGAAAAAATAATGTGACAGACCCGGAGCTAAACCCAAAAGCACCTTCTTCAGGTCTTGATGACTACCCACATCTTGATGACTACAAAGAAACCTTCATATTTTAAGTTGATGAATCAAATGCACCATGACAATGTGTCTGGAACGTACCATGATTTTGGGAACCACACTGAGAAGGTTTGATTGAAATGCAAATAAATTCAAGATGAAAGATGTAGACATACAAAATACGAAAATTCTACTTACTTATTTTCTCAAATTGATATTTTTGCTGATATTTTCTTTGCAAAGTACGTATTTTGAAAACCTTGTGTATATATTTTTTTTCCGGTTGGTTGTCTGTTTCAGGTTTGCAAACTTTATATGTGGATGTTCGAAATTCTATCATTACGCGTGAAAATGTACATGAAATATATTGAGATTTGTTTTTTGATGAGTCTGCATTCTGTTTATTTTTGCGTGGCAGCTACTTTCTGACTTGATTGATAAAAATTACTTCTATATTTTATATGGATCCATTTTTCACAGCAAAAACTTTGAACATGTGCATACCACAAGAGACAATGCTACTAGAATCTTTGAAAAGGATATCACATACACTGATACTAATGCTATCTAATAGATTGTAATCTTTGTCTTAGTAAACAGGTTAGTCGATATTACTGAGTCAGTTGAAATTGTCACTCATCAAGCATGTTTGCACTATAGAAGATATTTTTTTATACGACTTTTCAAGCTGTGGCATAAGATTTTTTTGTCACCAAATGAATGATGTTTAGAAATGGAGGTTGGTCTTTCATAATCCACATGCGCATACAATGCTATATTTTGCATTATTAAGGACAGTTGTTCATTTAAGGCTAGACCATCTTCCATTCTGGACCTAAATTTTGATTTAGTTTGATCGTATGTTTATTTTAATAGAATCTGCATTATTATTTTTCTTTAGAAATTAATATGTATATATAATAATTGAAAAAAACAACAACAAAAACAATCAATAAACTTAAAAAAATAAAAACATTAGTTTGCTAAACAAACACAAAAATTAATATTTTTAGGTAAATAAATAAAAGCCCTAAAAATAAAAAATAAAAATAAACTTTTAATCTTCTCAAAACAAAAAACTTCATGCTTTGATACGTGTTTTGTGCTAACTTGTTTTTATGAGTCATTCAAGAATAGGTTTTGATGAAGATGATTGCTTAAGATGAATTCTTGCTTTCAGGTATAAATTGCATTTAATTCATTTTGTTTTACTTGGTTTGTTAAACATATATTTTCCTGTATTTTCAATGCTCTCACAAGTTTGTTGCAGAAAAAATGCTAACCTTTTACAGGTTCAAAGACAATCAAATTGCATGCAGAAGTGATTTCAAGAATCACATAAACTTTTCAGAAAAAAATGTTCCATTAAAACTTGAAGGAGTTAAGTTTCCATTGTATATGTCACGTCATTTGTTGCCATAAAGAAACATTTCAGAAACCATTTGTGTCATGACATGATCATTTACCGTTCCTCTTCCAAAGCTTCCCAATCAATCATGCTGAAGTAAGTGAAGGTATGATGTTTCCTAATCTTTAACCATGTAATTCCTTAAATGCTAGAAAATGAATGAATTTGGAAAATTCTCTCACCATGTTACATTACCTTATTCATTTTCATAAACTTAACACATCTTCAGTTGGGGGGGGATATATTCATTACCATTTGATTCCATTTTACACATGCCATCATCTCATGTACCATTGACCAACACTTCTCTTCCAAAATACACTTTATTTGATTCATTTTTGGCATGATTCATAGGATGACGAAAATGTTTTCTAATGTACATTGATAGCTTCTCATTTCTAGTGTATGTGTACTTTCATATCTTCTGTAGTGCATCCATAAAAACGAATGAATGTTGTTAACACAAGAACCAACAATTGTCATATTCATGGTTGTCACACATGAACCAACCATAAGAAAACAAGTAAAATAAATGAATGTTGTTAACACAAGAACCAACATTTTACATATTCATGGTTGTCACACAAGAACCAACCATAAGTAAATTCAGCTGCTACTTATGTATTTCACATCATGGAATAATTTATTATTAAAAAAATTATCATGCAAAGCCAAAGTTAAGAAGCCAAAAAGTTTATACACAGTTACATGAGAAAATGCAATGAGTTTAGTTGGGGGGAGATGTTTGGTCACCCAAATGTTACATTTTCATCATATTTTCCCTTCAATATTCCTCACATTCATCCCTATTCATCACTCCATAAACCATTCATTAATACTATTTTCATGAATAAATATGGGTTTACCTTTTACTTTCCAATTCATTTATTTTTAAGTATTTTGAGAGAATTTGTGATTAAATAATAGAAAATTGACATATTTTCATTATATCTCAAAGTTGGATGAGTTTTATGATGCTTTCAGGCATATTTGAATATTTTAACAAAGTAAAAAATCACCACCTAGCCTCAAATTCGAATTTCATTTTCAAGCTTTGAAGATTTGAAGAATATTTGGGACAATTATTCAAGCATATTCAAAGGAGAAGATCATGGAGATAGAATATATTATCCAAGCTATTATGGAGGATTTGAAGGGATAGGTTGAGAGAAAAGTGGATATGTAATTATGAGTTTTTTATCTTCTTATTCAATGCATTCATGTATAAATAAGAGGGTTCTCTCCACATTTGGGGAGGAGGCCTTTTTCTTTAGCAATAGAGAAATAGAGAAACATTTTGTCTTTTTGAGAGTATGGATTTGATCTCTTGTAATAGAATTGATGTTTTAGAATAAAAATTTGTATTTCTCCATAGTAGATTTCTTATTTTGAATTTTTTATCATTTGTCATTTGTCACATGCTTTCATAGATTAGTTTGCTCATTTTTATTTCTTTCTTAATTAAGTTTACATTCAATATGATTTCATGTGCTTTCATAAACATGTTTACTTTCATTCTTTCTTGAATTTACCTTATACCATTTTTTTCTTCCTTAGATAAAGATTCGATGACAATAGTACTATAATTATCCCATTTCAAGCATTAACATAAGTTAAATATACTCTAATCCTGCATATATTCTGCTTACACCTCTAAGTCTATGAACTCCCGGATTGATAATTTATGTCAAAATTACTATCATATATTTTGCTCAACACTGCAGTCTTGAGATTTGTGATAAAATACATCACAACTGTAGCATTTTACAGTGTAACAAAATCTTCCAATATGTCCAGCATGATTGCATCTCCAACATCTTAACAAGTTCTTGGAATTTCCAAGACGTAATCTTGCATAGAATGTGTATTCCAAAGCTTTGTGTTAGTCCCTTGAATGCTTCTAGTTCTCATTTGATGCTTGATTTAACCCTTTGTTGTAGCTTGAATCAAGATTGGTTTTATTCAATTTCCATTGATTCATGTTTTGAGAAAAAATGTTTTTATTAACTTTTAGTTGCATGAATTAATTGTCTTCACTTTTTCGATTATTTTATGCTGATTGTATATTTTCTTTGTAAATACTTATCGTTATTCAAAAAAATAAATGAGCTCTACATAGCTAAGAGAAGAGAAAAATGGTCTATGCACTAGGCTCCTATGCATTGATCATAGGATAGTTACTAACATGAGACCAACATTCATCTAATGCAATAATCAATTGACATAATTACAATGCATAATTGTATTAGCCTCCACGACCTCAATTGGCCAGTGGAGACCAATATAGAGCATATTGCCTGATTCTATTAGTTTATTGGTTTGTTAAGATTCATGTCCCCACATGTCTGCTAAACGATTAAGGGATGAGATAATAAGTGGAGTCCCCACTTGCTTTGAATCAAGTCAGTGCAGTTGTGTTTCATTGACACCTTCCTTGTGAGTTTACATGTTCTCTTGTTGATGATGTGATTCATGTTATTTGACTAATTTTGTTGTTTCTCTATTTTTACAATTTTTTATAAATCAATGAAAGATTCGCCAGTTTTTACAATTTTTTTTATAATGAAGTGAAATATTCGCCAATATTTTACAATATCTTATAACTTAGTGAAAGAATTGTCAATAGTTTACAACATTATATAATAAAATAAAATATTTTCCAGGATTTTACAACATTATATAATACAAATAAAGATTCACCAATTTATATATATATATATATACATATTACATTATTGATAAAATCGCATTCAAATTTTCCTATATATCGGAGAGATTCACCCATTTTTTATACGTATAAATCTAGGGGGGGTTCTTAAAATCATCCATAGTGTCAGTGGTGTCAGTGCCATTCTTTTCCTTCATGCAAGGTGCGTCACCGACACACTTTCTTTTTAGACAAGGTTCCCCACCAACACAATTTTCCTTTAGTCAGGGTGCGTTAGCAGGTCACTAACACTCTTTTCCTTCTCGCAGGGTGTATCAACACTCCAAGAGAGAAGAAAAATAAAAAATACACCCAATTCCTCGATGTGCTATGGATTTGATCACAACCTCCGTGTTTTTGTGTGTTTTCCACTATGTGAAAAGGCTTACCCAAGAAAAAAGGAATGGATCAGGCCTAAAGAAAATAAGCAAAAGATGGTGGAACACACAATGGGAATATTGATTTCCTGCTCATTATTAGACTAAAGTATTTATAGGATTACATCACAACAATACCATGGGCGAATACTATGGGCCAGGAAATACTATCGATCACTAATCAAGATAAGGTGACCAAATCAACTACTCAACTAACTGAGTAATTAATTTTGCATTTGACGAGTGAGATTACTTTTCTTAACAAAAGTTATCAATGAACTTCATGAACATAATTTGACGCCACACATCTCGAGGGGTAGAATTATTAGCAATCCTGTTTTTGAAAAAGGATTCTCAAGAGGATTTTTCCATGGGATGCAAAGGAGGGATTTTGTGGAGAGGGAATGGTACTTGTCTTAAGAAAAACATCACCAAATCCAACTTAAAATCGTGGTTGGGAGAGGCATAAACACCTAGGATGAATTTATGGCATGTTGGGGCCTTTTGTGGTATGCCTTGAAAAGAGGAATATTCCGGATCAATATATTTGGTGACTCAAAGGTTACAATTAATTAGGCCAATGGCCATTTTTAGATGCACAACCTTCTAGAAAAATGGCTCAACATGATCAAATCCATGATGACAAAATTTTCAGAAATCTCTTTTACTCATATTTAAAAAGATCAATAGGCAAGATGATCACCTCTCCAAGGTGGTGATCAGCCCATTCGATGGGATTATTTTCTTCAAAGAATTTATGTCTAATGTGTTGACCGACTCAGACACATGTCATGTTTTTTTTTATAATAGAGGGACCCACAAGCTTTTACTAATCCACATTTTGATGTGTAAATGTGGTTTGGCTTTTACTTTTACATCATATATGAGAATGGATTTTTTTTGGCATCTGATGTATTTAGGTATCTTGACCTTTGTGGACAATCTAATAGCCCGAAGATTTGGAACATCTTGGTTTCTTTTCTATGCCCGATAATTTATGTACTCAAGATCATTATATGTAACTTTGATTTCTAATCAAATACTCAGTTACATATTTTTTTTCATTTCGGAAAAGAAAATATTGAGCTTCTCAATGGTTGTTTTCATTGCCATGTACTCATCGCTTTTCTTTACAATTGTTTTTCCTAACTTAAAAAGCGAGGAATAGATTTGTAATTTTCTATTCTTAAATTGTGAAAACATATTTCTACATTTTTCCAACATTAAGATAATTCCAATAAAAAATATGCTGAATAACCCTTCAACTATACAAATGTTTTCCTCCTCTGAAAATTAAAACATACATATTAATTATTGTGAAAACCGAATTAACATTACCTTTGATCCAGCATAACCAATCCCAACCTTACTATGTCGATTATGAACTTCCTGAAATCAGTAGTTAGGAGTTTTTAATGATAAAAATCAGTCTCAATAGATCATTAGCTCTAATACAAATAATCATTAAAAAATACTCAAGACTAGGTGCAAGGAGTAGACCGTGATTGACTAGTTTTGCTCAAAACAATATTGGATTCTTGTCAACTGAATTCAAACTTAGGTTATGGATATGAAATTTTTATTACATGTATGAAAATTATATCAGAGTTTCATTACATTAGCATGCATTCACAATTTTACAAGGAGGTTGGACAATCTAAAATTTCCTTTCCAGAAAGCACTGGGACCTTTTATGTTTTGAACATAAACAAGGCTGAAGTCTACTCCAAGGACCTTGAGAACCCAACAATATGAAAAATAGATCCTTGATATTGAAATGGGTTGAAACCATAAGTTTAGGAATCGTTTATCATATTTTAGGAGGCAAATTCTAGCTAGGATCACTCAGAGACAACTCAACTAGTCTAAATTCATGAAATTCCAAACAACCTAAAATACTATGGAATTTGTGATATTAGACATGTAAGATGATAATTAGGGTATTAAATAACTCAAATAAAATAAATAATTCAAATTTATTATGCAGAAGTTCATTTATTGAGAATTTATTGAAGTTTGATCAATTTCTATGCAAATCTAGGAAGGGTCTTGAAATCAACTGCAGAAAGACCAACTCCTTTATTGATGAAAATTAAGAAGTGAAATAAATAGTTCATTATAATACATAAGCTCATATGGGAAACCCCTAGGATTCATTTTTACATCATATTATTGACTGCTACAGCGAAGAACGAATACTATTAAGAAACAAGAAGAAGAATAGGAAGATTCGATATGTGGCTTGAAGTATCTTCATTTGAGATTTGAACTTGATTTCTGAATTCTTTAAAACCTTCAATAAAATTCAGAGACAATGTATTAATTTCATACTCCTCATGGTATAAGCATGGGGCACATCTCCCAGCTTGGACTAGGGGCACATCTCCCAAGTCTAAAGTAGCACAATGCGCTCAGATCAATTCACAAACTGAGAAAATATGTGATAGTGATGTCCTATACTTATAATATACACCTATTTGGATTCAAGGTCGAATTTAATCTTCATGTGGTCAACTTTGCTCAACCAATGGTCCCTCATGAGTGGATAGAAATTTGTCTTGGTTTCCAAGATTTTTTTTTCTTTATGCCTTTATTGCTTTATCCTTGTTTATTGCTTTATTATGATTTTATTATTTATTATTATTTTATACTTTTGAACTTCATTATCTTGCTTTCCTTGCTTTATCCTTCCTTTATGCTTTATCCTATTTTTTTTATTTTACCCCGCTTTTCTACTTTATACTGAAGTTCCTGTTTTCCTGCTTTGTGCCAACTTTCTTTTTTTTATTTTATTTCCTTTATATTTTCAATTTTGGATTATTTTTTGTTTCTTTCCTCTTTTCCAACTACCTTGTAGTCAAACCTTATATCCTAATGTGTCCGACTTGGCCCATTTTCCTTATTATTTTAATTAAGATAAAATTTATTTATGGAAAATAATTTATCTAATAGTTCATCTTCAACTTTAGGATATAATAAATTCTCCTATTAATTAATTGCCTTATTTCAAAATCTAATCCGAAGCAATTAATGGAATTTATTCTTAAACAATAGGGACTAATTGGCTAATGGAATTATCCATATGTCACCATAATAGTTACATGACAGTTCTCCCCTCTCAAAACTTGCTTGTCCTCAAGAAATGAAAAATATGAATGATGAAACATTTGGACTCTTTTCCACCAAATTCTCTAAGACTCTACATACACCATTTGAACTTAATCTCCTTCATAAATAAATCATTTGGAAATATTTCATGTTTCATCCTTCACGATAAACTCATGAATGACCTTTCTTTCGAAATGATCCATCGGTAATTGTGTTGCAATGTTTTGATTGAACTTGGAACAAAACATGTAAAATGGCCAAGCTCTTCTTGAAGGACTTAAGATGGGGATAATCATGTTTTTAATAATTATATGTGCTTTAAAAAAGGGTCGATACAATGATATATACTTAACACAACTACCATGCACCAAAAGATGAGTGAAAATAAACAATTCAAGACTTAAACAATTGTTCTTTACCCATTTCTACTCTTGAAGTGATAGAGAAAGTAGATGGAAACTATGATCCAATTCACATTGTTGATATAGGATGCAACCATTTGCATCATTCATGTATCCCCATGTATCTATAAGCACAATGATGGAGAGAAACCAAGCATGGATGACATTAAACAAGTTCCCAATACTTCCCTCATTCCTTTGAAATATCCCAAAGTTTCCATCCCATGGTAAAAATATTTTACTTGGGAATCCATATATGTTATGAGTTTAAATTAATCTCCACATGGTGAATCACCCTTACCATGCTCAATAATAGGAACAAAATGCAATATCACTGTCCTTCCAACTTCATGTTCAATAAATTGATATTCAATGATTGCTCTACCCAAACTCATGTCATAGCTTTCAACCCAAAGGTGCACTTCTTTCAACATCCTACCATGAACCATAATATAATAAAATAGAATCAACACAAGATTACCAAAGTGCTTGACATATCATCTACTCATATAAGATGGTGAAGTCACAAGTGCACTAACCAAACCAACTCTCATGTATAGAAATCCAGAATGGTTACAATTGAAACAAGGAGAGTTTTTTCGGCAAAAACTTTTCTTTAAAGAGAATTTGATTATGATAGCCAAAATAAAGGTAATTTTTGGGAGAAGAATTAACCTTATTCATATATTTCCTTTTTAGAGGTGTTTCTATCCCACATACCGCTACATGAATCTTCCAGCTGAAATAGTCGAAAACAAAAATGATACCAAGGTCCCAAAAAAATCTCAAATTAAGGAAGTGTCTCCTACTCCCTCCTATACACTGCTTGGTGTCTCCACCAAAAGACTCCTAAAAACTTCCAACCCACCAAGAAGGAGAGTATTGAGTCTATCCACCATATGATTTTCCATGTAGGAAATCAAATCATTTCTCCTCATGGATGAACTTGTGGAAATAAAGGGTATCTCGTCCTCCTGGATCCCATTGGATATGTTGCATTTTCCCAAACACACATACCATTAGGAACACCATGTCACTCCCTATAATTTTTGTATCCCGTTGTTTATGCATCTCTTAATAAAACATAATTTTCATTAGATCCAAAAATGTTTGGATCTCACCTTGGGCCAATTTTCTTCTTGCATGCACTACTTTTCTCAATATGCCTTGAGTGCAAGCTAAATTTCTCTTGCATGTTGATTTGAAATATGCCATGTGGTTGCACCTCCAATATTCATGTGCATGCGCATGAGAGGTATCTAGTGGCTGCAAAATATATCTATGCTTCTGCTCACATGGTAAGATAATATCAGTAAAACAAAAGTAATTATCATAGAAGAAAAAATAAATTTTACCTGGATGAATCTCTATCTTATCTATGCATCAATCCACCCAATCTAGGGATAAATAAACAGTTTGTCTTTATTATCTAACTGATATGTAATCATCCACCTTCTTCAAAGCTAATTCTTCATTCCATATAGGCAGCTCATGATATCTTTCTTTCAAGGCATGCATGTCAAACATTTCTCTACCGATGAAAGCAAGTTTAGTGCATCCCTGATCCTCCATTTCAATGAAATATTTCTCTAACAATTCCTTGAATAGATAATAAATTTTTCTTTATGATTCAAATGGAATGTTCTCATCTATATCTCCCATAGATAAAGAGTCTTCAATGTCCTTTTGAATAAATACATGTGTTCTTGTCACATCATATGGTATGTCTCTACAGTCATCCACAAAGACGGTGGGAGTCTCATGATCATCATGTGGAACCAAGAGAAATAATCCTTTCACCGAATATTCATTTCCACGTGATGTGGCTGAAATAAAATTGTGGGGTGAAGAGCTATGAGACAATCCTATACAACTCTCATCCACCAAGCAAGTAGAAGCATGTTCTCCTCCACTAGTTGGTTTGGCAGTGGTGTGCTTCTCAACCTCCTCCATGAATGTGTGACTTTATCCAAATGGAAACTCAAATTCTTGATCCTCCTCAAACATTTCTAAATAAGAATGTTCCTCATGTTCCACCATCACATGAGGTTTATCCTTTGATCCAAGAATGCAATCATCCATATGGGATGGGTTGATAGAAGTGTAGGAGAGAATATGGGATCTCTGCAATTCTTGGTGAAGTTTATCTATCTCCATGTTATAATCCAAGAGGGAACTTTGAGTGCTTCTCAAAGAATCGTGGGTTTCCATCAACTCATCATTGATCTTGCAAATATCCTCATCATCCTTCAAGGATGCTACATAATCAGATTGTCACAACATGTACTGAGTGTTAAATGCTTGTAGGAAAGTAGAAGTTGAATCCAATTCCTTTGAATCCCATCATGACATCAACACCTATATAGAAGTGGGGTTTAAATTTCATTGGAGAAATAACCCAAATTCCACTAGCCAACACTGATGGATTCTAAATATCATTGGTTGTTTCAGAAAGTGGATTGAAGCAATTCCCATCAAATTTTCAAATGAAAATGTGATTATGAATTTTTTGAATGAAAACATATTATCAAGGTTTGGGTGTACAAAAAAGATAATAACATATAATGTTTGATCCTTCAAGTCTGTAAAAATGGTGGAATTTTGTTAGAAGTACAAAATTGAACTTGGACACTCTACTACATACTATCCTCAAGGACATGTTCTTGAAGATCCCTCAAAATAAGATTTTTCTCAAAATCATTAAGAAACTGTTGTCTAAAAATAAGAAAACCTGGGAAGTGAATCGCATATATGCTCTATGGGAAGACAAGATAAGTGGCAAGAGAAAAATTGGAAGCTCTCCATTCCAGCTGTCATATTAAAAGGAGGAAATCTAACCTATACAGTTGGGACTACCAGTACCAAATATTATCCAACATGATACTGAGGATAAAAATGACATCGTGAGAAGAGTGTATGAGCTAATTGAAATACAACAAGAGAGAGAACATGTCAGCATGAAATTACAAGAGAATCAAAGGAAAGCTTTTTTTTTTATATGAGAGCTCTAGAAAGAGACTTCCAGCTAGGGTATTTGGTCCTTAAATGGGATGCAAGGAAAGCAGATAGGGGTAAACATGGAAAATTTGACAATATGTCAGTAGGTCCATATATTGTCTCACTTGTACAAGGAAAACAACACATTTATTCTTTTTGAGTTGGATGGTGAAAAAATAGAAGTTGTTGTCAATGGAAGGATTCTGAAACAATTTTCCATATATTGAAACCATGTTCCAAAATTTTGTAAATAGTAGAGTAAAAGTAATTTCATTTTCCTCTTTTACATTTTATTTTACAACTCTTACATTTATAGTATTTCCTATCTTATTGTTTGTAATTTTGTTTAAGAAAAGATAAGAAGTGTGTCAAAATATCATGACAAATGACTCTATGGCCCAAAATTATAAGATACATGTCTATTTTTCTCGGTAATTTACAAAGAAATATACTAACCCATTGGATTTGATGCAAGCATAGAGTTGTAACAGGGTTCAAGCCAACTAGAATTGGCTGTAAGGAAGCAAGGATAACCTGAGAGAGATGATATTTGAAGATTTTTTGAGATAGTCAAGGCATGTGACCTAGAGCTATGAATCTAGGTGCTAAATAAGAAGAATCAGAACACCATAGATCTTCATGAGATCAATGATTATTATGAATAACATGCCAATGAAAAGAGAAGGATTTAGTGGGATCAAGCAACGAGCATGTCGTAAAAGGCGAGATGAAATCCGACGACTTTCATCCATTGTGCGCTTATAACATGCAAGGAAATAGATGGTGCCCGAGGACACATTATACTATAAACCAACTGATACATAGGGAGAAATATTGTTGGTCGCACCTCCTCAAGACCTTTTTGTAAACCACTAAGGCGAGTGAGCATTAATGCCATGGGAAACCAGGTGTTGATTGCATGGGCAGACCCGGGTTTACTACAATTAATCAACAACACCCAAAACTCACTGGCCCTTTCGGCGACAGACTGCGAAGCGATCTGAAGTCTCACCTGAAGTGAATCTAATGGGTTGGCCAAGACTCAAGTGTCTTGGACCAGGTTCTGCGCATCCTACTTCTTTTCTCTTACTCCTGCGCGCCACTAGGTCAACTAGCTTTGCGCATCGCACGTCCCCTTCTACTCGCAGCACTTTTACCCGTGCGATGCTTAACCCCGTGCAAGTCGCACGATTTCCTCTCGCGTCGCACAACTTCCACTTACTCACAATATTCCAAACCTTACCGCATCTCTGCACACCTCGGAACACCCATCCTCTCCTCAACGCTAAGCCCTCAGCTCGCAGTATCGCGCACCGCAGCTCCTCTACCGATGCGATACCGCCTCTCTGCGATATCTTACCACTACGACTTTGCGTTCTTAGCATTGACTGTGCCGATGTGCGAACTCTACTTCTCAGAAGTATATTGTGAGTAACTGGTCGTTAGAGACAGACGTAAAGGAGTCTTTAAACAGCCTACTAAAATTCTTCAACTTATCTTTATCCTCTTGCATTATCATGAGCGAAACAATGCATACATTCCTCTACTGCTACTATCATTACATGCATAATAACCAGTAACAACAAGCAAATACCATCACATTCATACAACACATAACATGCAGATTTAACGTGGTTCACCCCCGGGATGGGAGCTACGTCCACCAAACTGTGCTTCTATTATATATCTTGAGGGAAGTTAGCACAGTCTGTTGCACTACATATGCAGCGCGAGGTCTCTTCTAGACCTCTGGTCTATCTCTATGTTTCCTTTCTTCCAGTATAAACTTCCCTCTCTGTTCTCTCTGTGAATGGTTACATACAGACTCAAATGACTCACAGACAGCTAGGTGTCTGGATCGTTACAACGCAGTCTGTCTGACTGATTCCTGAGTCTACAAAACTATCAACTGACCAACTATCTAACTGACTGATTAGCTAACCCTTTACAATACAAAAATGAAAGCTTTTATAGGCAGCCCGAAGGTCGTGCCATTACAACACTGTGGGCCTGTCCCAACAGTAAACCCATACCCTAAATAGTGACAGTCGTTCCTCTCTGTCCTTGAGGTAGCCGTTTCCCGTCACACCGCAGCTCTCTGCAGTCTTCCATGCTTCCTGGCACTGACCATGGGTACTATGCACCGCTTCTCTTTCTGTCGTTTGCCTTCAATGCTTGAGCCTCGTTGCTCCTTCTTCTTTATGAGGGTCACTGAGCCCTCCTGTCTTCCACCGCTGCCTTCAATGCAGTGGTTGAGATTTCTTCTCTCGGCCACTCAGGTACCGTTTCCTTCTTGACTTTTCTATCCCAAAAGTCATGGTTTCCGGCTCTACTCTCTAGCTGGAAACGTGCTACGGCGTCGTAGCTCTGCCCTGTCCTTTTTCCGCCAAAACTTCTCTCTTTCCGCCAAAACTAGCAGCTTCTTCTGTAGCTGCAGGATCCTGCTCCAACAGTCCCCTAACACTTACTTGTGGCTCGCCCCCGAGCCACTACCAGCAGGTGTCTCCTGTTGTAGCTTCTTCTTCGCCTCCTGCGAAGTTTTCTGCAACTTACCCCGAAGTTCTGGAACTTCATTCTTCATTACCTCGACACGCTCTTTCTGGAGTTTCGGTAACTTAGCTCGGTGGGCTTTCTTATGCTTTCTACCCTTAGTCACGGTGTCGCTCTCTTCGCTGTTTCTTCTTTATGAGTGCTCTAGTGTTTGAGAAGTGTTCCACAGATATCCTTTCCTCTTTATGTAGGTTAGAACTTTTATCACAAGGAAAATCTGTATCTTCCAGCCTCCTCAAACCTTTCCTTCCATCTAGAGCCTCGTGGACGGAGAAGAAGCAACCCATGAACTCCACTCCGAGGACAAGCCTTTGTCCTCGTTCTGGAAGTCTCCCCTCCACTGGGTTTGCAGTCTTCTTCCACTTCTCTTCTCTTCGAAGTGGTCCAGGTCCATAGGCTGCCCTGGATCCTCAGGGTGTTGTTTTGCCTTTTCTTGCTCAGCAACCCTCTCCAAGCATGCACGCTGCCTCTGATCTATGACAACCATATGTTGTTTCTTTACCTTAGGAATCTTTTGTTCTTCGGTTAGCTGATCAGATGGGTCAGTGACCTTCTCCCGTTGCTTTCTTTTTCTGATTTTTACCTTCCTTCTAGCGGGAGATTTCTTCTCATCAGTCTTCTGCTCTGCTTTCTTATCTTCAGTGGTCGGCTCGGTGTTCTTCTTCTCCTTAGCGGAGACTTTAGTGACAACTTCTACTTCTGGCGCTTGACTCTTCATCCCTAGCGACTGTCTAACTTGTGTTGTACTTAGTTTCACAACCCTGGACGACGTCGTCATGGCGGATCTACGGTCACCAGGACCAGGGTCAAAATGTCTCAACATGCCTTCTGGAGGTTCGCTTTTAGTCAAAATCCGCTTGGCTCAATACTCTGGGCGTGCAGTGGCTTCGAACTCTGGAAGTCACTGTACTCTGTAACTGGATTGGCTAATACTGCACAGGGGATACTCAAGACTGCTCTATATGGCTCTCGGATGTTTGCAAATGTGACTCTTGTACCTGGGTAGTTCCTATATTTATGATGAGTCAACGCTCCCGGATGGAGCGGTCATCCCGGTAAAACCCGTCGGACTTAATTATTGCCTGGATGAGACCATGCCCGCCATTCTGATCCTCAATCAATGCGGAAATCTGCTCACGTGCTACTCGAATTGTGCGTGCTTAGGTGCCGGTCTTGTCAAATATTTTGCCAAACCTAGAAATTTAATGAGGCCTGCCGCCAAATCTACGGTAAGGGATACCGGTCATTTCCTCATTAACTGCCTGTCAGACCGTGACTTGACGGTCCACTGTGAGTTGCCAAACTGGACACATGGCACGGTGACACGTCGCATTGCTGCGATGTAACCTCCTTGTCACCTGCGCAACCAAACGATGTCAATTTTTTTTTTTTTTTTTGAATCGCGCTGGGGCGATTCCTCCTTACTAGGCTGTCTGCCGGTGTAGACTAGTTCCCGGTGCGATGCCTCCTTTAAACTACACTGGGCATCTGCACCTCTATAAACTGTTCATGCTAGGACGGAGAGGTGGGGAGGTTGCCACTGTAGAGCTTAAGCCTACTGCCATTAATCCATGTGGGAAGAAGCTCCCCGTTCAACTGACTGAGTTGAACAGCACCTCCTTCTGTGACTTGCTGTATCTGATATGGCCCCAACCAATGTGTTTTGAACTTCCCTGGAAACTTCAGGAATTTGCTGTCATACAGGAGCACTAGGTCTCCGATCTGGAAAGTCTTATTCTTAATGTGTCTATCATGCCAGGCTTTTTCTCGTGCTTTCTGCACTGTCTGATGGAATCCAGCGATGAATCTGTCTTCTTCCAAGGTAAGCAGCTGTGCTAACCGTTCCTCTATCGTGGCTATATCAGTCATCCCGGTAATCTGAGCGACTCTTAATCTAGGAAGAATATACTCCATAGGAATAACAGCCTCCTGTCCATATACCAAGCTGAAAGGTGTGTGTCCTGTAAGTTTCTTGCATGTGGTTCTGTATGCCCACAGCACAGCGTTAACTCTGAGATCCCAGTCATTCCTTTGGTTATTGCAGATCTTTGTAAGAGCATTTTCTAAAATCTTATTGAAGGCCTCGACCATACCATTAGCTTGTGGATGGTAGGGAGTGCTCTTATAGTGCTGAATCTGGAATTCTTCTGTCAATGCCTCAATAGTGCTGTTCAAGAAGTGTGTGCCTTGATCACTCATCAAAATTACTGGGCATCCAAACCTGCCGATGATGTTTTCAAAAAGGAACTGTGCAGCTGTAGCAGCATCACAATTTCTTACTTCCTTGGCCTCTGCCCATCTGGTGAGGTACTCTGTTCCAGTGATGATGTATCTCGCACCAGTGCGCTTCCCGGGTGGGTTGATTGGACCCACAAAATCGATAGCCGATTTGTCGAATGCACGCAGCGTGACCTGCGGTCGCATCGGCATTTCATCGCGGCGCGAGGGTTTTCCTACCCTTTGGCAGATATTGAAGCATCTGCAGAAGTCCTTTGTGTCTTTATGCAGTGTAGGCCACCACAAACCTGCGTCTAGAATTTTCTGCGCAGTCGGTTTTCCTGCAAAATGTCCTCCTGCAGTTCCTGAATGAGCCTCTTTGATAATAGTGTCTTTCTCGTGTGGCATCACGCATCTGCGCAGAACTTCATCCGGACCTAACTTGTATAGACATCCTGCAATGAGGGTGAAGTCTGCTGTCTTAACAACCAACTGCTTCTTTTGCTGTTTAGTAAAGTCGTCAGGTGCTACTCCTGTGGTGAGGAATTGAATAATGTCGGCATAGTACTCATCTGCAATCTGTATGGAAAACAACGGCACGTCTGGCAGATTGTCTTCTAGGTTACTGGGCTCTTCTCCTGAGTCTAGCCGCGACAGATGATCTGGTCCTGCATTCAGTCTGCCTGGTTTCACAATGATTTCAAAATCGTACTCCTGGAAGAGGAGTAACCATCTGCAGATTCTCCCCCCTAACACTGGTTTATTGACTAGGTACTTCAATGCGGAATGATCAGTAAACATTTTAAACGAGGCACCCAATAGATAGTGCCTGAAATTCTGCAACGCATATACCATAGTGTAGCAGGAGCAAGTCGACATAAGTCGACTTGAACGAAGACCGACTTAGTCGAGTAGCCGACTAAGTCGAGAGACCGACTACGTCGGTCGGCTGAGTAAACACAGTAGTTAGTCTGTTAACTAATAGTTGTGTCGGTTCACCGAACTGACGGGTCGTTACTTTTAACTGATTGTAAATTGTATATATTAGGCTGTTGAGCCACACAAGAACGAAGTTCAGTTCTTGTCTTTGTATGATCTATTGAGAATAATATAATCTGTTCATCCTATTTGTTCTTGTCTCTTGTATCTGTGTATATTCTGTATTTTTGTATGTATTATTGGTAACCTTATGTGATCTGTGAGATTACAACATTGGTTCCATTGCCGGTAGTACATAACTGGAATATATTCTCACATATGATACCAGAGCAGGAGATCAAGGACTGGTGGGAGCGAAAAATTGCTAACTATCTACAAAATTACGCAAGAAGGAACAGATTGACAGTCGCAGAAGCAAAAGCCAGATTTTTCACTGAGACTCACAAAAAATTTGTCGAATCCGTGCCACATCTACTAAAGCAGCTTTTGGATGAGAAAACCGGACAAGACTAAAGAAGAACAGTTACTCCAGAAACTGATCCGAGGAGGACGTACAAATCTCTCGGAGTGGTTCGAAAAGATAGCCGACGACTTCTGTGAGGAACAAGCAGTCGAAGACAGGACCTCTGTGGAAACCGTCCGACAAAAATTTTTCACAGAATTTACTGATCAATTCTTGTGTTCCTTACCGGCTTTACTGTTCAAGTTTCTAATAGAGAAAGGAGCAGGGCACACTGTCGAACCTCGACCTCTATTACGTGCACCACCCTCAAACACTAACTGGGCGGAGAAGCAGAAGTAGTGGGAAAAATTCATTGCTGAAAGGGAGTGGGAATACTTCCTGAGTAAGTAGACACCATCCGGGCTTTCTAAAAAGCGTCGGGTAGGCCATGGGGGGGTAGCCGGTCGTGTGTCGGACATCGAGCATAGTGGATCCTAGTCGACCAGAGTTGTAGTTCCCAGTAATGCATAATCGACCGAAGAGGCACTGAAGGCATAGTATTGTACTACAGTATGTCGGACATTAAGAGAATCGAAAGGGATGAAAGACAGAAGAAAAGGGAAGCTAGACGAGAAAGGGCCGCAGAGCTGCAGCAAAACCCTAGGGAGACCAACCATGATGAAGTACCGCCAGAGTCGGGTCATGAACGACACAGAGAAGGAGAAGAAGAAGAGGCGTCCCCTGAAGATGATGAAATGTGGATAGAGCAGCCAGAAGCTCTCCAACTAATTGTTCCCGACGAAGGAGTAACCCATTCCACAGTAGGTCCGCGTACCAGAATACAAACTATTATTGAAGATGACCTTCGACTAAGAGCTGGCGACATTACATTCTGGAGCCGACTAGGTGATGAACCATACTCGGGTCGACATATTGTAATACGTCGACCGATCGAAGGTAACTGGGTGACCTTTCAAACGGCACCTTCCTTTCGAAGTATCCACTTTCTCCTGCCGACACATGAAGGAGCACCCCCCCTGCCACACACAAATTCAGAAGATACACACGAGTCAGACCTGAGCACACAAAGTGACAGTGGGTCATTAAGAAGACAAATTATCAACAATCCGCTCTTCGACGAGAAAGAGTCGACACCCGACGGAAGCACAAGTTCCGTCGACCAAAACCCCATCGTCACCCCAACAGATTCGGCTGACTCAACAACCACACCCCTTACAACACCACCTCCTCCACTTCCACCTCCTCCTCTGACATCATCAGAGAGTAGTGACAGTGACTCCGACATGGGTCACGGATCTGCTCAGATTCCCCTTTATGAGGGTGACGAAGACCCCAGACGACACTGGTTTGTCTGCGAGTCGATATGGGAGGCTAAAAAAGTAACAGAAGAAGACCGACAGATAGCCCAGTTGGCAAGAGCCCTTCGGAAAAGAGCTCTCACATGGTATATGAAATTTACCGAAAGGCAGCCTAGAGCAACAAAATCAGAAATAAAGGCGCAATTCCTATCATTTTTCAAGACTCCAAACGCTAAACACCTGGCAGCCAAGAAGCTGAAGACGACCCAATAGAAGCCAGGAGAAACAGCCCACGATTATGATAAACGATGGAAGGATCCATTGAGTCAGTTGGACTACGTCATCGACGAACAATTACTCATTCAATGGTTCCTTGCAGGACTTTCACAGAAAGTTCGCCGACACATCAGTCTGGAGACATTCAAGTCGTACGAAGATGCGTTGACAAAAGCATTGCAGGTCGAGATGGATGAAGACATACCTGCCTGCCCGACTGACCACCGCTTGGAAGAACAGCTGGAGAATATGCAGAAGTCCTTGAAGGAGCTCACACTTAAGAACCAAGACATCTGGTGTACTAGCTGTTCAACTGCCAGACATACAAAAGATAACTGTCGACAGCAATTCAGTCGACAAGATGTCCGTTTTCTACAGACAAAAGCGTTTTGTGACATCTGCCAGGAACGAGGAGACCATTCCACCGCCGACTATCCTTACAATATGAAGAATGGCAAAGCTTCCTGGTGTGCTATATGTGAAACTGCAAATCACAACAAGGCCGACTGCCATCTTAACCTCAAAAATAGACAAAACTACCAGGCCGTCTACCAGACTAATGCTGTAGCACAGAACACAGAGCAGAACAATAATAATAACCAGAATGGGCAACGAAATGATGGCCGACGCTACGACCGTCGAAATGACAATCGACGACCAGGGTTTGGAAGAATAGGTCGATTCGTTGAGAGTCGAGAAATATGAAGTCGTCGACCTACTCAATGCTTTATTTGTTACAAAGAAGGGCACAGATGCGCAGACTTTCCATACAAGGACAGGACTGATCTGAAATTTTGTACACATTGTGGGGTAGGCGATCACTCCTTGGAGGATTGCCCTACAATGTTGGAAAAAATTAGTAATAAAAAGAATGTTAATGTCTTGTCCTGTGTCCAGAAGAATGATGTCATAACTACTAAGAATTTGCACATCGTCACTCGACAAGGCACTAAAACCGGGCCTGACAATCCTCAGATTAGTAATATCACACACAAAAATACATACCCTGACCCTTGCAAAGCACAACACACATATCAAGAAGCCACAAACATATTTACAAACCTTGCACAGCACGAAGACATTAGTCACAATCGACACGACTCGACCCAGCATTTAACCCATCTCATTCAAACAGATAAATCTGTCGGTCAGTTCATTAATTTATTGCATCAAATCAAAAGCACTAACCCCGAGAAACAAACTAAGAACATATGTAGCCTAAATCAAAAAGACAAAAATGATGTCGACCCTCTTGTCGACCTGGAAATTGAAGGTTTCCATGTCCGACAAGTGGTGCTTGATTTTGGGTCTCAGGTAAATATCATGACCCGCGATACATGGGAAAGGATGGGACGACCTCGACTCTATGAGTCAGGCATTTATCTGAAACTAGCCAATAAGGGCCTTATTGAACCCATTGGGGTTTGGAAAAATGTAGACACAACCATTAAAGGCATATCGACTAAGGTTGATTTCGAAATCATTGACCCAAAGGAAG